>OZ014512.1:25892631-26492631 GCA_963966075.1 Aphodius sticticus
AAAAGCAAATAAGTCCACATGAACATTTTTATTCAGTATGACATTTACTATCTGAAAAGAATTTTTTTCAGAAAAAAAGCGGGTCACCCTTTTTCATTTTGACAATCTTGTCGTTTTTCGACGTCGACATGTAGGTACGTATATAAAACAGGACACTATTTTTACCATTAGATTCGTGCCAGAAAACTAATATTTAATAAATGTTTCTCCTGCAAAGTTTACCTAATTTTTATGTAGAATATGAAAAATGTTAAGAAATCATTCACAGGCAATTTTATTTTTTATTATATTAGGTAATGGTACCTACATTTTACTGATTTCGCTTGCAAAAATTTGAAAAACGATGTTTGAAAAATCTTAATTCGAAAACAGTCTTTTTTTCAAAAGTCTGCTACTAAAGACCTAGTTGTGGTATTACATATTCTACGTTTTTATGGCAGTAGATTTTGAAATATTTATCTAGTAAATGGTCCCGAATCGTAAATCAATTATGCGATCAATTTGTAAAATACGAAGAGGGGCACGTAAGTAAATTGGTGTAGTAATTTTTTTGAGTGGCGACATTCGGGCCGTCATTGTTTTAGGGCGTAATAACTCGGGCCGCTCATAAATACTCGTTACAATACCGGGCCACGGGGGGCACTCGTAAAAGTCTGGTGTCGCGCGGTTGGCTGCCCTGCTGCCGCACAGAGCCCTCTACGTTTGCTTGCGACCATTACAATTATACAGCCTGTAAAAGTATACGAGCTGAATTATGGCCGTCGTGTCATCGCCAGCGGCTCGGGCCGCTTCTTCTGTCTTTATTAAGGCCCGTCAAGCGCTAATGCGTTTATTATTAAAATTACGCCGGCGGCAGCGGCGGGCGGCGGCGCACCCTGCCCCCGAGATGCTACAGCGCCATCTTGCGGGAGGCGCGTAACCGCCTTTTTACGATGTCTCAACTGATTTACTCCGAACCCGACCAAATTGACGGCACGGCCCGTCTCCGGTTTGATGAGTTTCCAGAACAGTTATTAGTTAGCGGACATAAATTCATTGACCCCTCATTGTCAGATGTCTTCACTTTCGCTTCATACGAATGAAGACGGCAAATACAATTTTCAATGCCACCGGAACGTTTTCCAAGTCTGCTAGTTACATACTTGTGACAATTATCTATTATCTCTCTCTCTGAGTTGGATAACTACTGAATCATAAACGAAGACATGCACGCGTGTTCATTCACAAGCTGTAGACAATACTAAACGCTGTAGATATCTTTTTAATAAACAGACTGGCTTTATATAACTTTGTTAAAATATTTAGAGTTGTAACAGAAAATAAAGAAAGAAACAACCACATTTCTATTTAAACAGTTTAATATTTTTATAGTCAACAATGAGCAATAATAACAATACAAAATAAATACATCCACACATATTTACTTGCTTCCCTATCAGCTTAGTGCTTTCCGGACTCTTCGAATCCGTGCTCCTTGCCTCCCTTATGACCACCGTCCTTGGCGTAGTCATCATGGTGAGAGTGATGGCTTTCGTGGCCGTGATGGGCCTTATGACCTTTGTGGTCATCGTCATAGTGTCCCTTGTCATGGTGTCCCTTCTTGCCATAATGATCCTCATGGTGTCCACTCTTATGGCTACCGCCCTTCTTGTGGCCTCCCTCCTTGCTTCCGTGATGCCCATGGAAGTCTCCGTGTTTGGAGTGGTGACCGCCTTTATGGTAGTCATCGTAGAATTTGTGCTCCTTGTGGTAATCGTCTTTGTGGGATTTGTGATGATAACCGGTGGTTTTGGAACCTTTCTTGTGTCCTTTCTTCTCACCATGTTTACCGCCTTTGTGAGACTTTCCGGATTCGTGGTCTGAAGCATGGTGGTCAGCTTCGTCATGGGATTTCTTCTCATGTCCACCCTTTTCTCCGTAGTGCTTCTCATCATGATCTTTGCCATATTTGCCGTGGTCTCCCTTATCGTGATGGGAGGCGTGTTTATGGCCTTTGTCTCCTTTTTCTCCGTGTTCCTCGTGGTGGTGTCCGTGGTGTTCGTGGCCACCTTCTTCGTCGTGCTTGCTGCTCTTGCTTGACTTATGGCTCGAAGCTGCCACATCAAGATCATAACTTGCAGCACTCAATGAGTCATCTTTTTGGAATGATTTCGCCGCACAAGCAGCTACGAGGCACACACCAATACACAAAAGCAAAGTCCTCATTGTGAGGGCTAGACGGAGCAACTGACTATGAGACCGCGATCTTTCGTATTTATACTAGAACACTTTCTTTTCTATCTCGGACGTAACGAAGTTTTTTTAAGTTAAAGTTAAAGCGTTTAGGTGACCGATCGCGAAAAACTGTGAGCTGCGAGTGATCTTGTGGTCGCTGTTTAGTAATATGTTTCTGTAACTGTCATATAATTAGATTCTGTGCGTTAATTGCACCAGTTTTTGTTGAGGATGAGGTGTGGACCGTTTTAGAGGTTTGTGAACTCGTCCGAGGCATTGATGCGTGACATTGGCTGGTTTGCGTCTATTTTCGAGCTACATTTTTAACTTACATAATGGCCACTACAACAGTTACTCCGTTATTTGTTTATTTTTTGTTTGGTATTTTATAAGGCGAGTATTTGTAATTGTTATGATAATTTCTAAAATAGTATGTTGTTGTTAATATTAGCACGCCATAAATAACGTAAAATATCTAGTATTTTTATGTGTATGATTGTTTTATTATAATATATTTATAATAATAATAATTATAATAATTATTTTAATAATGAAGGATTTTAATGGCTCAACACGCCTCCGTTATAGTTAGTCAACTCAAAGTTAGTCAAAAATAATTACCGTAAATAACAAATTGGCAATGCTCTAATTCATAACTATAATACATTTTATATTGTAATAAAAGAGGATAGGGATTAACATAATCAATAAATTATAAGCATAATCATAATATTATTCATAAACGCATCTTGTAACCAATTGGAAAATAAAAATATGTTTTAAGAAATATATAGGATATTTTTTGTGAAAAAATGCTTCATTTAATACCTACAGGTTATAAGATATCATAACACTTCTTGACTCAAATAAACTTTGTATGTAGCTAATGAATATGTTATTTGTTTAAACAAAAATATGTTTCTTTCTCACAAAGAAATAATATTTGTTGTTTCTTGAAATAAGTAGATATGTATTTAAGTGATGCGTATTTATTCAAATACAGCACAATTTTTCTCGGTGTAATGCAAATCATTCATAAAGCAATATAAAGCAAACAATTTATACTTTATAGGCAAATTTGTCACTTGCAGGAAGACATGGGTTGTCCCTCATTCAAATCCAGACTGAGGTATTTTTATTTCCAAATAATATCCTCACCTGAATTAATTATTATTCTTTTCCTAATTTAGTTTTCTATAAACTGACTATGTTTAATTATTCTACATAGCAATAGTGCGACCAATAAACACATAGCAATCCCTGTTGATCAAACTTCCAACTATCCGCAATAGGTGTCACGACGGGTTTGGTTATGTTCGAATCCTGGCAGTCTTTACTTGAACTGACAAATTCGCGTATATATTATACGTATTATCAACTAAAGAAGCGAATGATAAAATTAAAGGCGGATAATTTTTTGGAAAAAAACACCTCCACCTGGATTTGAACCAGGAACCCTCCAATTTTCGGTTCCCAGTTGAGCTATAGAGGCAGTGGAAATTTATAGGTTTATAATATATATATATATATATATATATATATATATATATATATATATATATATATATATATATATATAATAATATATATATATATATTCAATATATATATATATATTCATTAATTATGATTTGGTTTCTAATCCAGAAAAACGATTTCTGATTATATCTACTTTTGCTTTATTAGTAAGTACATACATACAATTGAAACAATCGATACAGAAACGGTTATAAACTCCACCAGATAATGTTTCTATGAAATATTCATTAGAGCCTGATGCATTTTACTAAGCCAAATGTATATCAAATCGAATTTCAATAAGTTCATTGATACCTACCTCGTAAGTGAGGCATTCTTAATTCTACATTAAGTCACCCTAGTCATTCAAACGTTTTATTAAAAAACAAACACTTAAAGCAACAATATCCTAATTTTCTAACATCGCTCCAATTACATAAATCTCATTAAGTAATTACAAAAAAATAAGCGGTAGAAACTAAATTAGCTATGGCTTTGCTCATTATACAGTCCACTGGATATCAACAAAAAAACTGATCTACTATACTTCAACATTTATTCCTTCTATTTAAAACTTAAAACTAATTAACTTCTTTCATATATATCACGTAAGATTTAATTTACAGATAATTTAACATATTAGTGTTTCTCGCTGAATCCGTATTCTTTTCCACCCTTGCTTCCTCCTTGTTTCCCGTAATCTCCTTTGTGGCCATGGTGGCTTTCATGGCCTTTGTGGCTCTTATGGCCTTTATGTCCTTCATCGAAGTGGCCCTTGGAATAACCACCTTTTTTACCGTTGGAATCTTCATGGTGTCCACTGTGATGGCTTCCACCTTTCTTATGGGCACCTTCTTTCTTGGAATGAGAAGCCTTGAATTTTCCGAACTTTGAATGTTGTCCTTCTTTATGGTAGTTATCATAGAACCTATGCTTCTTTTTGAATTCGTCTTTGAAATATTTATTATGGAAGCCATTGTTTTTCTGACCTTTCTTGTGACCTTTCTTGGAGTGATATTTACCTCCTTTATGGCTACCACCTTCTAGATGATGGCCTGAGGAATGATCACCTTCATCATAATCATTCTTTTTGTGGCCTCCATTTTCGGCGTAGGATTTTGCGTCCTGTTCCTTCCCATATTTACCATGGTTGCCTTTTTCGTGATGATGGTCTGTCTTGTAACCTTTTTCTCCTTTCTCTCCTTTTTCTGCATGGTATTCATCGTGATACTTTTGTCCACCGACCTTCTCAAAGGACGAAGCTTTATGCGATGCTGAAGGTTCTAAATCGTATGACTCATCGTTGAATGCCTTTGTTAAGCAAACGGTTGCGATGCAACAGACAAAGAAGGAAGTCCGTAGGACACCCATGTTGCTTGAAAATCTCCAATGCACTGTGGGTAAAATTAATTTCCGGTACTATTTATATGCGGGCTTTCGTTTTGGAGCAATAGTCCGCGTCCTTACCTCAACAGTGTCTCGATTGTTTTAATGAAAATGGCGAACAGTGTGCTTTCACAATGCGCGATTTGTCACAGACAACTGTAGCGATCGGCGCTCTACTATAACTGCTTGATTATGAAAAAAGGAAGCCAAAGAACGGTCTGCTGCTAATTTCTGTCTCGGTTCTAACTGATAATTCGATTGCGTTTATTTACTTACCTTGGTTTATCTCTAGAGGAATAAAATAAGTTGTGGTGTTGTAATGACTTTTTTTAAAGCTTGGTTGAAATACTAGGAATTTTTGATAATGGGTGTTTTATCTCTTATGCAAACTATTTAGTCAATTTTGTCTGTTCCGGTCTGGTAGAGAATATTATTAATTTCGGTGTCAATTTTAAACCATTCCTATCAATTCTTATTATTATTAATTTTGTAAGTTATAGTTATGTCATCAACCCGGCGTATTTTTTGTTATTTTAATGTCCCAAATGTCGATATGGTTCTTAAACAAAATATTACTTAAATTTCTATAAAAACAAGTAAAATCACACAAAATCAAAAATTATAATTGGTTATTATAGCTTTAAAGGTAGATATAATGTTGGGTTCTTAATATAGCAAGAGGAATCTACTTTCCAAAATAGTACACGTTTTCTAATTATGTATGTCTGATATAGTACCTTAAAAATATGCATTCAGACTTCTTTCATTGTAAAATATGTCGTCGGCTGAAAGGTCACTAAAAGTCTCTAAAGCAACAAATTGTTAAATTTTACGGTTTTGTTTTCTCATTGACCCAGTTCTACCTGTACTAAAACGCGTTTTCTAATAACGGTGTTATTTATGGTTCAAAATTGATGAAATTTTCAGTGTCAATTCTTAGATAAATAAGGAGTTTGGCTAGGCCAAAAATAATTTTTTGATAAGAGAAAAATTAATTTTACTTCTACATCTTTCTCTTTTTTCAAATATAATACCCCTAGCCAAAGTCACAATACAATAAAAGATTTTTTATGTAGGTACAATTTCAGCCCAAAAATTATAACTTTTCCGCTAACCGAAAAATGCGATAATTGTCAGATATGTAAACAATGGCCATATTTCGGCTGTTGCGCCGAAATATGCTGTTCGCCAGCTCATCGCAGACACCATAAGCTTTAATCGATACGCAAACCACGGCAGACACGGACCCCGACAGAAAAACATCGAATCTAAACATTTTATTTCGTAGTTGCGATGTTTTTACAACGGAGTATTAATTCAAGATGTTAGCTAGTGACTTATTCCTTTAAGCCGACGATGTATATTGATTATTGATTTATGGAAAATCGTTATTTTGTGACCTTTTGAGAGAACAAATTCTTTAGTAATACTTAATTAATTATTTAATAATGCTAGTAATGGTATGTCCTTTACATTGCTCAAAATAAAGCGAAAATTAAATAAAATTGATCAATTTTTTCTAAACGATGTTAAGAGCCCACGACTTTTATTCACTCTACAAAACACCTCATTTGAATAATTTGTTTAATTTTCTTGTATTTAAGGGTCTCTAGATTGATAGATATTCGTTAGATTGATTAGATATCGCGTATTTGAGATCGACCACATATCAAAATCTCTGAAACGGTTTGTTATTTGAAAAAATCCCCGGACACATCGATTTTTAATTATCAAAATATACATATTTACATCAAATTTAAGTTCCATGCTTCAATTTTTTCGACTTATGACGCCATCTGCACTTGTTTTAAATGGCAACCCCATATTTTTTGTCCTGATATTGATAGATCTGCGAATCTGGGTTCGAAAGCTGCATATCACGTCAGTTTATTGCGTTTTTTGACGTTTCTTTTATGGAGCCGTCCACATCCCACTTAAAGAATAGGTGAAACACATTTGCGAATAAACTTTTGGGATTTTAGGTAAAAGTGCAAAGATTAAGGTTTACTATGAGACCATTTTGAGGTTTCTAGGACAATGGGTTCAGCTGCTAAAATATGTAAAAATTACCAGAGAGTTTTTTTGACAATTACACACCATTTTTTTTGAAAATCTTGCGTGGTAGAAAACGCAATTTCACATTTAATTCACAAAGGCTATTTTCCCCTAAAATTATCTTTTTTTTCTTCTTCTGTCCCTTTTTCGAAAATTTTCTCATATAAGGCTATAAAATTTCCGACGCCATTTAGACAATTAAATGACCTACCAAAATGAGTAGTAGAAAATTGGGTTGGCATTTAAAAATGTGTCGATTACGTCATAACTCAGTAACAATTGATGGTCGGAAATTGAACTTTTCACAAGAATGTGTATTGTAATAATTAATAATCGACGTATGCGAGGATTTTTTAAAATAACAAACCGTCTTAGAGATTTTCTCATGTTTCCATACTACTACTGAAGCCTGGGAAACCTCCACACGAAACAACGTCTTATAGACCTATCTCTTTGCTGCCCATCATGTCAAAAATCTTCGAAAAATTGCTACTCAATAGATTGAGCCAATAATTGAGAGCAAAAATCTTGTTCGAGACCATCAGTTCGGATTTCGCAACAAGCACTCTACTATTGACCAGATACACCGAATAACCAACATAATCGAAAAAGCGTTAGAGGAAAAAAAGGTTTGTTCTGCAGTCTTCCTAGATGTGGCACAAGGCTTTTGATAAAGTCTGGCATGAAGGACTGAACAATAAATTAGGAAGTATCCTCCCGAAACAGTTTGCACAACTATTAAAATCTTACCTGACTGAGAGATACTTTAGAGTCAAACAAGGGGATGCACGCTCTGTCCTTAAGGAAATAAAAGCAGGAGTGCCGCAAGGTAGTGTTTTAGGGCCGGTCCTTTACCTACTCTACACCAGCGACCTCCCAGCACTAGAAAATAATACTGTTGCAACTTTCGCAGACGACACGGCTATCCTAGCTGTTGGGAACAGCAATGAAGAAACGACGAGAAAGCTCCAAACAGCTCTTGGTCATTTTCAGGTCTGGACAAAGAAAAAAAGAATCAAACTGAACGAACTCAAGTCTGTACATGTTGACTTCACCAATAAGAAAATACAACATATCCCGGTTACTATTAATAACCAACTAGTACCGTACGCAAACACAGCCAAATATCTCGGCATGACATTAGACGCCAGGCTACGCTGGAAAGCCCATGTCAAAAAGAAAAGAGAGGAACTAGGAATCCGCTACAGAGAGATGTACTGGCTGCTAGGAAGAAACTCCACGCTGTCTGTACATAATAAGCTTCTCTTGTACCAGCAAATTCTAAAACCCGTGTGGACGTATGGTGCTCAACTCTGGGGTTGCACCAAAAAAAGTAACATTAAAATTGTCCAGACCTTTCAAAATAAAGTATGGAGATGCATTGTCAATGCGTCTTGGTACATCAGGAATGATGATCTCCACAAGGACCTCAAAATGGAGTTTGTGTGCAAAGAAATCCAAAAAGTAGCAAGAAGTCACGAGGAAAGGCTTCACCATCACGTAAACGTTGAGGCCATCCAGCTCCTCGACAACACCGAATTAATCCGAAGACTCAAGAGAAAGAAGCCTTTTGAGTTAGTGTGAATGTGAGTTAGTGGAAAAGCAGAGTAAGTGCTAGTTGTAAGTGTTAGTTCTAATAGCAGAGACAGTGCTACGTAGTGCGCAAGAAAAACGTGCCAAGTATACCAGGACCAACTGAGAGACATCGATGGGTGCCTGTTAGGCTAAGTTAAACTAGTAAAATAAGTTAGAATTAAGTTAGTCATTAGTCAATTATGACTAGATTGTAATGCATTTATGAACAATAAAAAAAAAATGTTTCCATACTTATATATACACTGCGCTCAGTGTATATCAGTATAATTTGAGAGATTATTTGTATATGCTTAAACACCATTTCTCGATCTCAAACATCAAATAAATGATAATAATAACTCACCAAACATAATTAAAAAAAGGCAAAATAGTGCATTTTTTAACAGATAAAAACCCAAAATCCAATCAATTTTTATATACGTTTATTGAACAACATTACAAGAGATAACAACGAACACATCCAGTCCAAATCGACTGGCAAATAAATATAATCAGAACTGAGGTTTATCCAGGACGGAAGTCTAGTACTTGCCACCGCCGCCACCGCCATGTCCACCGCCACCGCCACCGTGTCCACCACCGCCGCCGCCGTGTCCACCACCGCCGCCACCGTGTCCACCACCGCCGCCATCTCCTCCATGTCCGTCACTTTCTTCGAATCCCCATTCCTTTCCTCCCTTATTACCACCGTCCTTCTCGTAGTCATCATGATGGGAGTGATGAGTTTCATGACCATCATGGCCTTTGAATCCTTTATGCTCGTCTTCATAGTGTCCCTTATCGTGATGTCCCTTCTTGCCATAATGGTCCTCGTGGTGGCCGCTCTTGTGGCTTCCACCCTTCTTGTGACCACCCTCATCGGAACCGTGCTCTCCCTTGAAGGAACCATGCTTGGAGTGATGACCTCCCTTATGGTAGTCATCGTAGAATTTGTGTTCCTTGTGGTAATCGTCTTTGTGGGATTTGTGGTGGTAGCCTTCGGTTTTTTGGCCCTTCTTGTGTCCCTTTTTCTCTCCGTGTTTCCCTCCTTTGTGGGATTTGCCGGATTCGTGGTGCTCGTCGTAGTGGTCACCTTCGTCGTAGGATTTCTTTTCGTGGCCTCCTTTTTCGCCGTAGCTATTCTCGTCGTGGTCTTTTCCGTATTTTCCATGGTCTCCCTTATCATGATGGGAGGCGTGTTTATGGCCTTTGTCTCCCTTTTCTCCATGTTCCTCATGGTGGTGTCCATGGTGCTCATGACCACCCTCTTCACCGTGTTTGCTGCTCTTGCTGGAGCTATGGCCGGAAGCAGCTACTGCGAGATCATCGTCCTTAACAGATCTAGCCGTAACAGCGGCTACGATCACAAATAATCCGAAGCAGATTAGGAGTCCCTTCATTTTGGTTGCTATCACCACTCGAGGTGATGGAAGACCACTGTTATCTCCACCATAGCTGCACTAGTTATTTATACTACTTTCGTTTTGAAACCTTTTTGGATTTTGAGCAATCCGTCTTAGTGGAGTTTTTTTCGAGCGATCATGAAATCGATCTAGGTGTTCCTTTTTTTGCTGATTTGTTATGTAAGTGGGGCTTTCTCTGTTAGCGGTGTACCTGTTAGCGGTCTATTGGTCGCGACTTCCATTGTGCAACCAAGTAAGAAATCGCGACATTACGCAGGCTTGTTGCGGTTACGGTCTGTGCAATTTTACCCGAATTACTGCGTGTTAGTTCCGACGATTTGATACGACATTTGTGCAATTTGATATCGTAATGATAGGGGGACCTGATTGCGGATATAATTGATAATGTTATTGGAAATATTGTCTTCGGCTATAGACCAGAAAAGGTGGGCATGATTAGATTCATGTCTAGGCTTGTTATATTTTGTGGTGTCACTGACCAGGGGAATATACAGTGTGAGTTTACCTGTCTAAGTGAATATTACCTTTATTATAAGCGATAAAAAAATAATCAAGGAGCACGATACACAGAAGTAATTTTATTATACTTTTCTAGAAATATTCTTCTATACGATTGAAATTTTCTTGCTTATAATATAACATGCGAGCAATTCATTTAAATTCCAAATTACATGTTATAAGAAATGGCCAATTCAATTAGCTCGCATACAATATATTGGTAAGTCTATAACAACAATAATACATACACGATACACTAATTCAAAATTAAAAAAAAACTGGTTCCTAGCTTCACGTTTTATTCACCAAACACACTAATATGCACCTCTATACTATGTGTTTCTATGTGCATGTGCGTCCGTGCGTGTTTTTATTTTCTACCGTGCTAAACACAACCATATATAAGGTACCAAACGATTTATTAATTAAAATACTAGTTATATTTCATAAGCTAATAACTAATAACTGAATCCACTTATAAAACAATGTTAAACCTATAACACCAATAATAAATGCACACATACATCAATTTACAACAATAATAAATTGGTGTACCTACATACATATAGTTTCCAAATTATTCAACAACGCACTCGCTGTAATATCCACCCCCCACCTCGCGTCTATGTGGATCGGCGTGTCGATGCATTCTTATGTTTTTTAGTCGCGCCGAGCAGTCTGTAAACCCCGCGTTTGGAACAATGTAGCGTTTTCCAATTTCGATGCGTTTCTTGAATTTTGCTGACATAATTATCGGTATCTTGGTCTATAAAGTTGACAAATGTGTGACATTTGGTGTTGCCTCTGTTGCCATCTCAATATCTTTTCGGCCAAATAGAAGAGAAAAATCGTCCAAATAAGGTAGGATGTTTGCGTAATCGCTATTGATTTTGATGGAATGCGTGCTTTTTAAAGTTGATCTATAATATTGTATTCTAATAACAATGGACTATCATATGTCTTATATATTATCACCACGATTAATTAATATCGATGGCTAGTTGCAATACCACGTATCATTATGGTTAAGGCATACATAGGTGATACGTAGTATTACAGCTAGGCCATCGATATGTGATGTAAAAGGCAAGCGGGTTCCAACACGTCTCATTGGGTTAGGACTGGTCTCAATGCTAAACACGAGTGATGATGTTTACGTACTTATTGCGACTTAATCCAATATCATACCAACTTCAAAAGGGTCTCCAGTGATCCCCAGGGGATGTACTTGTTATTTAAAGTCCCCCTATTTGACAAAATTTGCCGCAAACCAAAATCGTACAAGAAATATCAATTTTGTATCACAAAAAATTATATATTTAATATTCTAAGAAGTTGCACTAAATATTTCATCAATTTTAAACAATAAATAATGGTTTACTTGAAGACGCGTGTAGAACTGAGTCTAAAATTCATTTATCTTCTTTTGTAAACAATAATCATTTTATTAGCAATGAAAACAGTTAGTCTATTTGCATAACAAACATCCATGACGTATGGATTCTAAAGTTATCCAATTTTATCTTAAAGAAAGCAAAACAATCATCAAAATTAGGTCTAAACTTTGAGAAAATCAGTATCAAAAAATGTAGAAAACGCGTTTCTTTTTTGGCATTTGCGGTTTTCAAAAACAAAAATCAGTTCACAATTTCTGGTGTCAAAAAACATAAGATCGGTTATCATTTTTTCGATATTTTGATTTGTTTTAGATATTTGTATTTTTGACATATATAAATCTACAGTCAAAAGTTAACTTTTTATTTTAAGTTTTTAAGTTCTTAATTGTTGAATGCAAAGTTCATTAAAATCAATAAACAAAAAAATATTTGTTTTTGTATTTGTATTTTAATTAAGTTTGACAGTGGGTAACACTCGATAAATATTACTTTAACATTATGAGATGAAATACTGAAAGGTCTTAGAACATTTTGGAAAGGTGCATCGTACATCGTCATATCTTTTTTCAATTGCCAATTTTTTTTTAATTGAAACTCAACAGTCTCCTTATTTAAAAAAAAACCACTGCTTTCTTAAAATGCAAATCCTTCTGCGATAGACCAAGTTTGTACCTAGCTTATTTTGTAGAATTATCTTGTAGTAAAAATTCCAAAGTAGAACATTGTATTTCAGGCTTTTGGGCTAAATTACAAGTAAAATATATCTAATAGAAATTCTCTCAGTGTCTTGTGTAATACATTTTCAGAACATTTCGCATGATGCAATATTAAAAACACAACTTCAAGTTCAAAACATGAGTTAATTCTATTGAATTCTACTAGAAAAGGCGTGTGGTGATCATATAAGAGACTTAACTAGCAGTTAAAAATTAAAAAAATAGTATGATTGAGGCATATGTGCATCCGTTTTTCGTATGGTTAGTATTCGGTTAATCTGACAAAGGTAAGCAATTTCTATTGAAATATTATTGCCTGGTTGTCTTAGGGATCGTGTTTTTAGATTGAAAAATATATACAGGGTCTTTACGGTCTTGTGATTTTATTTTCAAGGGGTGATTAAACATCCTAAAAGAAGGTCATTAACGTAAAAATGTCACAACAAAAGCTGCACAATAAGAGAGATATTGCTGCTAATTTTTTTTTGTTTTTATTTTTAAGTGGTGATTTAGCATATTAAACGGAACATAGTTTTTAGTTTTTTTATGGAATCCATTTCACTCTAGTTGTTCAAAATTATCACCGTGTTGCTGAACACAACGTCTCGCTCTACGTATCCATGAATTACCATAATTTACTAGGCCTTGGTCTTGCCGTCGAATTGTCGCCGCAGCTGCCTCAACGCGGTTACGAAGATCATCTAGATCAATTATTTCGTTGGTGTATACCATGGTCTTCATAACGCCCCATAAATAGAAATCCAGGGGATTAAGGTCGGGTGACCGAGGAGGCCATGGAACAGGTCCACCTCGACCAATCCACTTATTTTCATACACATTATCTAAATGTTCGCGAACTAAGCGATTAAAATGCGACAGTGCGCCATCTTGAAAAAACCACATTTGTCGACGTACATTCAAAGGAACTTCCTCCTATAGTTCCATCAAATGATTTTGCAAAAAAGGGAGATAATCATTTCCAGTCAATCGATTTAGCAACACAAATAGGCCAATAAGTTGTCCGTTGACCAGTCCGGACAAAACATTTATCGAAAATCTGTGCTAGAAATGATTACGACGAACAGTATGTGGATTTTCGACAGCCCAGATATGAGTATTATGACAGTTATTTATGCCGTTACGTGTAAACGTTGCTTCATCAGTAGCCAATACAATGGAAGAAAAGTCTGGAATAGGTACACTACACCAGTTTCTCGTGCACGGATTACTAGAGCGGCAAATTTTTGTGGAATAGGTGTTGATCTGTTAGGAAACCGCACAGCATACAATCGACTGGCAGCAGCAGAATTCTGGCGTACTTCCCTATAAATTAACATGTCCACGTATTCACTATTGGTGCGAAGGACCAATTTTTACTTTCCTTATTAGAATTTATTTGAGAGAATTTATATAAAACCAACCGAGCAGTAACAACTGATGAAACAGCTTGACAAATGGGAAAAGTTAGTGACATCAGCCTACTTACTAAAAAATTCAATGATAACTTTTAATCGTTTGAATTTAGATTTACTTTGTACAAGTCGTTGATCAATCGTTTTAGCTTTAATAACTTTTTTTCAATCACCATCTAAAAAATAAAACCAAAAAAAAGTTAACAGTAATATCTTTCTTATTATACAACTTTTCTTAAGACATTTTTACGTTAATGGCTTTCTTTTAGGATGTTTTATCACCCCTTGAAAATAAAATCACAAGACCGTAAACACCCTGTATATTAAAAAGATAAATTTGTATTAGGTACCGCTGGAAATAAAAATAATACCGTGCGTGCGTGCCATTATAGTTGACATTTCCGATAAATCGGGATAGATGACAACGCCATTCGTGTCGAATATACACAAAAATGCTATTATTAGTCAAAATTGAAATTTTAAAACAAATTTAAAACCTGTAATGCACAGATTAATTTTTCGGCAGTAATCCGGGTGAGTCTAGTGTATTGTGGGTAGTGCCATGGGGGTATAACAAAACCATCAGTCAATGTCCGGATTACTGTTTCAATATGAAATATTGAATTTCGGATAATACGTAAACATACGCAGACCTATGGAAACCCAAATGGAAATGCAATATTGTGATATTATAGATACATCTGCTTCATTTCGTGAAATAAACATATTGTTCATGAGGCATAACACCGCAGTGTGATTTTCATTATAACGAAATAAATTTAAACAATTTTCGTTCAATCTCATTAATCGTACGTTATGGAAAATATCGATTTCGCTGTTGGAAAGCGCTAAGATCACTCAACGGCTTTACAAGCGACGGCTTTCCATCCAGAATATATTAATGGAATGGGGTTTTATAATGAAGAGTGAAAACCGGACCGTTATATATCTATATATATATATATTCGGATTCATATTTTACGGTGAAAAATGGCTAAAGTTTTGAACGAACAACCGCCTTCATTAAAATTTTCGGCAGCCCCTCCGCTTGGAGTGGGGGTATTACAATTCGCGGATATAAGTGCAGCAATTGTGCAGTGCATTTCTGTGATTCAAGATTAGATGTGTGTTTGCTGAATGTGTGGCGTCGCTTCCTCTATATTATAGTAAATTATTCGGAACAATCGACAGACCGAATACGCCGGTGGTGGTTTTCCTCCACGTTGAATAATGGTTCTATTTCTTGCGATGTCTTAGAAACGCCGAGCCAGCTCCCTGACTCGACACAAAGCCATTTTGTCCCCGTACTCTGTCTGCATGGTTGTCATTACGATCCCCTTTGTCTTCGAGCTTTGTTGTCGATTTTTCTTATATAGCTCGCTCGGGCTCAAGTTCTCAGAAACAACGGCGATAGTTTAAACAATACAAATCGCTGATCCTTACCCTTTATACTCTAAGGTATATACTAAATATACTGTATTTCTGGTGAGATTTCAAAGCGCAGCATTTTCAGATTCCTTGGGAAATCTGAAAATATCAAGTTACGAGACTATGGTGAGGTTCGTGGTAATTTATATGATTTACGTGTTTGGGGGTGATCGATAATTCAGGTATTCTGGCAAACTGATTTATTCAACGCCTTCAAATATCGCCTGGTAGCCTGATTTCGTGCTGTGAGTTTCCTTCCACCCCGTCGGGAATATTTCATCATTCACGAAACATTTTAACGTCAGGAGCGTGTGCATACATTTAGCGTTGTTAATTTTGTATCCGCTTAAACGCTATGCCACCGCAACCCCGGTGAAATCATCCATTTCACGTTTCTTTACGAAATATGGATAAAAAATCAAATTAGATTTCATTATAATGTGGTGATTTTTACTTGAGAAAGATAGTGCAATTTTGGAAAAGATGAACTATCGAACACGCCTTAAATTGCGACATAGTCTCCACGATACAGGCTGTGTCACGGAAGTGTTCAATGAGAAGTTTTTGATGTTCCACTATTTGCTGCTGATATTGTATTCGCAGGATGTTGTATCAGGAGGACACTGTGCAGCGAATTTTAACTTTTTGTTTATTGATGGTATATTTATTCTGGTCTCAGGCCTCTGATAACCCCAGAGCATACGGTTTGTTTTGTTCTAGAAAAATCGTTGGACATATCCATTTTATTTGATAGAATTACACATTTTTGTATCGAATTGAATTTCTGGCCTTCTCTTCCTTTGTCTTAATGGTAGTATAAAAAATGGATGGCCTTATATAAGAATGTTTGTGAACAAAAGGCAATTGAAAATTAGGAAAATACTGTTGATAAATTATTTTGGGAAAGAAAATCAAACCCGGAAGCAGCTCATTTTCTAAAAACAAACTAATTCCCACAAACTCTACGCGATAAGCAAGCTTTGACCCCAGATTTGTATTTACCACGATTAAATTACTTAGCTACTCATCTACATACTCCAATATATCTTTTAATATGATTTTTGAAAACCACAAACCAACAATTTTGTTCTATCACGTCTGTTTTTGAATAAATAATAACAAAACGAAACTATCAACAAAATATATAGGTAATTCCATGAAACAATTATTTAAAAAATAATAATTTTAGATATTAAGAAACATATTAAAGAAGAATTTAATATCATAAATGAAATAAACCTTTTTGAATTTTTCATATAACAAATTATTCAAATCACCATGTCAATAAAAATAAATAAATATACAGGTTACTCACAATTACCGGAACCCATAAATCATTCTTCAACCGTAAACAATCTCAACAAATTTTTCCAAATAAAAATTTTTTTTTGCTTTATGCAAGCTATCGTTTAAATATATTTTAGTATTTTAGTTCAATTTATTCTGGAAACTTGGTAACACTTTCTTTTTGAAATAGAACAACTCTTTATATTATTAATTTGTTTAATTCTAAGAATTTTTCGTGGGAATAATTTTTTTTATAAAATGCTTTATAAAACGCTTTATAAAATGCATTTTTTAGTTATAAGCAATTAATCAAAACTAGACAATATTGCCGGAATACTTAAATAATTCTTTAACCGTAAAAAAAATTCATAAATGTTTTAAACAAAACTTCTTTGGGTTTAAACAAGCTGTCGTTTAAATATATTTTTAATATACAGGGTGTCCATTTTATTTTGAAAATTTGGTAACCTTTCTATTTTCTGAGAACACCCTGCATATTTTTACATTTTTGAATTCTAGGATTAATTGTTAGATTTTTTTGTAGAAATGCGCATAATATAAAATGCATCATTTTTTACTTATAAGCATTGTGTTATATTTTCTTCAGTTGTTAATTTTTTATCCGTTAATTATCGATTAATTGCATTTAACTCAAAAATGATTTTATTATTAAAAAAATAATTCCTACAACAAACTCTTAAAATTAAAAAATATAAAAATATATGGGGTGTTCTATTGGAAAAAGAAAAGTTTACAAAGTTTCCATAATAAAATGAACATAATGAATATAATTAAAAAATGATGCCGTTTATAAAAAAATATTTCTACTAAAATTATAAGAATTAATCTTAGAATAAAAATGAAAAAATATGTAAATAGGTGTTCTATTTGAAAAAGGAAAATGAAACAAAAAATGAATATTGAAAATATATTTAGGGCTATAGATTGTTTAAAACCAAAAGACATTTGTTTGAAATTTATTTGATTTATTTACGGTTGAGGAATTATTTTAGTATTCCGGTAATTCTGACTAATCCTGTATATATGAATGTCATTCATATACATATTTGTCATATTGTTTGGCGTACATTATCTTTAATTTGGATTTATCTGGTTTCTATTTTCTTTTAGATTGCTCCTAAAAAATACAATAATAAAATATTTGTTATACCTTTATTTAAAACATTATTGAAAACTATAAGTATGACTTGGACGAGCAACAACTGTATTGAGTTCAAATAAATATTAGATGGTACAAATCCCTTTTCAGACTTTGATTATTCTCCCACATCTTTGTACTTTTTTCATGGTGATTTCCATCGCAGTTTTTACCATATTTCTTTTTATTTTCTTTGTTTTGTTTATTTCATTCGGCTGTAACTTTCTATCGATGATTAGTTTCTATGGACAAAACAAAAACAAGGTCACCAAACTAATCAATGTTTTCCTACTTTTCAATTGTCTTCTTTTTTTGCAAATTTTCTTATGTAATAATATAAAATTTGTATGCTACCATTAAGACAATTAACGGGGCGATTTAAAAAACAAGAAAAAGTAACGAATCAATAAAATACTTGGGAGTACCTATATTGTTTGAAAACTTCGGATCGAGTAGATCCTGATGTTCCACTATTTCTATATACAAATTTCATCAATTTCTATCAACAACTTCTAATGGTACAGTTCCGTGAGATACCCTGAAGTCATGCTGTGTTTGTGCGTAATAAATTTTCACCTCGGTTTTCCCATCTGGGAATACCTCTAGCCCAGCAGCTACAAAACGTGTGTTCCCGGTAATCTGCATAGAGAAAGGCAGGCGCGATGTAATAGGAAGTGGCCTATTACCATCGCGGAACGTCTGCGTTTACCGGCAGAGAACCCCGACCACTCCACGGCTAACAACCCCCTTAGAATGCTATTTTACAATATCATTCGAACGTAGTGGTAGTCATTCAGGCCCCTCGCGTATAGGTTAATTATCAGGAACATTGGGGCGGAGGCGCAAGTGCCTCTCCCTGTTTTGTTCTGCGCGCCTCAACCGCAACATTAACCTTTGTGTTTGCGTCGGGGATAATCTCAACTCTGTATCCGGTTAGAGACCCGTATCTATACATGACGATACGGCATATTCGAGTGTCATGTTGTACGTACATACGGGTAGTTTTTGATAAGCGTTACACGGTACGTTCTTTTTGTACTCTGCGATTAAACAACATATACCGGACGTGTCAAATGGCTTGTTCAGAAGCGTATGTACGGATAATGGAATTGTCTGATAGTAGTGTTTTGCAATTTGCGATCTGTTGGCATGTGTGCAAACATATAATCGTTTCCAGTAGAGTCACTTCTTGTATAATTAGTATTGTAATGTTACTAGTTTTTTTTTGATATTTGTAATTTAACGAAAATGTAATGTACGCACTAACCTTGATATTGCTCTTGATATACAGGGTATTTGGTAGTTTGATGTAAAGTGTTTAAGGTGTGATAGAAGAACTAATTTAGAACCTACCAGCTTTATCATTATACACCCTTATCAACCTATTAACAATTTTATGACATTTTTAAAGTATATTCTGCCATTTTTGCAATCGTATGGCAAGTGAACAAGGGACCTAAAAACTTTAAATTACTCCTAAAGTAAACCCTAAACCTCGTACTTTACGGTAAACTATCGTAACACCCAAACTTAGAAAAAAACAAGCACATAGGGATTTTTAGATTTGCGTTATTATTCAGAACAAAAAAATCTAGTTAAATAACATAACCCACCCAACACACTGTAAACAAAACTGTATATTATTAGGGTACTATAATAGTATCTATACTGTACTATAATACTATCCTTAAATTGCAAATATCACAAAATGTAGTAAAAATAGATATAGGACATTCCATTCTGAATATAAATTAAAATGGACTTAAGGGACAATGCAGTTAGCAAATAATATACACGGTGTTCCTGTTCCATTTAAAAATCTCAATAAAAAGCCTTATAAAATTGTTGAAAAATTAAAGTATACTACGATCAACCGGTATAGCGCATCTAATTTTTCATCACATCAGCATCTAGCTCTGGTTTTAGTTATTAATTGACAAAATGTTTAGAATGTACAATGTGATGTAAAGACAAGTAATGTAGTGTTCATATGATAAAATAATTAAATCAAAATATATATTATATTCTTCACCCCTAAATACAATATCCTGTATAAGCAAAAATAATTTTATATACAGTCTGTCCAGGAAAGTCCGCATCATATGGAAAATTTTTTTATGATCCATTTTTTAGAAAGTCTTATTCTTTATAAAAGTTGGCGGCTTGTATGAAACCAAAACGGCAACAGTCAAATATGTTAGATTTGCTGTCATACACCGAGCGATTTAGAATATATGAATTTGTGATAAAAGTAAAGTACCTGTATTTTTATTATTATCGATCTTTTTTTAAATGATTTCTTATCGATTTTTTTGGAAATGTTGTTTACAAGTAAAAATTATATTCAAATATGAAGTCACAGCCACCTATCTTGAAATTTGTATTTTTTGTTTTTTTTTTAATTTTTACTTTTATGACAAATATTAGTCAATGCCAGTGAACCTAAAATCACTGGCATTGACTAATATTTGTATAATCTATATGTATAATCTATTTTTTTAGAAATTTCAATACGTTTTTTACAATTTTTATTATTTTGGTATAACTAATATTTATTTAGAACTAGCGCAAAATTGCTCATTTTCTTGATGCAAAGTTGATATTTCACCCTGCAGATAATAATAGATCATACAATTAGTCATACAGGAGCGTGACTTACCTTTAATTCAATTAATATTAATGACTTTGTATATGTTTATAATAGTCGTTATCCATCTACAGCAAGCGATTATCTCGATGTTGGTGATATTTTCAATGAAAGACACCCGGACAACCAAATTGCCCATTGCTGTTGATTTACTGCATTGGGTGTGAGCAGCAATTTGTTGAGCAGACGTCGTTCTATGCTCGATTACCGTTTGCAATACTGGTAAACTTGCTTGCTCATTTTCGGCAACATATTTTTGTGGTGTCTCTTAAAGAGATTTTCAACATTTTCCAGTCTGCTTGAATTTTCTGATTATCCTAGAAATGGTTGAACGGGCAATTAGGTTGTCCGGGTGTCGTTCATTGGAAATATCACCAACATCGAGATAATCGCTTGCTGTAGATGGATAACTACTGTTATAAACATATCCAAAGTCATATCAAGGTCATTAATATTAATTGAATTAAAGGTAAATAAATCACGCTCTTGTATTAGGTATTGTATAATCTATTATTATCTAGGGTGAAATATCAACTCCGCATCAAGAAAATGAGTAATTTTGCGCTAGTTCTAAATAAACTTTAGTTATCATACCAAAATAATAATTAATGTATAAAATATATTCAAAGTTATATAAAATAGATTACAATGGACCTTTTAGGCATTGACTAATATTTGTCCAAAAAGTAAAAATTTTAAAAAAGCAAAGAAAGGAAAATTTCATGATAGGTGGCTGTGATTTCATATTTGAATATAATTTTTACTTCTAAACAACATTTCCAAATAAAGTTTATCGATAATAATAAAAATAAAGGTACTTTACTCTTATCACAAATTCATATATTCTGAATCGCTCGGTATATGGCACCGAAATGTACATATTTGACTATTCCCGTTTTGGTTTCGCACAACCCGCCAACTTTTATAAAGAATAAAATTTTCTGAGAAAACGATAATAAGAAAAATCTCCATATGATGCGGACGCTCATGGACACACTGTATATATTCTAGAAAATGACGGCCCAACGAACTTGTATAAAATAATGTATTATATCTCTTAAGATATATGCAATATCGACCACTGCGGCTCTTGTGTAACCCTGTATAATACTTGTCGCAATTAGCAACTAAAGATATTTTTATACATAAAGTTCCTGCATCAAGATTAGACTTAGTTGAAGTGATCGTATCCACTGAACTTGGTCCACTAATTCCGTTCATTGACGTGCCGAATTTGATGCTGCAGCTTGCAAGTCCGAAGATGCAGATCCGTTCATTAAGGGCAGCTTAAGGGCCTCTGCTCGGACAGTATAAGTGAATGGAAGTAGGAAACTTGCCTAGTTTGACAATCCAACTATCGTCTAACGATACTAATCTGCCAGTGATCGGTAGCTATTGATCTTTCCCTTGCGAGTTAGTAGAACTGGTAGTCGGATCCGTCTGACGCCATTAGTTCCGTTCCTTGTTAATCAGTCAGGAGAGCAATCGAATTACCAGACGCATACCAACAACAAGACCGTACTATATATACTAGTCGCCCGACGTAGACTAACGCAATTACCATTTAGTATAATTGATACACGGGCACAACACAACAGCCTAGTGTATAGAGGGGGTGGCCCTACCAGGATAATCAAGGAGGTAGTCCTATGGATGCGTTCGGTAGTTTCTGCTAAAAGCCTATATGGATTACGATGGCATATTAAGGAGTAAAGTTCTCCTTTGTATCAACGCACATCGGACATTTTAACTGCCAATAAATTTAACATTTTTCTTGAACTGAAGAGTTCCCCTGTCTTGCAGTGGTATTTGTTTGCCATAGCACCAGTCTCAATTCAGTCAATTTATATTATGCATGTGCATTAGGGTGGTCCGTTTCAACTTCTACTTTTTTTCTGGATAACCATCTTTATTTGTGCCTTTATATCCATACTTAATTTCTGGGAAATTTAAGATCTATGAATACATATTAACACGTGACCCAAGAGTGAGTAACATCGATGATAGGTGTATTTTTATTAAATAAGAAAAAACCTTTTTTTGGTTTCACTAATATAAATGTATATAGGTACCACAGTTATCAGCTTAATAGAACCAAAAGTAGTCCATTAACTTTTGAGTGTAGATATCAGACCTTTTTCACATATTATTTAACTACTTAATTTGTCAATAATACAATTATCTAAGGTAGGTAACGATACTGACCAACAATGAACTAAATCTAACAAGTGCCTATTTTGTCGTAAAATCTGAATCTGAAGGCCTAGTTTCTGAGAAACGTAGTGCTTCGAGAAAAAAATAAACAAATCCAAAAATGCATCTTTTTTAAATTACACACAATTTGAAATTTATGCTTTCATATTAAGATTTTAAAACATACCAGAAACAGTTTTAATTTGTCCGATTTTGTCTTTGTTGACCACGATTGTCAGCTTAAATTATTGTATTTTGTGCTTGAAAATAAAATGTGACTCAAATGAGACTCAAAAGTCAATGAATTATTGTTTTTTAGATTGAGCTAGTAACTGTGGTATGTAAATTTATTGTGGTAAAATAAAATAAAAACTCTTTTAATATAATTAAATTTAACTTATTCTCGATTTTGAGCACCTCGGATCACGGGTTAATATGTTTATCTACGACTCCCCTATAATAGGTTCATTGCATACGTATCTATGACTATATAATCCCCATCATAATACGCGCCAATGATTATAATGACACTAGCGTTGTATAATAATGACAGTTCCTTCAAATAATGACTTCATTATTTGAATCATTATTTGAAGGAACTGTCAAAGTCAGTCTAAACCTACGTGGATGACAGTTATTTGACATTTCCCCTCGCCACCATTGACAAATACATTTAAAAGATTTGATATAAAATGGAATTTATAAGTCGTAGATAAAACGTCGTATTTGACTCGCACACAACTAACGTCAAATAATATACTATTTGATATATCTAAAATTTCACAGGAATTAAGTATGGATATATAATAACAAATTGAGAATATTTTTTCAACGTAAATATTTAAGTATTTAAGTATTTTCTGGCGAAATTTTATCAGGGTTCATTTTGTTCTGTTTGTAAGTGATGTGTAAATTCTTTAAGAGCTATTCATGACGGATTTACAAGTACTAATTTTGACATAAAATTATTCAGTCCAAACCAATATTTACACCCTTTCTTTAAAAATTCTTATTGAAAGTTAAGCTCAATTTTGCATTTTTCCATCCTTTACAAAAGGAATAATCAAGAAATTATTTTCTCGTTGGATGAATTTATTTTGGTATTCTAAACATTATATCAGTGGTTTCCTCAGTCATATCAGGAAATGGGACAGAAAAGAAAAAGTATTTACAAAAAGGTTTCGCTAAAATGTATTATTTTATTTTTTAGCATTTTACATTTAATTTGCGAAAATAAGATAATAATTTGTTATTTTAATAACTGAAGACCATTTGTTTGGATTTATTTTCAAATAAATCTATTGTTCTCAAATCGCACACTTGTTATTCTTAAGAAAGATGTTAAAAAAAGAATAAAATAACATAAGCCCAAAAAAATAAAAGATCTACTTTTAAAATATGCTAATATATGTACAATAGAACTTAATGTTTAACAACATTACCAACTCGTTTAAGTCTTTTCCAAAACAAAGAAATTATTTTGGCTTTTTACGCGAAACACTCCTATATACAACGTTTAGGTCTAATTTTATGTAAAGCAATACACATTCTTTTAATTAATATTTACTGCGTGACATTTTTAAGCACTTATGGAATAATGGTTTGAGTTATTCAAGCTATTTTTTTTTATTCTTTTTAATTTAATCTTTATATTATTATTCTTTTTAAAATAAAGGAGGCAGAGAACATCATCCCCTATGTAAAAAAATTATCAAAAAAATATGGACATTAGAACCGACAACGTGATTGCAGACCTTTTAATTCCACAGGTAGATAGTAGGTACTTAGCTTGAGTGGGTTGAAAAGGGTCGTTTTTTATATAAAAAGAAAAATTTCATCTTTTCTTATAAGAGATTTCTGATATGAATAAACTTTTAAGGGGCAATCTGAGGGCTTGGGCACTCGTCTGGGGGTGGATTACAATGTGACTAATTTAAAGGAGAAAGGCCAGGAAGGAGTAAACAAGGGGATGGGGTCTTTCCTCATTGAAGGGTGGAGTGTAATAAATGAGAGCTGATTAAGCTAAGCCCTGCGCCGCCCAAAGTGAAGACATCGCGAAAGAAACCCCCTCACCCAATTTAGGGGCTGCCATACGCGAGGGGTAGTAATTTGTAAATACGCATTGTTTCCCTAAAGCAAACACCACTCGAAGACGCCGGAACCACTCCAGAAGTCATTTGTTATCGAGGTCGGATCGAATAGAAATTGATCGATCGATCCCTTTGGCAAATTAAGATGGTTATAATGTGTCGAGTTACGCGGAACAAATAAGCACTTAATTTTGTTTTGATATCAAACTCAACGATCATAGAACGAGGCTGCGATCATTTTAAAACTTGAAACTATTTCAATTCCCTTACACTCGTTAGGAGGGGAAGTTTTGTACACTTTTTTACGGACTAGGAAGTCGCTTCTTTTTAATTCTGGTCGGCTTTCGTAATAGCCGGAAACTTTGCTAGATACTCTAGAGAACTTATTAAAATTGCAAACAAATTGTTTTCGCAAGTGCAACAGGATTACACTCTTCCATCTTTTTAACTCGTCCAACAATTTCAATTAACGTCACACAAAGAAACAGAGTGGGCAATTTTAAATAATTATCTTTTCGAGAATTATATTATGTACAAGGTGTTATTAAAAGTGTGCGTTAGAATTCTTATTTATTAAACTATGATTTCTGTGCTTTTCCGGTCGATTTATCAAACTCAATATAAGTTAACTAGATCATTTAAGAGACTGGGGTTAGTAGAAATAGGGGTCAGTTGAAACATTGCAAATATGAATACCAATGGAGTTTTTTCTAAGAATGTTCTAAGTATGTACTTCGTTAAAAAATGAAAAAAAAATATTTTAGCTTAAAACAAATTAAAATGTTGACGAACTAACTGATTTGACTAGCTAGCAAATTTGGGTTAACTGACAGATACAATGGAAACAGTCAATTGTTTAAACTTGGAGTTATATGGAAAATACATACATTTAACTACAATTACAGGCTGTCCAACTCATTTAAAGCTAACTGGTTTTCATTTTCAAAAGTTGAAGAAAGTAATAGATGATAGTCAATTTAACTTTATTTGGCACCAAATTAGCTGCCACTGCTTCGAAAACAATTTGAAAACAGATATTTGCAGTTCGCTGATATTGAGTCATTTTTATTTTTCAAGTTTCATCAACAAATTTTCATACTTTTTCTCGAACATTTTCTTATAGGTAATAAAATTTGCCAGCTATTATAAAGGCAGTTAAAACATTAATCATTAAGAAAAAATATGGGCTTCCCATTTACATAAAATGTCGCTGGCGTCGTAAGTTAAAAACAGTTGACGGAGGGAAACGAAATTTGTACGAAAGATATTGTTTTGTCGGGTCAACATACTGCAAATTATTGCATTCAAACATAAAAATACCTATTATCATACAATCAAAGTACAGATCGCGACTTACCGGACTTACAAATGACCATCGTGATGATTGTTTACGAACTTGAATATCATCATGCTCTCCTAATTATGTTAGACTTGCCACCGAAACTGTACGATCAATTCTCTAATATTGGTACAGGGAGCGATTTTTTCAAATATGGAAAGTAATGGGACCCAGCTTAACCGTATATTCTTGATGTCAAATGGTACCGATTAAACCAAAAATCGCATAGTAAAAAGTGCTTCCTTAAGAAGTTATAAGGTGTTAAAGATAGAAAATATATGTTTTGTTTTGCGTATATTTCAGAAAATAAACGGCCGATCAAGCTGAAAAGTGGAACGCTTAGGCTTTTGGAGACGCCAAACATGATAAGAGTATTAGGACATTTGCATATTGTAGAGGGAGCTGTCGGCAGGTTTTCTGGGGTAGTATTATTATGATATTTTTATTATTATGACTTTGGGCAGTATGACTAAAAATTATGATACAGACGTTAATTTCACATAAAAAACGTTTACTTATTTAATGGCGCTAAAATCCACCTTTTTCAAGAAAAACGCAATTAAACATTTTGTGTATTTGCTATAAGCTATGTCATTATAAAAAATGAAACTCAATTTTGACTTATAAATTTATAAGATTTTCAAAATGTCCACCGTTTTGTTCAGCACATCTTTCACCACGATTTCCTAAGTTTTGTCGTACTCTAAAAATGACGAAGTTATTTCTAATTTCATTTCCAGCGTGAATAATCCTTTGCAAATCTTGCCTAGTATTACTGACTTGCCGGTATACAATAGATTTCATATAGCCCCATATAAAAAATGTAATGGGTTGAGGTCTGGGCTTCTCGGTGGCCAATGATAATCACTCCCACGTCCAATCCAGCGGTCCGGAAAGTGGTTGTTTAAATAGTTTAGCACAGCTAGTGGGAAATGAGCTGGGGAAATGAACAAAAATTCAATCTTTGTGGCAAATCATTTGGTAGTTGTTCATGTCCATGTTCTTTCAGCCGTTGAAATAAATTTTGGAAAAGCTTTCTATTAGGTTCTGAGGCATATTCTTGTTTTGATAAAATAGGTACGTCAATAATGTAATAAACTGTGCAATAATCAATTAAATATAGTATCGTTAAGCAAACTGACACAAATGCATTTACGTTTGACACAAGGTAACTTGTTAGAATAACATTGTATAAACTATTGTTATTAAATACACAGTAGGGTAATTGCGTTTTTCTTGAAAACGGTGCATTTTATCGCCATAAAATAGGTAAACATTTTTTATGTGAAATTAACGTCCGTATCATCATTTTTAGTCATACCGCCTAAAGTCATAATAATAATAAAAATATCATAATAATACTACCCCAGAAAAGCTGCCGACAGCTTCCCTACAATATGCAAATGTCCTAATAATCTTATCATAGTTGGCGTAAGCCTAAGGGTACCACTTTTCAGCTTGATCGGCTGTTTCTTTTCTGAAATATACGCAAAAAACACCTCATATCTTCTTAAGGAAGCACTTTTCACTATGGGATTTTTGGTTTAATCGGTCCCATTTGACATAG
The DNA here is from genome assembly GCA_963966075.1 of Aphodius sticticus. Lineage (NCBI taxonomy): Eukaryota > Metazoa > Arthropoda > Insecta > Coleoptera > Scarabaeidae > Aphodius > Aphodius sticticus. The sequence goes on from OZ014512.1 coordinate 25,920,537, forward strand.
AGAATATACGGTTAAGCTGGGTCGCATTACTTTCCGGACACCCTGTATAGTGTTTTCGTTCCACCTAGATACTTCTCATGTTTTTGTTTTGCCCTCCAGGGGGGTTACAATATAAGTTTCCCCAAACTCTCTTATCTGGTTGGTCTTAGCTAATATTAGCCGTTCAGGTCGGTGTGAAGCAAACATTGAACCTGGAGAGCGAGCGGTGCCGGTGCATCCGGAGGTCCTTCTCGTTGGCCATGGTGCTGCTGCCTGCGATGTTTGTGCAAATATTAAATCGGCAAAGTGAGAATGGAAGGCCGAAATCCTTTAGCCAACAGTGGCGGACCGTCTTGCCAATTAGCGTAACGCGCCCCCGATATTAATCCGTTAATGTCTGCCATTCTCCGCTATCCTGCGGCATGACGGGGGCACGTCTCGGTGTTTAACCAGCCCGCCATTATTAATGTAAAGAGGATTACGCGTCTCTGATATATTTGGACGAAACGGCACGAGCGCCAAGAATTTTAATAGGATCAAGGATCCGAGGATCCGTTGCGAAGATGGTGATAATTACCACTATCTGTCAATGGTAACAACCTAAAGCTTATAGAGTAAAGAGTCACATGAGAGACGAGTGTGTACTATGCTATCTGTACCGTGTGGCTATGATGGTACTAAAACAGGGGTCCCCAATCTTTTTCTTCCCTAGATTACCAGATGAAAAAATGAAAATGGACGACAATTTACACTAAAACTATTCCGAAAAGGAGGACACCAGAAAAAAATTGAGCGCAAAAGTATGCAATAATTTCACTAACACCAAAAGTGTTCGTTGTTTTTTTAATCTTCGTACAGGGACCTTCGAACAGTTGTCTTTGACTTTTTGTAATTGGTTTTTGACTGATTTTCACCTTTTATGGATTTTGCTTCATTTTTGTAGCATACTTGTAAATAAAGCTATTCTATAGCCTATAATACAAGTTTTTTAAAAAGAATATTTACTACTCTGGTAAGAGTGTAACACCTTTATATCTTTTTTATTTTTAGTTAAATTTTAATAATTTTTTCTTTCAAGTATAGAACACATATTGCTCTATTTACTGTCAAAAAACCAATTGTCTTCTTTAAATGCAAAGCACCTTGTGATGGCAAAATAAATGGCAAAAATCAAGAAATGAGTTTAGGGAATTTTCTATCGAAAAGTTTTACCAGTGATAATTGTTCAGAATTGCCCAAAAACCATAAACGCAAAATTTCATGAAAATTAAAAAATATTGAAATTTTCTTCAAAAATAATTCCGTAAATATTATTTGCATAGGCAGCTGCGCTTAAAAAAAGTGTGCTGTGGAAATTTTGTTTGAAATAAAACCTGAACTAGCTTTGTCGTATTTAATTAAGATAAGATGTTGCCATGTTTGTAGGTTACTCTTTGCATAATAGCCTTTATTATTCAATAGAAATGTAATAAATAAAATTATTAATAAAAATTCGATTCATTTTTTTTCTCTTTAATTTCGCAGAAAATTTACAGCATAATAAATACAAAGTACAAATTAGATATAATTGGTCCTATTAGACCTCCATCAGCTTCAATGCATGCATTGATGCGCCTTTCATTATGTTTAACTACTTTCCGGAGAGTTAATGGCGTAATCTCAGCGCAAGCTTGTCGAATGCGGGTTTTCAGTTCGTCTCTGTTTCTTGGCTGAGTCTTGTAGACTTCGTTCTTTAGAGCTCCCCACAAAAAATAATCTAGGGGCGTGAGGTCGGGTGATCTCGGAGGCCAATTAATTAATGGACTATTTATTCCAATCCATCTCCGGTGAAAATTGTCGTTTAACCAATTTTGCGTAATCATTGCATTGTGAATTGGAGCTCCATCAAGTTGAAATATTATGTTATTATACCTAATAAGTGGAATATTTTCGATTTCGTCTGTAAATTCATTCAGCGAAAATTGCAGAAAACGCTCCGCATTCAAATTTCCCTCAAAGAAATATGGTCCAATTAGTCGCTCGTTAAGGATACCGCACCACACGTTAACTTTTTCTGAATACTGGCGTCGACAATTTATAACCCAATGTGGATTGTCAACAGACCAATGCCGCGTGTTTTGATGGCTAACTGTGCCATTAGTAGTGAATGTGGCCTGATCGGAAAATAAAATGTTTTTAAAAAAATTACGATTATTCAAGAACTCTCCCTGGCACCAAAGGCAATATTCCAGTCGCCTTTCTTTGTCTCCTTCTTCTAATGTTTGTAAGAATATTGGTTTGAAGGGATGTAGTTTATTCCGACGCATGCATCGCCAAATTTTACTTTTTTATACGTTTAAAATTGCTGACATTCTTCTTAAGCCCATCCTTCTATTACGTCTTACAAAGTAAAGTCTTACAAGTATTTGGTCTTCACCAACATGTACCCTCAATCGTTTCTCCTTTATGTTGATTACCGTGCCCGTTCTATTAAATTCAGTATTAATTCGCCAAACTCTTACGTGATCTATTCGAGGACGACCCTGATGGCGATTATTAAACTCTTCAGCTGCTTCCCTTGCTGATCGCGCGTTATCACCGACTAATCTTATTATTTCCACTTTTTCGGCAATGTAAGCATTATTATTCAGACAATAATTAAATACGACACAATACAACAAAGCACTTTGACAGTTCATGTTTTATTTCAAACAAAATTTCCACAGCACACTTTTTTTAAGCTCAGTTGCCTATACAAATAAAATTTACGGACTATACTTTACGAATTATTTATACTTTACGAATTATTTTTGAAGAAAATTTCAATATTTTTTAATTTTCGTGAAATTTTGCATTTAAGGTTTTTGGGCAATTCTGAACAATTATTACTAGTAAAATTTTTCGATAAAAAAATCCCTAACGTAATATCTTGATTTTTGCCATTTATTTTACCATCACAGGGTGCTTTGCATTTAGAGGGGGCAATTGGTTTTTTGGCAGTAAATAGAGCAATATGGATTCTATATTTGAAAAAAAAAAATTATTAAAATTTAACTAAAAATAAAAAAGATATGAAGGTGTTACACTCTTAAGTGGGACACACTGTATATAAATCTATATCTGCCAAGCCTCCTTAAGGGTGTTACAAATATTGAACCAAACTCAATAACCCTCACCACATTAAATGGGGGGGGGGGGTATAAAAAGTGTTGATTCTAAAAGAGCAATTTTATATTCTAAAACAGTTTATTTGGTTAGTAAACATAACTGTCGTTAAAAGTGTCCAAAGAAATGTGATCTTTGGATCTAGTCGGACTGTGGCCGAGCGGTAGAGCGCTTGGCTGTCAGTCTGGGGGGCGTGAGTTCGAGTCTCACGCCCTTCTTTCAGAGTAGAGGTATTTCTGTGTTCTTCATTTACTCCACGGGGAATGCTGAAAGCCAAACAACTTAAGACGTGCCACAGACGCAGGCCATAATAATGATAATTCGGGCCTGCCGATGCCCCCGTAGTGGCGAAAGCTGTTGGGGGATGTTAAGGCGTGGATTATTATTATTGCATTTCGTTGACCCTTTCATTCCTGTTGGTAAATAATATAAGCATCCAGATGCTCATGTGTGATTCAAAAGCTGTACTTCGATTTTATGATAATCATGGTTGGGAATAATAATTAGCGCAAGTATTTTGAACCGACAAAACTATTTTCGTTAGTATTTACAATGTTGTATGCTGCTGTTTTTAAGAATGGAGTGTTTCTTTTCATCTGTTATATAGGATTTTAGCACAATATCATTCTGAGAGTCAAAATTTCTAATTTTAGTTATAGTCTTCTGATTCTGTTTCTTTCTCTTTCTATTGCGTTTTCCGTTGTTTCTCTTATGGAAGCACCCGTACACTTCTGAAACAATCTCTGTAAATGTTTCAAAAACGTTTTTGAACAAACTTTCAGCATATCAGGTGAAAGTTTTAAGTTGAACGTTTGCTATGAGGGATCCTTTTAAAGTTTCTGGGATATTGCGTGTAATTGGCATAAATTTTAAAAAAATTGCCACTTTTTGACACGTTTACTTTTTGGGAAAAACCTGTGGCAAGAAGAAATTTTGGAGTCCGAATTCGTATTCGGGGCATATAATTTATCCAAAACTCATTTGCATACTCCATTAAGATGACTTCGCAAGTAAAAGGATTTATAAAATAGGGAAGCATTTGCAGCTCAGTTGATGACAAATGAAATCAAATTGACTATCACCTACCTATCATTTTGTTCAAATTTTGAAAATTCAGACCAGTTTAGCATTACGATAGTTTGCAGAGTCTATTGTTGATATAATATTGTGGTACATGATTCAAGACTCCTGTACTAGAGGAAACATTTATAACTCACTCTGTAGTAGAGACACGCAAAAGCCAAAATGTAAGCAGAAAACTAAGGAGACACTGCATTTAACTGGCACCAAACATAAAACCTTGGAACTGTTTCTGCATTTAATAGATTTATTCTCATTTACCAACATCCTGCGAAAAAATGCCACTTTAAACATCCTGTCTCTTTAGATCTTCTACGCCCTGAACAGTTTTGATCGTTTTTTATTGGCCACAATTAGCGCTGATATCTCATATAACGACAGATTGGAGAGATCAGAGAGCTCGGGTAATCTGTCCGTGATTTGCCGGGGCAATTCGAGAGGAAAAGAGGAGAGGCAAAACGGGCAACGATAAATCTCGATAACGGATCTGTTTGGAACTAATTCTAACGCTGATGCATCTATCCGAGGTTCGGCTCTCTAGCTCTACCATCCGCGGGCTGAATTTAAAATAGGCAAGAGCCGGCGAGGCGCGGATCGTAAAGAGGCAAGTGGCGGACTATTTTGCCACCACTAAAAAGGTTAATTAATCTTCGCCAGCATGCAAACCGCATTATTCTTTTAGCCGGGGCGGGCGGGCGCCCTTAATACAGTCCGACCCTGCGTTCCCTGCGGGTGCTATTTTACGATTTTAACGAAGCATGTCATGACAACATTTCCATATAGAACGGCACTCTGGATTCTGCTGGCCGCCACCCCCACTGGAAGTTCGCCTCTCGCTTTGCCTCTTCTATAGTTGGGGCGATTGATGCCATTTAAAATGGTCTGGTTTTCCGTTAAAACGGGGAAATAAAAAAAGTAGTTTTCACTCAAAGTAATTTCCGCATACGGTTACTGGATTTCGATCAAGTATCGCATTGGCTTTCAAGAGATGAATTGACCAGATTTATACAGCCTAATTTTAAATCATAACTGGAGCTAGGCAAAATTATGAAGTGTCGTGCACGTCCTAGTCACTCAAGTGGATTCGCCTACTTCGCCGCGTTCAAATGTGACTGAATGTGACTGTGATGCCTTAATTTGTTTCGTAAGTAACCAAGTTGGCAAACTGTTGGTATAAGCAATAATGATGTAATGTGTCTCCACTACCCACCATCCTGATCAACTGGATCACGATTTGATTTTTGCACATCAACACACGTCTTTATTTTTGATAATTTTCTCTTTGGTGTTCCCTATTTGTGGTGCTTTGACATGACAAAATCTCGAATACGGTTTATTATTGACAAAAATGAATAAAAGCTTTTTAATGAAAGGCGAATAGGCGTTTTCGGTAGATTTCTTTGCACTGAATACGAAACCGGACTTGAAAGTTTCATATTACATGACGTTTTCGTTGGTTCTTTTAATGTAGTTTCTTTTATTGTTATTTAATTATTATTATTATTTAAATAGTGTACATTTAAACAATTGCTGTAAATGATTCAAAAATATTTATGAATAAACTTTTCGGATTTCAGATAAAAGTACATAAAGGAAAGGAGTTAATTAAGACCTCTTAATTTTGCACAACTAACTAATTTACTTTGGTATTAGTTTCGATCTTTAGATCATCATCAGCCAAAAGCTAGAAAAAAAACAACACAATCAAAAGCAATCACGCAACAAATGTAAGACAAAAAAACGAACAAAAATGATTTGAAAAGTAAAATCTTAATTAGTAAACATTAGAAATACTTAGTCAAAATCAATTATATGAGGCGCAAGACATCAGAATAAATTAACAAGTTAACAAGTAAAACTAAATACACGACAATAAACATGTCAAACGTACGCAGCGGAGACAAGGACAGTACTGAGACCGAGTAAGTCTAGTACGAAAACTGATAAAAACTGAGCGAGTGCCAATCAACAAATAACAAAGTCAAATATTAAAAACTTAAAGGTGGCGATAAAAGTTTGAATAAACTACATAAGAAGATAACAGAAACAGTCAATTAAACTAAAATGGAAAAGCAAAAACCAAAAACAAAATGAAAACATGTGGGAAACGTGGGCAGAAAACTACTCCGAAAAACTGAATTTAATGGTAACAGAAAAGTAGTTTGTAAAAAAATTCCAGTTGATCATTTAATAGCTTGTAATTTCTGTTTTTAAGATATTCAATATAATATTGTTCAAACAAATCAAGTTTGTAACCTTTATCACATTTTTGGAGTAATTTAATGTTGTCAAGATTAATTTTGTGTCCGGTAGCAATTTTATGTTTATACATGTTAGTTAGAACTTAGAAGTAGACGTGTTGTTATGTTCGCTAAGTCGAATGGACAACTTTCTGCCCGTCTGTCCCACGTAATAGCTGTCGCAATTATTACAGCCTAGGAGGTAAACACCACTACTTTGAAGTAATGAGTCAGTAACTTGACGCTGTCTAGATAGAATGCTGATCAGCTTAGTAGAAGCTTTAAAACCTTCAGAATTTTAGGTAATTTAGAAGTAATAGTATTGAAAGTGAAAGGTCTGTATAAGGGATGGGGGTTATCCATGGTGACGCGGGTGTATAGTGGGTCAAGGGAAATATAGGTATTGTGCAGAAGTTTGTTAACGAGAACTAAAGGAAAACCATTTTTTAGAGCCAGATCACGGATAAAATTAATTTCAACCAATCTCTGTTCGTGGCTAAGTGGGATAGAGGGTGTGCAGAGTCATATGGTATGATCGTGGGAATTGAAGTAGGCTTTCTAAAAACGTTAAAGGACAAATGGTTGTCATGCCTAGCAATTGTCACATCAAGAAAATTCAACTGGTGCCGAAATTCAACTTCAAGAGTAAAATTCAGCCTTTGATGTAATTTATTAATGTAATCAAGCATCCCGTGGTCATTACGGCCGCCCGACCATAAGACAGAAACATCATCAACATAACGGTACCACTTCTTCAAAAGTACATAGTTTAAGGTTTACTATGAGAACCTTTCGAGGTTTCTAGAACATGGGTTCAGTGTTTTGTCAATTTTATCTTAATTTTGTCAGGCTAATCTACAGTTTGTTGACACATGGTTTACACCCACGTAAGAGTGTCTTTTTTCAATTTCCAATTCCATTATTTTCCTAAATGGAACACACAACGGTCAGTACAACAAGCCCTCTTTAAATGCAAAGCAACCTGCAATAACAAAATGAATAACAAAAAAATAAGAAATGATATTAGGGATTTTTTATTGCTTAAATATTCATAGATGTTCAGAATTATTGTTAAACCCCTTTAAATATTTTTTGTCAGAGATTTCCAAGAAAAAAGGTAATTCAAAAATACTACTCTAGCGCGGTTTAGATCGTACTGTGGCAATTTCTTATAATAAAATGTAAAAATTCAAAAGTTTTTTTTGTGTGAAACTGTGTATGTAAGGTTTAATTTAGGTATAATTTCTTTTTCGTTTTTCTTCATTTATTTTAATATTCCAGAGGCATTGGTAGCCATTAGGTATATGCTTAGTTTCTGAAACAAAAATAAAAGTATATTGAAAGAACTTAAAAAGGTATAACACTGTTGTTACACACTGTTGCAGTGGGATGTGAAGAAAATAATAAGAATTATTAAGTATCCATATAATTCCTGGTTTGTCAAGAAATAAGGATTTACCGCTATGACATGATAAAAGTTTTCCCAGATATCGTAAAATTACGAAAAAATATAGTATACAAATAAAATAACTACCAAACGCGTCGGGACTTTACATGACTTTATTGGGACGTCGGGACAACTAGGCCAATAACGGTAACAGTCCCGACTTATCGGGACGGATGGCAACCCTACTCATACCTCATAGCGTATGAGGTTTTTAAAAAATTATGAGACCTTCGTACTACATTGAGTTTTCAGCTTGTAAAGCAGCTTGAAGCACCTCCCTTAAATAATTTAAGCTTAACTTCTCCACGTATACGAATGTGTAATCCTTTAAATACACAGTATTGAATATTCTAGAGTGCAACACGTCGTGTCTTATTTAGGTTTGGGAGCGGTGGGACGACGACGCCGAGTGACGGCCATTAGAACCAGCGCTCGGCGGCGGTAGCGCTGAAAAATCTGAAAAATACAAGAGTCGCACGTTCGAGTCGTCGGCGGTCGTTTATAAATCGTGTCTCAATCTGTCTCGTTGAATACCCAGTTGGGACAGAACTTGGGTTTGTAAAAGATAAATTTATTCGAACCCGTTCGTCGAATAAAGTTCGCGACTCCCTCGAATGGATTCCATGCAAACTGGAGAGTTGAAAAGTTACCGGTAACTCAACTTATGCACGGTTAGCGTTGTGTGTCCCTGATTGTATTAGATATTTACTTTCCGTAAAGTTGCTGACTGTCTTCCCGTCTCTTCCCGAAATGTTTCGAGTGACAATCCATGTACTGTTTTACAGCTCTGTTATTATTTAGATAGGTATTATGGATTGGAAGATACAATTTCAAGCGATAAATAATACACACATACAAATACGGAGTTGGATACTACAAAGTACATTCACTCCGTTTATCCGGATTTTTCGGAGAAAAATGCAGTCCTTTTTGTGTATGATTAACTACCTGCAAATTCTCTCCGTAAAATTTCTATATGCGCAAGCAGCAGCTTAACGGGTGCGCTTCAAATCATTGCCGTAAACGAAATAAAAAAAAAACAATTAGCATATTTTTATTCAAAACTTTATTACTTAAAAATAACCATTAATAAATTATAAACAGCACCAAAACGCCGTGGGTATAGTTTTATTTTAGTTATTGTTTGCTCTGCTTTGTGTTATGTTTATGAGGATAAAACAGTAAAAAGGATGAATACAATTTTAATGATGCGCTGTCGTCGGGTATGTTATCTATATTCGTTCCGTTGTTTTCCCTTTTTCTCTTACATATTTTTTTTCTTTTTGCGTTACCGGTTTGGGGGACGACAGGTAAAAAATGCCAGAAATCTTTCCTTAACAAACAAGATTGAGCGAATGACATCCCCCCAAGATGTTTGAATATTTATATAAAGTGAAAAATCCCCTCGCCCACTCGTTGCTTGTCTGTCGGCAGGCTCTCGCTCGCTCACAGCCTTCTAGCATGGCTCAGGCTTGGCTCCATTCCGAAACAAATGAATCTAGTTCACCTGGCCCGAAGTCCTATTCCCGAAAACGTCTCTCCACTTTTCGTCGCAAAATGCCGACAAGATTGTCTTTTTTTGTGCCTCCCTCTTGAAGTCGTTTTATATTTCGCCGCTTTCCAATATTCAATATGTCTACACAGTATCTGTATCATGAATCATGTATTATGCTATAATATGATACTAAGAGCAACAGTGTTTTTATTAAGGCAAAAATTATACATGATTATTTAAACAAAACTAGCTGTTGGAAAAACATATTGCTTCGAACGTTTATGGTTTAAAATAAAATACGGAACAAAAACCTCTTTTCCTTTGTAATAAGTTTTAATTGCTTAGGCACCGGTTTCGTTTTTTTATAAAAACATCTTCAACCTAAATCTACAAAAAGAATAGTTGTGGTAATGTAATAAATAAATAATTTAACAGAATACGTACAGTCAGATAATTAAAAGCATTAAAAATAATAAAGAACACTTGTGCCATGTGTGAAACACAGAGGAGACTTGACATACGGCTGGAAGTTAGCAACAGGGATGGCTGAAAAATTGGTTAAGGTAGGCAACAAAATACAAAAATTTCAAAATTATTGTAAAGTGGACATGAATAAAGGTTTTTGTTGAAAGTCTAATTGATCATTTAGTAAGGTGATATTGGGGTTCCTTCTATGCTTTTCTATTTCAAGTTGTTCTAATATATCTAATTTCTAGTTTTTTTTACATTTGTGAAGTAATGTAGGTTCATTGTATAAATACAATGACCTGTTGAAATTTTATGCTTATAAATTTTACAAGAAGTTTTATATTTATTTTCTGCCATCCGTTTTGCCAACTTCCTTCCGGTTTGACCAACATAAACAGCATTCGACTGAGTAGACTCCAGACTCATCCATAACTGATTTACGGGTTTTGAAATTTGATAGTAAGTTGTAAATGGTATTACTGCTTTTCAAAGCACGATAAATGTTGAATTTCGATGAGATTTTGTTAAGTTTCAGATTGACATTATTGTAAGTGAGCGGTTTGTATATTTTCTCAGGTAATTTTCAGATATGTAAAGTGGGTCAGAAGTGCTTAAGATTTGTTGTAAAGGACGGTTGATATGTTTAAAAGGGAAATAATTGTTTGATGCAAGGTTATAAATGTAGTTTAATTCATCGATTCTGGAGTGGTAATTGAATGGATATGTTAAGGAACGATGGAAGAGAAAACGAAAGGAGGCCATGCGCTGGGAAAAGGATGAGATGAGTTATATGGGTTTATGGTAGGAACTGCAGTGGGCTTTCTATATACAGTGCTTCCCAAAAGTAACGGATAAATTCAATAAAACCTTAAATAAAAATATTTCAGAAAAATGCTCTGACACGTCGATTTTTATTTTTAAATTACTATCCTGACATACACTTTTCAGCCCCCCACCCCTTCGCCCCTAAGGGGTGGCAACCCCAACTTTAAAAATTCAAATAGCAAAGTACCCCTTGCGATACCTCAATTGATAGATTTTTTTATTCTGAATACAACGAAAAAAAGATTATCAAAATCAGTTGATAAATAACCGCGATATTTACCAAAATGTATTCAAAGAAGAACGTCAATATTCGAGTAAGCGCTGTTGAAGCGGGCATAGCAATATCGTTCAAACAATTGCAACTTGTTTTTACTTATGTCAAACACAATTCAGATTTTTCGTCATTAAAGAAATAGTAGCAAAATGAGATTTACAGAAACCGAAAGAATCGAAGTTTTAATGATTGGGTTTGGAGATAGAAGCCGGACGCATGACGAAGTTCGTGTTTTGTTCAATGAAACGCACCCGGACCGTCCGCCAATATCGGAATCTACAGTAAGTCGAATCGAAAACAAATTTCGCGATCTCGCGATCTCGGTCATGTACGGGATAAGCCTAAGGCAGGACGTCTATTGGCGTTAATTGAAAACCGACAATTGGATGCTATTTTAATGGTGCAAGAAAATCATTCAACCCTTGCGGAGGTCGCTTCACAAGTTAGTGCGTCAAAAAGCACAGTGTCCAGATTATTTCGAAAACACAAATTTCACCCGTATGAAGTGCACTTGGTACAAAAATTGTCCGATGATGACTTTGATCGACGAGTGCAGTTTTGTGAGACAATGATGGAACTCTCTAATGAAAATCCTTGCTTAATTAGAAACATCGTTTTTTTCTGTCGAGGCAACATTTTATCTGAATGGCACCGCCAATAAACAAAATTTCCGTTACTGGGCTCGTCAAAATCCGCATTGGATGGTGGAAGCGAACACACAATATCCTCAAAACCTTAATGTGTGGGCTGGTGTGGTGTGTTCTAGAATTATTGGACCAAATTTTTCGACGGTACACTGAATGGTGAACGTTATCTGAACTTTCTACGAAATGAACTACTACCTACTTTAGCGGTGTTGTTTCCCAACGCAGAAGATCCTGATAGACAGAAGGACAGAATTTGGTTACAGGAAGACGGTGCGCCTCCACATTATGCGCGACAAGTTCGAGAATACCTCGATCAAGTATTTCCTAATCCAAATATTTTCAAATTTCCTAATGGATTGGTAGATGAAGGCTTATGGAATGGCCAGCAAGATCACAAGATTTAACCCCACTAGATTATTTTCTTTGGGGCTATTTAAAAATTAAAGTTTATTTTAATAGACCTGTAAATATTGAGGCGTTAACGGAAATAATTCCTGCAGTAATTCACTTAATGACTCCAGGAATGTTCGAAAACTCGAAATAAAATGTTAGAAAATGTTCAACAAGCGTTTGGGGATAGATTAGGGCATTGTCTTGTCGTTAACGAGCAGCACTTTGACAATTAATTAAGGATTAGTTAATTAAATTTTGTTATTCCTCAATTTCGTGTATAAATAAATTTTGATAAATATCGCCGTTATTTATCAACCGATTTGGATAATTTTTTTTTCTTTGTATTCAGATTAAAAAAGTCTATCAATTGAGGTATCGCAAGGGGTACTTTGCTATTTGAATTTTTAAAGTTGTGGTTACCACCCCTTAGGGGTGAAGGGGTGGGAGGCTGAAAAGTGTATATTAGGATAGTAAGTTAAAAGTAAAAATCGACGTGTCGGAGCATTTTTCTCAAATATTTTTATTTAAGATTTTATAGAATTTATCCGTTACCTTTGGGAAGCACTGTATATTGTATTTAATGATATTGTTACGATTTATGGTTTATGGTTTAGGTTGATATTTAATTATATTCCGATAACAAAGATAAAAATTTCGACATACCTTTCAGTGTTTAATGGTTTGTGAAAAAAAATACGGGATTATGATCATTCAACATACTGCAATAGACATTGATTTTAGAAGAATACTGGTCTCGTATTTAAATTTTAAAGTTTGAGGTTTCATCCGCCCACCATCTACAATGTTGGTGAAGGAAGTGAAGGAAGCCATTGCCAGATTGTCGTTATGTATTACAATAATTTCAATCCTTTCTTGTGAATTCAGAAGCATCTATTGAACAATGTATTGTGGGTTGTCTTAAGTCAAACAGGTATCTTTTTAAAATTAATACGTACTTTCGGTATCGTAACGTTAACGTTGACAATAATCTCATATTTAATTAATTCCTTTCAATATTTTGAAATAACAGTTTTTCAGAAAAAAGAGAGTGCTCCCCAGTGGCCGAATTTCTTTGTTTTTTGTTATTCCAGTTTTTATTTATCATGCCGTGGCCGAGAATGTGCAGCAACTCAAAACTAACATTTACGATTGCTTAAGTTTTGTATATTATGCCGTCAATGCGACAATTACTTCCGATTACTTTTTCCAATTAGATTTTCTCCATGTTCCAGGTGAGTTTATTGACATTCGATCTGATCGCAGAACCTCATCCTCATCATCCCGTAAGTTACTGAAAGCACCTCGCAGTCACTTATCAGAGGGTCGGATCGTTAAGGTAAGCCATAGCAATTATATTTATCTCCGACAACTTAACCGTAGATAAATTAAATTTAAATTAATCGCGTCGCGCTGAGAACGCGGCCCAGTTCGTTCGAGTTCCAGCCGCACCGCGCCGCCACTGTTAAGTAGGCAGATGTAGATTCAGAGCCCTCTACGTGGGCGTGGGAGGAACCACTCGAATGTGGAACTCGTTATCATCAGGCAGCGGCGAATTTGCAGCCGGAAAACGTGAACGGGCAACGCAACGCAACAAATCTGCGGAGCGGGCCTTGTAAACCGTCGACTACCCCAAATTTCCAACCCCCCAATTTTCCGACGCTCCATTGTTTGTCTGGTTTTTTTTTGTCTGTGTGTGTGTGTGTGACGCTCGCCGGATGGAGATTGCGGATCTGTTTGTACGGACTAATCACCGCTTATTTTGGCTAATACGCGTTTGGGACGCAATAACTTTCGTACCAAGCCGAGAAAGTAACTATTTTTATAACTTGTTAATAAATTTAACCGTTCCTAACGACGACTCCCTGACAGGTTAGTTTTTGAAAAGTAAATTAGGGTGGCCAACTTTTTAAAACTACAAATCGGGACGCTAACATATTGCCAATATACTTATGTGTTGCAAGACTTTTTGATTAGCGGGAGATAAATGGAAATAAAGTGAAAGCTAGGTTTCTAAGCTAGGTAAAAGTGGTTGATACTCGTATTTGATTAGCATTGAATTACTTGGGTGCCAAAGTTTTGCAGTGTCAATGACTGCATATGTACTTTACCCTATAAAGAACTAAAAAAAGGCATGTCATAGGCCCCGATAGCATAGATATTTGTGCATTGTTCTGGATAGATACCACAAGATGCCTGGTTTAAATCCAGGTGTTGGCTCTAATTGTTATTATTTCTATTTAATTTAAAGTTTACGTCCTGCCCATGTCTCATCATTTGCTCTTTATATTTTTTAAGAAGTTTGTTGAGCTAACCAATGATACTGACATAGATAATGATTAGAAATATACCTGGAAAATATTTTTTCTTCCAACAGTTTCACCTCCACCGCCAGAATTAATATTCTATATAATAATTATCAATTTTCAAGACCTTGTAACTTTAAGGCATTATTTGTACTATTTAGACGTAATATGTTTATTGTATTTCACTGTCTTCGCCGCTAGAAAACTACACCAAAGCACGTGATTTGTTTCCAACTGATTTCCAATAACGGAGTTTTTTTTCTGAAATGTTCTTAAATTTTCGTTTCTTGACTATTCATCCAGATTGTGATTATTCTTAGATTAATCAAAAATATCTGTACAAAAATGTGATGTTAATTTCAAGGTCATTTAAATTTAAATTTTGAAAGAAATTTTATGAACAATAAAGTAATGATGTTTCCATTTGACCCGAAATCTGATAATAATATCTTTCTTTATTACAAATAAATATTGAGTAAAATTCAAAATCAGTTTGACTAAATTACAAAGACAATTACACGTTTAAAAATCGTTGGAATAAGTTAATTATTATTTTTGGGAAAGTGTTGCATTCCTATAACTATAAAATGCCATTCATTCACCCAATCAGGAGCTCAAAGTAGTACGTTGTCCGTCAGCAATATTTAATATAGAATTTGTCAATCCTGACTGACTGAAATACACCAGGTCTGTTCTTTTACAGAAACAGTCGATTCTCTAAACACAACGTGAATCCGTCTCCCCTACAATCTACATTCTACTCACAAAACACGTAAAAGTTCGGAGGGTTTTTCTTCGCTATTCGTTCACAGAATCATAAAAGCTATACACCAAATTAAAGATAAACGGTATGCAATTTTCCGTCTAGTGCTAGATTTTTGAATTTTTTGGTTGTTTTTGACAAAAAGTTACAAATTCTGACATAAAATTACCTGACTGCGATTTTTTGTACGGTAAGCAACTTCAAATTGAAAAAAGTATCACATATCTCTCAGTTATACCATTCTGAACAATATAGAACAATAACAATTAATACATATACATTACGACAACAAGTAATACAACTTTATCTATAATTTGAGATACAATATATGAGATATCATTGATACAAAATTAAGCTCACCATGGATGCTTCTTCTATAGGACGCACTAGCTGTATAGATTAATCTTAACTAAATACGCTAATGTTTTCAAAATTGGTTAAAAATATATCAATTACCTAGATACAGCTGGGTCATTTTGTTGAGAAAAGTATGGTACACTTTAATATGCTAACAAAATTATTACTTTGACGGCTGGTGGTTGGGAAATTCTGGCCATTAGAATAACATTGTTAAAAATCGGGACAAAATTCGGGACAAAATTAGGGACGCTTCATCAGGCGGGACAAGTGCTCAGAATTCGGGACTGTCCCGCCCAAATCGGGAGGATTGGTCACGCTAAAGTAAATAGCATTGACATTATAATCGCAATCTTCAACCAAAGCAAAAGCTATGCTTTTATTGGACAGACGGCCACCTAGTGGTTATATTGTGATACTACTAACTTGCTTAGGCATGTAAATAACTATTTTACAAACTTTAAAAAAGTTAAAAAGACTTTAATAATTAATTACAGAAAAGCTATAAACTATAGAGTATATGATCCTTTCTCAAATTTATAGAGAATTTCCTGCTCTACAAGCCGTTATTTTTTTGGTTTCAATTGAATTAGTCACACTGAAACTGCGCGCAATTTCGGCGATGACACACCAATTATTGACAGATTTGAATTAATTTAAACTATTTCCTTTGACGTAGAAAAAAAATACATTGGATTCAGTGAAAATTTCTGAACCTATAGCAGTATTATGAACCACGTGATTTTAGTCAAATTTCCACCTGACCGTAATACCCTATTATTAACCACATCTTCACTTAAATTGTCTCTAAAATGTTATGGGTTTGTAACGATTTGGTTGGTAGGATAAACATTTGTAACAAACTCCCATTGTGGTTTGGTGCTTGTGTTTGAGGTATATTTTATAAACAGGCGGTAATAACCTTAACATTCTAAATTTAATCTTAAATTGTGTGTAAGAGGAGGGAAGAGGAGACGTTGTGTCCCAGGACGGACGAGAAAAGGGGGGAAAGGGTAATTAGCGAGTTCGAAATTTATACCGTTTGAACATGGGCCATAAATTCAGCGCGAACATAGTCGGAATTAGAATTGGAACAAGTCCCTATACCATCTTGGAGAACGTTGTCAGTCATGAGAGGGAAGCGCCTAGTCTCCCAGCCTCGCTTCCTAATAAACGGAACATTTGCCTTTCCCCCTTCTTGTCAAGGGAAAATGAATTTATCGGGAGACAAGATAAAAGCGTTATTAAATTTCAATTTGTTACTTACACATTTTATAAAACCACTGAACCCCACGCAAATTTCGAATCATTTGTACGCGCCATTCTTTTTTCAATAGGTTTAATCGGATTTAATTTAAACTACCTAAATTACCAAAATTCTGGGAAGTGTAGGTATATGAATGAAAAAGGACCAGGATAAACGCGGTAAAGAGGGAACATTTTATTCAAAGTGTAGTACCGTTTCCGTCGCAAACGTGCTCGAATTAATTTTAAGCTTTTGCGGAGGTTTTGTAAGCGGTTTAAAACGGTCCGCGATAATGCCCTTAATTACCGCAAATCTTCCGACACTTCTAAATCAACACACCCCAAAAACCCGCGATCCCAAATCCAAATCTCAAAGAGGAGAGGCACTGTTAAAATTTCTTTTAACTAAAAAACTGAATAAATCAACTTTATTTATGCGCACCTTATTCAAAATTTTAGAACGGTTATTAAATGATTTTTTAAAATTCAACTGATTCTCTTGCCTGTATAAAGACAATACTAAAATTAATATATTTGAATATATATGTGGAATATGTAAATCTTCTAAGAAAAAAAAAAAACGCAATATAGATGGTATAAAATAATCAGCAATGTTACAGAAAAATAAAAAAACGCAAATAACTGCAAATTCCTTTTCTGCACCTTTTTTTATTGTAGTTTATTACATTAATTTCCTGTAACTTTGCAGAAAACACCCAAGTAGAAGATATTTGTACTCTCTAATTGCATCCATCTAGCAAAAAATGTGAAATATTATTCAATTATTTTGCATTGTCAAACTTTTATTAGTACTTAATTGATTAAAAGTATATGATATACTTAAATAGTACTTTAATTAATTTGATTCTTGTTTAATTAAATGCCGTCAGAAATTTCACTTCAGTTTCTTATCCGCTTTTTCGGAAACAAAGCATTATACATTATAATTTTAAATTATTATAAATTTTCGCCTAGGTTTGTAAATCACTCTGTATGTTTATGAATTTCCTATGAATGGTACCACAAGTGCCCTTAGCTTCAGTGACACACTGAAGTCACTGAAGTGTCACTGAAGCTCAGAACTTGTGTGGCGGTAGGTGTTAGTAATATTATCTGGAATGTTAGATCATATTGAAATCTATAGCATAGCATTCTGCTCTTCTCCTAAAGTCAAGTATCCATTACGAGCAGCAGATTCAAATTATATTATCATTTTGGCACAGATTTAGAAAGTGAAAAATATTGTAAACAAATAATCATTGATTTTGATCATTAATTCTTCCAGTATTATTACTAAACTCTAGACGAGTGCCAAAATCACGCCAAATTGGAATGTGCAGTTTCCGCTAACGAGATGGGTTGTACGACCTGACCTCAATAGGGTATTTGACTGTATTAAAAATATCGCTTGTATTATAGTCATCCTAATAGATTACAGTTTAAGAAAACTATTTGTTATTACTTTTCAAAAAAAAAATGCTTTATTTCTATTAAAAATCAAAATTAAAATTGAATTTTATTCACGTCCTATCACGTGATTGAAAACGCTCTGTAATTGGCTCGGTCTCCAGTGACGTCATTCGTTAGTACGCTTAGAGCGCGTTCGGTTTGTCAGGGTAGGGTATGGGGAGAGCAATGCTCAGATAACCTGGGTCGGCTGTCTCTCTCTTATATGCAGATAGACGCCGTATGACGTTAGTCCGCCTATTATGCAACGCGTCACTCTCACCGTACAATACCGGGTTATCCGAAAGCGCTCTTATGCTTCTCCCGTTTGAATTTAATAGGACTAAAGTGCCATGTAAGCATAACTTTGTAGGTTAGGATAGCCCTAACTTTAAGCTGTCAGATCAGATAATACCTGGTTCGAAAATACGATAGATAACTTATTCTAGTCAGTTTTACTTATGTCGAAGTAATATTCACAAGAAAAAACACTTGTATTGGCCGCTATTTATTTCATTTGGATTTCTACGAGCCAACCACATTCTTCGCAGTTTCAAATCTTGCGGAACAGCTACAAATATTTATCCGGAGTTTTTCTTGACGTATTTCTGCATTGTGGATTTATACACCATTTATAACCCTTTTATATGTAGAAATTGTGAAAACAACACATCATACAACACAATTACCAAACGGCGACGATGCCGATGCTGACAGACGATATGGGCCGATTTGACATCTACTATCGGGTGACGTCTCACAACAGAAAGTATCGTTTTGGCGGGACTTTTTGTGATTCAATTTTTAACGCTGATTTTTATGAAATATTGAGGAAATAATCACGAAAAATAATGCATTTACAATGTAGTGTGAAGGATAAACACACTAAGATGGTTTTCCAATAATAGTCAAATACCCTATTATACAATGTAATTATTAATAGTTGTTTAAATCTCCTTCGCAACAATATTTCAATCCAAAGTTACAACCAACGTGCAAGTCAGCGACTTACCTGCTGTATGCCAAGCTCAGAGACGAATTAAGTAGGTAATTAATTAATATAATGCCTCGCAAAACCTCATTCCAGAAATGCTAAGACGGGTAGTCGTGTATACCTCAATATGCAAAACATACTCCTGTATACACCTCAGGTTACCTCGGTTAGTTTATGAAGTAGTCTGCGGCATAACCCTCGGCAAGTATTCATGATGATCGGGATTCCGTTGAGTTACATCTGGTACTGGTACTCCTTGTGAGGCGTACCTAACCGAGGCTCGGCTCGGGGATTCACGTTTCATAGACTGCTTAATTTATACACTTTATAATTGACACCCAGCAGGCAGCCTTAATGGGGCAGGACGCCCGACGCGACGCCTCATGCGTTCGCGTGTTGCGCGTCTTAAACAAAGCTAACGGCGTGTAATCGATTAGCTAAACTAAATTACCGTTTATTTACCCGTACTTCAGGTTTACGCAGAGAGAAATATTTCGCGTAATTATTCTTCGCCGTGTTTGCATAACATCCGTTTGTTCTTTGTCTGTTTCGTGCTGCCATAAAGGCATATAAAGCTCGCATATCATATTCGTACGGCGCGCGCTCGAGTTTTATGTTATTGCCAGGACGGTTTATTTGCTTGGCATAGATTTTTTCCTGGTCTGCAATGCTGGAATGCTTTTACCACTGCAGATTGTAAATTGTAAATTACTCTCCTTGAATACTGAATTATGATAATCATTGTCGATCAATGGAACAAGTTTTATAACACAGAAAAGCCAGCAGCTTTTTATCAGCAAGTTGATCTTATACTTCGTATAAACTTAATAACAATGTATAAACTTAATAGATGAGTTTTAAATTTTCTACATAATATGCATAAATATCATACAAATTTAATTATTCTAGCTTGTTAAAGGGCTGCCTTTTTGTAAAAGCTGGTTAATTTATTTGCTTCAAAAACTATTCAAAGGAACATATTTTTTGTTGACAAATGAAATAAAAAAGTGTTTAATATTTCTAAGTTTTTGATTTTAAAAAAATACTATCAATTAAGGTAAATGCCCCAAATTCTGAAAGGTTAAGAAATTTGTTTGTAACTGTAGAATTTATATTTATGTGGTGCTAATAACTATGCCAACTTTTTTTTAACTATTTCCTTCTAAAGACATCTGGCTATTCATTTTTAAAGAAAATTGATAATAGTTATGTAATTTATATTATATTTCATAAGTTTAACTATTGCCCCGAATTCCGACACTAAGCGTATATTTTATTTTGATCCGAAATCCGACACCTCAGTGAACATAATTCAGACAGTGATCCTCAATCAGACACTTGTGGTACATTATTCCGAGAAATATAAACATTCTAGTAAATACTAAGTGTTTTAATTGTTACATAAGATTTATTATTTTTTTACCATTTTTAATGAAACACAGTATAAAATAAGTCCTTAGTCTCCTTCAGTCTGCCCTCTCTACTTCATCTGTATTTTAATGTTTCTTGCATCTGGAATTTTTAGTCTTCTATTTTTCTTCGCGCTGCTTTTTGTTGTTCATTTTTCGCTTCCTTTCTTATTTTTCTAGAATAATTTTCTTTTATGTTTAGTGTTACAGCAGAACAGTTTCTTTTTAGTTTATTTCGTTGTTTCAGACCAGAATAATGATTTTTTTAATGGAGATGGCATGAGTTCAACTGTTATCTCCAAAGGTGGTGAATTAATGCCAAAATCGCTACTCTTTGCTGCTAGTGTTGCATCATTCTGTCTTATTTCATAATCTCCTATGAATTCCGACACCCTGTAATAATTATGGATTATTGATGTCCGCAATTCCGACACTCGTGTCGGAATTCGGACAAAATGCGTACAATTAATTGTAATATAGTAAACGATGTAAAATATGTTATTTTCTTGTGTAAAGACAGCAATAGAGCCATATGTATTCCTTCTAACCATGTACACAATTCCGACACACATGTCTGATTTACGGACGTGCTATATTTAATGTACCTTATTCCGACACCCCTAAATGTGTAAATAATAGTGGTTAACCGTATTATTATCAAAATATAAAGCATTTTTAGTCAGCCTACACAGATAGAAATGTTTGTTTAACTCAAATAAATATTTGTTTGGCGAGAGGCAAAAATATATTTTTCTACTTTGCATTCACAATGCGCACATTGTAACACTGTTTTCGGTGTTACAATTAACACATTGTAATACCGAAAACAGTAACATTTTTGTCTGATTGGTACACAGTGATATCAAATGCCATATGTCAAACGTACAATACATAACCCAACATAACCACACACTGCATCTTCTTAATCGCTTGCAATCACATAAACTGCGCAATATCAATATTCTATACATATTTTAAACATGGGTGTAGCCTGCTATAGTATGGCCAAAGGACTGGGGCTTTCTTAGTTTTGCTGTGTTCATCAAATTACGCCAGCATGACGTATTCGGTGATGTTTTACGACTCTGGTAAGTGATCGTTATCATTCTGTTCAACTAAACATCAAATCCCCTTTTCAGATATAATTCAAGGACCACATTTACTTTAATAAGGTATTATGCGAAGATCAAACCTACATCGTAGATATGAACGATTTTAATTACTGCTGCGAGATTGTATATGCGCAATAAATGGTTTATCAGCATATACGTACGAAGCTGTAGTACATTTAAAGTGTAGAGGATTTCTTAGTTTATATACCTAACCGTAAGTTTTCGGTAATATTTTGGACGTTTGGATGCTCGGTTCAATTTGTATTTGTTTTTGTCCGTCGCTTTCGACTTCGTCTTAGTTCTGGTTGTGTGCAACGAATTTGTATTACCTCCATCACATGTAATTTTACTAAGTATAATTTATTCTAATAAACTACTTTGGCGAAATTAGAATTGGGTTTCAATTATAAGTGCTTGTAAATATATAAGCCGCAACGGCTACGTAGCGGAATTAGGTAGACACCGGTATTAAACGTTAAGCGTTATAACAATTCTTTAGTAAGTTCTTGTTCTTCGAAGTAACTAATCAGTCACCGCCAAACACTTCTATTCTGATTATTATACTTATGAAACCAGTATTTTAAACTTGTATTTTTTTAGGTTAAGTTTCATGTATTTATCACATAGGGTTAAAAGTGTTGGCCCAACCTCCATTATGATCATCGTTGCGACCTCGCTGAATATTTATTCAAACTTGTAGGCTAAAGTAGAGTAAAATTATTCACAATTAGATTTTGTCATGATTTTATTTCATCGATCTCATCCTTAACGAAGTTGACAGTTACTACAGTGCTGCCACGCGGTACCCGCAAAATACCCTAGATTCTAATTTAGCGCGATATAGTAACCACAATTTCTAAATTTATATAAAATTAATGACGCAAAGTAGAAAAAATAGTATATTACACTCGTTTTATAAGACGTATTGGCGCACTCGTTCCATTTGGGCATTCCTCGCTACGCTCGTCGTGCCCAAAACAACTCGTGCGCCAATTTGACGTCTTATAAAACTTGTATAATAATATACTATTATTTGCTACAAAGAATGTTAATATTTGAGTCAAAACAATATTACTTTACTCCAAACAAATGGTATTTGACCCAAATAAATCTTCTTTGTAGCAAATAAATATGTTTTTGCCTCTATTCAAACACGCATGTATTTGAGTTAAACAAACATTTCTATCTGTCTACATAGATAATATTAGAATTTTCTTAATTACTGTTGTCCTGTAGTGATTTAAAAAGAAGTCGAATTGCAGTTACCTTATAAGGAAAAAATCAACTTTTAGCATAATACTCAATTATCAAGATCAGTCAAACTTCTAGGTTATATTCTGACCGTTAGACCGTTTGTAGAATAAAGACTCGCTTGTGGGTTGATAAGTGTAGTGTCAAATCAACGAACAGGACGTCCTAAAATAAAGTTTAATATTGTAGATTTCTTATCTTATCGAACTAAAAAGAAATATGTCGCGATTAAGGATAGTGTCTGAGACGTTTACCTTATGTTTACCTTATTTTATACTAAAAAACAATGGTCGCCATATTTAATATTGATATCCTCAAATTCAGTTTTGTCTTTCTTATTCTAATCATATCTACATCACACTTGTTTGGATTAGGTTCCAGGAGTTATATTAGAAGCAAGATGATGACAGATGACATAAATTCATTGACAATCCGACCTCGGTTAGAGCCGTTTTACACGACCGAGAATTCTAACGAAAACAATAATGAAAATTATCACTATAGTTTTGGTGAGAAGACATTTGACATTTGACACATTTTACAATAGTAATCAATTTTGCTACAATTCTAGTCATGGGCGTGCGATTTTCTCATATCAGAACATCTGACATATTCGTAACCTAAAATTACATACGTATCTGCAATAGATAAACATAACTAATAATTTCGCTGTTATTTTCGTTAGAATTGTCGGTAGTGTAAAACGGCTCGTACACGTCCGATTTTATTGTCTATAGTTGTGGCTATTAATTTCGCTATTATTTTCGGTAGTATTCTCGGTCGTATAAAACGGCTCTTAGTTGTAAGCCAAACTAAAGAACATACTACATACATGATGAGTCGATCATAGAAAATCTGATATCGGACAATACTCGACATGCAGCAGCGTGAATAAATTGCTGTCGCATGACAATTTTCCGGTAATACGGTACAATTTCGGTGGGCCGGAAAATATAGGTCAAAGGTGTCCACGCGCGGAAAAGCGTCATACAAAGTGTCTGCGCCGAGCGCCATCGGGAAAACTTTTCGTATTACAATTTACTTTTCCGTGTTGTTTAGTATTATCTGTTAGTCTCGAAAAGGGCCGTCGATCAATTGTGTTAACTTTCGGTACGATGCGAACAAGAGGAAAGAGAAAAACTAATCTATTATTTCGCATGCAGACGCCGGAAAACATGTGTCGCAAATAACGGTAAATCATGTGTGTTGGGAAAACTCGAAAAGTTCCGAGTTACCGAAATAATTCTTTCAATAGTACAACGCAACTTCTTTTTTATGGTAGCAGTGGTTAGAGCTGAATCCCATTTAGCTGGCCATTGAAATACAAAATTCGACTGAGGTATATAAATAGATAAAGTGAACCATAATGTGTTGTAGATGTGCTGCTTTAGACAAAAGAATAACGAAAAAAACTCAGTATTATAATTAGGTATTATATATGTATTCTTATTCAGTATATTATCTAAAAAGAAAGACAAAAACAAAAAGAAAAATAATATAAACCATATCCTCTTACACTGGTTCTACAGTCTCTACAATATTTTCTAAACAATCTTCAAGTCCCAAGGATGGACCTTTCCAGGCACTGGTTGGCCACTGAGACCATCCTTTCCCCCCCTGCCGCAAATCGATGCGTCCTTCGATGCTTCAAGCTTCTTCTGAGATACATCAGCCATTACTTCCTCTGGTGGTACGACTTCACGTCTTCCATCTCTCTGGCAATAGAAATTTTTAAAGTATCTGTGCGATACTCCTCCTGGCAGGCGCGCTGGAGGAATGGTCCTGGGTTGAACATCTGGAGCATATCTCAATCCTTTCATATGCTTTCTTCCCAGAAGAAAACTTCTGAACGATTGTATGATGCCGCATACGTCGCGCGGTACGAACTTAGCCATGGTCTTGTTAGATGATGATTTTGCACTGAATGAATTTGCTTTTATGGAATACGAGTTTAGGCATTATGGTCACTTTGACGTTAGTCAATTGACAGAAAGCAATAGATTGAAAATGCCATGGTGATGGGAGTGACAAGATTGGGGAGAAATGGCACACGACAAAATGAGAGACATTAAAGATAAACAATTACAAAAATCAATTTTAGCTTTTTAAATTGTTTAATACTGTCGTGTAAAGATATTTGCAAATTTGTGCAGTTTAATTTTTCGATAAAATCATATGAAGGAATGTTTACTTCTTGGTCTGTTGAAACTAAAGGATACAAGAATATAACAAATATTAAAAAGAAAACATATTACAGCGCGTCAATCTGCGAAGTAAAATGACAACACCTTCTCAAACATAACTTTTACAAATTTTGTTTTTTTTTTATAAATTTGCAAACCACGATTAAAAAAAATCAATGAAATCAACGAAACTTCGACTGTATATGTTAAAATAACTTAATAGTAACTGAGAAACTTTTTAGAAGGGCTTCTTGGAAAAAAATGTTTGGATGCCTTAACAGAAATGTGTAAAATATCTCTGGGTTGTCAACTGTTTAGAGACTAAGAACTGATTCAAACAAATAAGTTAGCAGCCATTTGTTTGGTTCAAACAAAATCGTCTACAAGGCAGACCTGCAAAAAACAAAACATAATAAAGGGTTTTATGCCTTACGTAAAAACTTCAGCAAAACATCGAGACAACACAAGTAGGTGGTTTTTCAGATCTTTTAGTTTATACAATTTTGATAAAGAACATTCTATTATGACAATAGTGTCACTCCGAGGATGCGAGGACACATTTTTTTTAATTTTGTTCAAACACAGAGTGTTTGTGGCATAACACCTAGTCAATGACTAACAAGTTAGTTTCACTTAACCTAAACTGATAAAATAATGAGTATTTCTACAATTTTGCCCATTGGCCCAAGTTGTTTTAGTCTGACAGTTTTTACCACGCAAGTAGACGGCGGTTGTTTTCACTTATACTATCACTGTGAATACACTACGGGTGCTCTGCTTTTAATCACTCCCGCACTAGTTCGAATGGTTTAGTTCTTTGCAGCCGACGCACTACCGCACTGTTGTCTAGCAGCTGGATGGCTTCAATGTTGTCGTGGTGGAGTAGACAATCCTCGTGCTTCTTAGCAAATTTTGATATTTTGCTAGTTACCATCTCCATGCGAAGGTCCCGATGAAGATTGGTGTTGTTGATGTACCATGGTGCACCAACAATGGCCCTTAGAACTTTATTTTGGAAGCTCTGAATGAGGTTGATATTGGACTGCTTAGTGCATCCCCATAACTGTATTCCATACACCCATACTGGCTTTAATAATTGCTTGTATAGTAGGACCTTATTTTGCACTGACAGGGCTGACCTCCGTCCCATTAGCCAATACATTTTGCGGAATTTTAGGTCGAGTTTGTCCCGCTTTTTTTGACATGTACTTTCCATCTAAGCTAGGCATCCAGTGTCATGCCA
The DNA here is from genome assembly GCA_963966075.1 of Aphodius sticticus. Lineage (NCBI taxonomy): Eukaryota > Metazoa > Arthropoda > Insecta > Coleoptera > Scarabaeidae > Aphodius > Aphodius sticticus. The sequence goes on from OZ014512.1 coordinate 25,946,835, forward strand.
AGGTATTTCGCTGTATCCGCGTATGGAATATCGTTCCCATTAATGGTTACTGGAATATAGTTTACTCTTTTATTGGTGTAATTTACATGCGTGGATTTTCCTTCATTTAGTTTGATGCTCCATTTCTTTGTCCAAAGGTTGATTTTGTTTGCAGCTATCTGTAATTTTTCAGTTCCTTCTTCGACACTGTCACTAATCGCCAACATGGCCGTGTCGTCTGCAAATGTTGCCCCTGTGCTTTCTCCCGGTACAGGAATGTCATAAGTATACAGTAGGTACAAAAGTGGTCCCAATACACTTCCTTGTGGTGCGAGGACACATGCATGATCACGAGGAGAATCCTCACGAAACGATGAGGAGTGGAAACCCGAATGGATAATGATGTCCCGATGTTTTCAACAACATCGATGTTTTTTCATCTATGACTTCCTCTCGATATTATTTTTCGCTGCCATGCTCCGTGATTGCATTGAGAGAATGGCTGAACAGCATATTTGTCCCTGGTTTCTTTTAGAAAATCGTGCATCTGGATCGGTCCCATCTTTCTTTAAGCCTGTCGATGATATATAATAAAATACATAAGTATTTGAATCGTTGAATGATTTCTTTTGCGGAGAATGTGTAGCTCGGCATTTAGAAGAAATGTAACCATATAATTATACTATATAATATTTTATTATGTTAACATTATTTACTTTTAACCATCATACTGATTCTCCCAGTAATAACTTCTTCGAATTTATTTCAAACTTTGAAATGAGTGTGGTATTGATGAATTTGTTAACAGTTTGTTTTATTATGACAGTTTTCAACGTTTAACTTTTTTTGTGAAAATAATCTTACTAATCAATTTATTTCTGTGTAAAGTTTTATTTTTGTGTATCAAAAACAAAATTCCTTATTGATTCACTCGGTCTCTAATGGTATAAGATATACCAGGGCAACTATCAAGAAATTAATGTTTGTTAGCAGGGTTAAGTTCCTAAATAACTATTTAGGACCGATGCTAGTGATAAGAGGCTTTTATTACACCGAAATCTACAAATTTAGTTCACGAAATATCTATTTGCTTTGCAGTGTAACCACAATAGTCCTTCACACAAAATAAATTTTCTAATTCTTTCCCTCTTTTGTGCGGGCTCATTTGTACGATTGCAAGTATATACAACCACACGTATACAGAGGAGTGTTTTCAATTGCCCGCAGGACTATTTCGGACCCGTTGGTCGCAAACACTGAACGGTAAACACAGAGTTATTATAGTACAAACAATTTGCCCTGGGTATGTTGCGCCGTCGTTTTATTGGTGGCGCTGCAATAGTCGGCACAGAACAGTTTTCGTGAAATATTTTTACGCCACCCCGCTTCGTCGAAACTGTATCGCATACGCACCCACACAAAACGAAACAAATTATTATTTTGCAAACCGAGAAAATAGTGTCTGTGTATTAGGGTGAACCTTCGTTATTCTTTTCGAAATTTTTTTTCGATAATTATGTTCATGCGAACTGTAGTTTGTTCTACTTACTGATTCCCTCAAAATTTTGCTAAGACGTGCTACAAGAACGTCTTAACAACGTCTTAACAAAAAATCGATGGTAGAAAAATAAAGCCCACCCTACTGCGTATATGTATGTGATTGTTCTGTTTAGATTTCGTTTCGAGTTCTGTTTAGATTTGATGTTTCCAATTTTTGAAGGGAGGAAACTTTTTTTAGGAAACACGAGATTATACATAAGGACGCGAGATGGCGGATTACGTCAGTAAGTAAGTTAAATTAAAGTCAGCAACTTTTAAATCCTCGATCATCCCCTATGTTGTCGTAGTAATACCACCATCTTCAAAAAAGGTAAACAAGCAACCATTACGATCACCAAAATATCTTCAACCACTTAAACCGTCGAGAACTGAAATTTTACAATGCAGAGCAGTTAGAAACGTATCAGCGGAGACATTAGGGCCGCCTGGCAACTTGTTTAAAACACAAACAAAATATAAACCAACCGAGCAGCTACCCTACTAGAGGCGACGCGCGTTCCAAAAAATTCTTAAATTGTTTTTAATGTAACTGCGAAAAACACTTGGCGCCCTGTCACGTTACGTGGAAAGAAACTTTTTACTCAAAGTGAGTTAGAGGGGGGTGAAGACGCCTTTCGGGGCTACGGAGGAAAGGGGTGAGGATGCCACAGGTAAACAGCGAATTAAGTCTGTGCGTACTCGCGAAGGACAAGGGGATGAGTTTGCGGAATTCAGCACTTAACAATTACAGCTTGCTGTTCTCAACCCCACATTTAGGGTGGGGTCTTATTAATTAATGAAACGTAGATACACGGTGGATTAACGTATGAAATGAATGCCTGCACACCGGTAAATAGTGTCAGGTGGTTACTGTACCCGTAAGGGCGCACCCAGCATGCCGCAGCGTTTCTAAATACCGCTTAGATGAACATTAATTAAATGCAGTTGTCAAAGTTACAAGTCTATATTCACAGAATACCTGTTTATTAAATATTTACACATTCCATTAAATTTTCACCATTGTAATAACATGGACGCATTTAAAAATATTTTTATTGTTATGGAATTTTATTTAAAACTATGTGAAAAATATACTTTCAAGTATAAACTATAAAAGCAAACGATAAAAAGCATCCTTTGTTCCATTGTCAATTGTACTACTACTGCTGATTATCACGCCTTTGCCTTGAATATCAATAACAATAAAACTAGGTTACTGTTTTACTTTATCATACGCAGTATGACTCCGACTCCTCTGAAATTTGTCTGAACTCCGATTCCGACGCCACGACTCCGACTCCACAGCCCTGATAACAAGACATACAAGACATGATAACAAGACGATTTTTAACACATTTAATCAAAGACATATCGCGGAAACCAATAAAAAATAACGCATACCTACCAAACTCAAATCAAAATAACATAATATAGGTACCTTCCTTTATACTCTTTTCTCCACGGCCCGTAAAAAACTGCAAATACCAAGCGTGCGGGTACACGGTACCCGCTATGCAGAGTTTTCTATTTTCAACACATCTATGCACAGACATCACCAAAACCAATAAATTAATATCGCATACCAAACCCAAAACAACAATCACAAATAAGAACTCTCCTTAATATGCTTTTCTCTATCGCGCGCACAAAAAAAAAACTGCAAATGCCAAGCGTGCTTAGACCCACTTAGCTTAGTGTTCAATGTGGTGCCATGTGGTGCGCGCCGGGCATGAATCATCTTTGTTTCCACCAATTTTTACGCGGATTTTTATCGATTTCGTCCGTTCGAGTGCGTCTGAGATGTCAACCAAAGACCCAAGAACGAATTGGCCAGAAGTTTGGGACCGGATGACCAGCGGTAAGTAATATGCCGTGATTTTTAGCTGTGACGTTTTCTTTTTTGCATGTGTTTGCCTTGGTATGCTCGGGTACGCTTTGCGTTCAAACGCATCTACAATATACATCGCTCTAGCGATGTATATTGTAGATGCGTTCTGATTGGTTAGGGATAAAATGCGTGTATTTAAGTTGATTTTATTGAATATTTGAGTGCCTGTAACGAAGTTGTTATATTTATTTATTTATGTACAGTATTATCTAGTAGAGCAAATTTAAGTCTAATTTGATTAAACATGAAATTCCACCATTTGTTGCTGGCCATTGGCGCCGTTTGAAAATGTTCCAGGGCGAGGGGAAACTTTTTTTAGTTTTAAATGGTGACGTAATATTAAGGACTATGCCATTAACTGTTTGGCAGCATTTTCGTCTTATGTTATTTTGCATACACTGAAAAATCTCTGTCGCTTTAAGGTAGTGAAATGTTTTCAATCACATTTTTGTGTGTTAATAGCCATCCATGGTCGTGATCCCTGTATGCTCGACAACACTTACTTATTATATATTGACATTCATGGAATTTCAAGTCATTTTGCGGTCTTTCTATCTTTCTATAAATATATTTTGGTTCTGAATCATTGAACTCTTATTCTAGAATTTAAGATTTTGTATGATTTTCAACGAATATTGTAGCCTTTTTATTACTTTTTAATACGCTAGGAGACATTGTTGTTAATTTCCTATAAAAATTTCTTGCTTGTGGTCATCGAGCATCTGATACAATATCTTAATAACAAATTGATAAACAACAACAAGAACAATATTATTTTCAAATTTACCCCGCTATCGAGAAATAACGACTAAATGTAGAGAAAAGTGGATCAATTTGAAAATTCTGTGGTATAATAAAGTATAATCGACGACGAAATAATATTTTTTTATTTTACTATTATACTTGAACACTTGTAAGGCGACAATGTTAGGTCAACTACTAACTTTTGAACGGAAATGTATTGTGTCAACGCTAGAGAGAGTCAGAAAATGGTACCAATATTACAAACGGCATCGACAATCTATTGTCATTTATCATAGGATGGCCCTTTTAATACCAAATAACTTTTGTCCGAAATTTTTATTATTTAACGCTTTTGAAACTCCCTTTTCATTAACCGAAGTTTTGTAATTTTAGTACCAATTTTGGCCAATAATGGGTTATCTTTAAATCCTTTTAAATTATTTCATTTTAAAATAGTTATTCTATAATAATTCATAAATCCTACTTTACACACAAATTTGCGAGATCGATCTATCAAAAAGATCAACCTGATCTAAGATCTCCGTATTATCGATCAGATCTATTTATCGGTCTTCAATTGTGATCAAAGATGGATCAAGAATTTCTCGTCCACATATCTTTTTCGTTTTTTTCGTAGCGGTAGTTGGGTTCGAAATCCAGGGGGGGGGGGGGCTTGACTAATGTCTCACACAGTTTAAAGGCAAAATCGGCAAAAATGTCGTTTTTACATAGGTTTTAAAAAGGTCCTGCAACGGGCATATTTTGGAAAAACAGTTGAATATCTCTGGAACTATTAACGCTGTGCTTAGCAACATACACGGTTGGATAAACAAACTTAGTAGTGTTTATAATATAATAAAATATACAGGACGTTCCATTTAAAAAAAAATTACATACTTTCCGTCACACCTAAATAGAACACCCTGTGTAAATGAAAATAATTTTACGTTTTAGAAAATGGAGTGTCAAACAAGTTTTGTGTAAAATATTATTTTCTTTCTCAAACGATTTATTAACTATCGACCTCCGGGATACTAATAACTCACCCTGTATAAATAAAAAGTAAATAAATTCTTATACCATTTTTTTAGAAATGAACATTTAGTTCTGTTTGCGAACCTATAGTTACGATTATATACTGTATTATTATTTATTTATATATACAAGCAATGTTTGATTATATCTTTATATTTTCTTCGCTTGTATTGTCTTATTTTGTATTTGTCTGTATTTTTATGGGCCTGGCCTGTTTGTACACCGAATAAATAAATAAATAAATAAATAATGATATTTTGTGTTCATTTACACTATATTAGTATTCAAATAATTTATTAATTATCTCTAGCGTTGATGTTATAATGTAATTGCCGATATGTCTATTCCTTACAATGCCAATAAATCAATTCCTCAGATTGTCTTATTAATTAGTTGGCGTCAGACCATACTGACTATTGTAGTGACTAGACATTGATGATACATCGAATTACACTATATCAGTGAAATAACTCGATCAACCGTCAGTCAGGTTAATTCATCTGATTGTCGGTGACGTACCATCGAATTCAGGAGGGAATTCTGTGCCGTTCTACTCCAGTCTAAGCCCCTGACAGATCTATGTGCGGTCTTGCGGTCTTGTCGTCACCAGGGGTGTTACGTGTATAAGGTGATCTGTCACACATAGTAAACCGTCTCAACGTTTGTAGACAAGAGATAGATTTCGTCTTTCATTACGTCCTCTAATGCTACCTCGTGAAATTTTACCCGTTGATTTGTGTTATTTTTGGAATGCTTTTAACGGTATGGATACTCATCTTTGTATACGCGCATCCCCTTGCTGTGGGTGTAGACTATAAGGGGTGGGGGTGGAGCAACCACACGTAAATTATGGCCGTTTATTACAGTACGGAAAGCTGAAATAATATTTTACGAGTGAGGATCTTCCCCGGGATTTTTAATATTAAGGCCCTAGACGTCTGGGGGAAGAATATTTTTGGCGTGTTTATGTGCAGCGATAAAAGTAAAAAATCCGGTACGAATAAATAGTAGGGAGTTTTATAGCCTCAAGGTTTACTTTACTGAGTAATACGTCTAAATAATATAAGTTTGGGACATCATAACTTCCGAAGCTCTAACAGTTGCACATCAGTAAGTTGTGGTCCAAATTTATACTTTGCAAAAAGCGTTATTTAATAATAATAATAATAATAATAATAATAATAATAATAATAATAATAAATGATTTATTGCATTCTTTACATGCTAACAAATACAAGTAAAAGTAGAAAAGTTATGAAAAAATTGAAAGAAAAATAAAAGTAATTTACTGAAAGAAAAATAGTACCTAATTGATATAAACATATCAGAAGCAATCTTATGGCGGGTTTCATCATTTTGTTGCTGTTCTACCAACCCACCATACATACACATTAGTTAGACAAGAAACCGATGTAAATAAAGGTAAAATAAATGCAAGACTAAATAAATGAAATTGACCAAAACAAAAAAGATAATGCAATAAAAAAAAGGAAAACTGTTCGTGAAATCTGGGGGGAAACAATCCCCCCATTCTGTTCCTTTTCCTGAACAAAAATTCGCCTCAAATCAGTTTACGTTAACATCTGCCACCCAGCACCTCTAATTTTCAATTTGCAATACATTAAAAAAATGCACAATGTTTTCTTTTTTTCTATTACGTCTCGGATTTAGAAGAAAAGTTGCGGGAGATTATCAGAGATTATTGTTTTTATTTTGCAATTTACTAATAATTTGCCATTGTGTAAATAATTACCAATGTTACGTAAAAATTTTTAATAAATTGTTTATTATTATTGAATTAAATTATTTAATAATTATTTTAATTTATTATTGGTTATTTCTGTTATTTATTAACTAACTTGTAATTATTTAAATAAATACCATTTGTTTAAAAATTATACAATACTACGTACATATTTATCTATTTTATGCATTTTTATTGCTAGATTATTGGGTTATTGTTATTAATTATTGGATTGTTGTTAATTAATTAAAAATGTTTAAACAAATACATTTGTCTAATAATATCCAATGTTGAAATGATTTTTTAATTTTCTGGTTAAAAGAATTATTGGATTTTTTGCACGCTTGTTTGTCATCTATTACATAGCTATTTTGCAATTATTGCTTAAACAAAAATATATAATGTTACGTACATATCTTTAATTCTTTTGCAGAAATTTTTATTGTTAGATTAACGGCATCTTTTATCGTAATTTGTTAATGAATTTAAAATTGTTTAACCAAATGCCATTTGTTTAACCAATAATATGCAATGTTGCGTATTTTTGCTATAATTATTATTATGGAATGTCTTGTCTTTTTTTTGTAATTTGTTAAGTATTAATAAAAACCAATTTGTAATTATAAGCTATAATAATAATATTAGTCTAATAAAGAGTTTTTAAATATCATAATAATATATGAAATATATGTTTACACAAATGGTATTTGTATAAACAATTAAGTAAATTAGTTAATAAATCACAAAAAATGCCAATAATCTAATAATAGTGTCAAACAAATGGCATTTGTTTAAACAATTGCAAATTACTTAATAAATTACAAAAAACATACCAATAATCCAATAATAATAATTTGTGACAAAAAATGTACATAAAATTTTATATTATTATATAAACAAGTGATATGTTTATAAACAATTTCAGATTAATTAGCACATTGCGAAAAACATGCCAATAATCTAACAATGATAATGTTAGCCATCGAAACATATGGTAACTGTTTAAACAATGTCAAATTAAATAACAAATTACGAAAAAGTGGCCTATAATCTAACGATAATAATTAAAGCAAAGAAATAAAAAATAACAATAAAATATTGTATTTTTTAAACTTTTTTAAACGGTATTTGTTTAAACAATTGCTAACTATTAATAAATAAAAAAAATATATGCAAATGAACCAGTAAGAACCCATAAAAAATTATGTAACATTGTATGTTTGGGGAAATATTTACCTCATATTTATGGTACTGCAGGGGAGGGTGGGGGTAGTGAAACAATAAGTAGTGGTAGTGAATTTGTTCCTTGGGGAGTTCTGAATAATTTCTGATAATCTCCCGCCACTTTTTTTCTAAATACGACACGTGTAGTAAGAAGTTAAAAATAGTGCATTTTCCAATGTATTTTACATGGGAAACTTGAGGTGCTCAGTAGCACGTGATAACTTTAACCAATTTTTCTCAAATTTAGGTGGATTTCTTGAAGCAAAAGGAACACATTGGGAGTCGTTGCCCTCCAACAAAAAAAAACGCGTTTTGGACCACTTATTGCTCAATGAGACTTGCATTCTTTTAGTTTTTGTCACAAATCGTGTATCTTAGCGAAAAAACGAAGGAAATGGAAGGGTTGTATGGTATGGTGTGGGATTTGAGTAGGCAATAAGTGGAATCCAGGGAGAGAGAGTCAGTCACGGACCACTGGATTTCGCCACGATTGGGAAAGTGGCCGGTATGGAGGTTAAATATATCTCTAGATTTATGGCTCTGGAACAGTAGCAATATATCCGAGGACCCTCCTCGGTCGCTGTGTGCTGTAGAACCTTTTATTTGCCATTTTCTGCTTACAGAATACTCCCGAGAAACGTGCTTCAATTAAGGGAACACATGTCACCGTTTCTTTAGATTCCTAGCCCACTTGCGCGCTATATCAAGATGGATCGGTGCACTTACAGCAACTTTTGAATCGACAACTACCCCTCTTAATTTAATTGTCCCGTGCTAAAATTTAGTGCCGAAATAAAAATGCTTCTAATGATAAAGAGAAAAGTACATAAAAACGAAATTAGAGAGAAAATGCGTGGTGTAATCAGGGGTATTTTGCATGTTTAATTTCTTTTCTCCTCTACCTTGTGATTAGTCTTTTTTTACATTCTGTAAAATGCCTCACTTTTAATTTACCTTTGTTATAAAAGAGTAAATTATCTCGTTTAATATAAAAGACATAGACGTCAACTTTTCTATAATAGACGAACGGTTTTGTTTATAATTCACCAACGAAAGACAGAATACATTATATTCACAAATCGACGTCACTACTCTTTACTTCAAATATCACGTCATTACTGAAAATAAAATTAATACAGTGTAGTTGTTGTGGGTATGACAAATAAAGAATATACCTAAACTAACCAGAACAAAGATTTTGATGAAGTTTCTATTATTCGTGATTATGGGTATATTTATTTGTGCTAATATATATTTTTAATATATATATATATATATTATAATTTTTAAATAGTTTCATTTACTACTTTTTGTTCCTGTATGTACTAAAAATAATAAAAGCTTCTAAATAAAAAGAGAAATGTAGCTACATAAAAACCGTTCTTAGAGAGAAAATAAGCGGTGTAATCAGGGGTAATTTGCATATTTAATTTCTTTTAATCCGTACAAATTGTTGGAGTTGACACACCCTCCTTTTTTTTCTACCTTGTGATTAGTGTTTTTCGCCTTTTACATCATTTTCAGTTTACCTTTGTTATGACAGAGTAGTTGCTTGAAGTTTAAATTTAGTAAAGAGTAAAGACAAAGGGTGAAATCAAACCTCACATTCAACTTTCAGTGTTTACAGTGTTAATTAATTAAAGTACAAACTGTCTGCAACCCGATATCGATTATCTGGTAATTAAAATTTAATACTTGAATCGACGAAGGATACAGCAAACCCTCAATGAAACTTTATACGTGAAGCCTTACGTCAATTAAGGACCTCGTCGCATATCCTTTCCGACGTCTATGCGTGAAATTAACAACGCAAAAGGTTTCCTCTCATATTATTATTGATTCCACCTACCGCTTGATTAAATTTTCAATGCGACGCAAGACGGGCGGGACAAAGAAATTATGAATTTTCAATGAGATCGGGACGGCAGGTTGGGGAATATTAGTCGTCGCGGCGTATTTATTTAGCTATTCTCGAATCGCATCAATAATGCAGAGTGCGGAGGCTCGCAAAATTAGGCTCTCGAAAGGTCTGCGGTACACTCCTAGGTGTAATACTATGAATATTTAATCGAAAATCCGATCCTAGAATGTCTGTGTGAACGTCCGATCAAACATTTAACACTCGCCTGAACTTACTTGGTTTTACTTTGGTTTAGGATCCAGTAAAAATGCATATATAATTTTTTTTGGCTTTGGGTTCACAATGCACCCGTTGTAACACTGTTTTCGGTGTTACAATTAGCAAATTGTAGAAGGGATACTTAATTAGTCCATTCAATATTTTTTATCAATAACCTTGTATGCAAAGAGCTTGTAATAAAAAATTAGTTCTCTTACTTCTTCTCCCTATTGATGAAAAGCTATTGAAATTTGAAAATTTCTTATTTTCACGATATTTAATGTCAAATACCTGGGACAAGGGAAAGAAATCTGAACCTTTTATAATTAATTCATCTTTTTATAAACTTTAATAATAAATAAAAACATTCGTGGGTATTGCACTGAGAAAAATCACATGACATTAAAACAAATTGAATTAAAACCTCACAGTAGATATAAAACAATCACTTTTTCTGCTAACGACGAAGATAACACTTAAGTGATCTTCATATGTTTTTGAAGTTGATGTGATGTAACATCTTAGTACACCTTCTATCTCTTGAGGCGAGAATTTTGTGAAAACTTCTAGTTCCTGTTATCTTTTTGGATCTTGAAATGACCTAAAACCTCTTCTTTTTGTAACTAAGATGTAGTTTACCACAGATAGGTGTCCATTACCAAAGGCGAACATATCCATTCTTCTTCTTTGACACTTTACTACACACTGATAAAATTTTGATGTGAATTTACAGTAGGAATAGTAGGTTTTTTTGCCCTGCGACAATCAGTGTAATTTTACATCTCAATTGTATTTTTACATTGTCATTGTATATTTACCCTGTGATATATAACAATAATATTATATGAGGTAATGCGTAATAATTAAATAATCTGTTTCAGTGTAATATTCAATGAAATATGCAGTATTTTTGGTTTGTATTATTTTATTCTGATCTTGAGTAGATATTAACATTATCTATCATAAAATACAAAACAAAAACAGTAACATCATGCACACAGTCAAACGTTACAATAGTACGTTCAAACAAAATGGTATAGATAAAATTACTTGTAGAAAAATAAATATGTAGACGTACATACAAAAACTAAAACTACAGAGAAGCAATTAATAAATACCTAGCGTACGCAAATACTTAAACATAGAAAACACACGGATAAATATATAACTGCACTTCGGTCAACCATGAACACACATACTCGTTCGCTCTTTTTCTGACAAACACACTTGGTGCAAGATGTTTCGCATCTGTATCTGTAAGAACAAGGAAACATATTAGAGATACACAAAAAAGTTAACCTAAAAAGAAGGTTGCACATTATCTTTCTGTTGGTATAAAACCTTTCAATCTTAAAGCAAATTTTCACAAAGAAACGTAGAAGACTGTACTTACAGCTTTCATCCAGGTATGGCGTTCAGGTAAGACATCAATTTCTAATGACTAATTGTCGTTGTTGGTGATCTACAAAGGCAATACAATTGTTCTGCGGTGTGACATGGTATTTTAACCTACACCTACATGGTATCTAGATAAGTTTTAGTTCACTCTATCATTGTTACTTACCAGAGACGGAAATACAACGCGCCCAACTACATATGGCACTCGATGGTATGCGTGCCGGCGTTCGTTTGCAAAACAGCTGATCAAACGTAGCGCATGCGTCTGGGCGTTACAATATCAACAAACCCGCTATTATAATAGTAAAATCAGAACATACGTTGTAATTTTACGAATTTAAGGTATATGTCCATTGTATTTTTACTAAAAGATCATTGTAATTGAAATAGCAGCAATATCGCTGTAATAGTACACAGACTTGTAGAAGTAGTTGGAATTACGTGCAATATTTCTACTTACCACATATCTATTGTAATTTTCACAATGATTTGTGTGATTTTACAGCCATTTTTCTCAGTGCAGTACTACTACATCTCACATGTTACCTTCAAAATAGTCTAGATTGTAAGTAAGTGCAATATAAGACATCTTGGCGAATTCACAATAACTCATCCGCCAATTTCACGTCGAATAAATATATAATATACTAATTTGTATTTTCATGGATGATCTTCTGTGTTGTTGATGATAAGCTTAACATAAGTAATCTAAATACTGTATAATCACGTGGTGTAATCCTTTGATAATAATCCGTCAGTCAAAATTTATTAATTAAGCTAGAGTGGTGTTATCGCCGATTTTGGGGGTGCTTACTGAGCATAAACCACCCCCGTTTAGATACACATGAGCCCTGGATAATGTATGCGCCGGATGGGTATATTTTTTCGTCGTGGCGCCTCGAGGTACGACCGTAAAAACAAACAAACATCTGCTGGCAGGGGGTTAGAAGAGGTAATGTATTCTCTCTGGCAGTCCTCCGCCAATTTCGTATTTCTTCGGTGCGTACGTGGCTGTAAACACACGACGGCGGGCGGAGGCGGCGTACTTAATTTATACGAACAAACATTCTCCTAGAATATTGTTGGTAGTGCGCTCAGATCAAACGATATATGTAGTACCGCTAGGTGTCCTGGTCTGCCGCCTGTAGTCTGTACAATGAGAAACAACATCTCGGGGCGTGGAGGCGGGAAGTTCTGTTTGCGGACCTCGTCGGGCGAGCTCTTCTCCCCAGAGTGGCAGACACTAGGAAACATGCCGATAATTTAATATACTTGCTCAATTAGAGGTCTGCACCCGCTGCTATTATGTCCGGGGCTGAAGACAACTTCCATTATATCAATTGTTCGCAGCCGCAAACTCCGCACCGAGGAGAAACTTTGGCAAGAGGAATAATGTCAATAATTATTATTGTACTACTTTAGATGCTTTAGACTTTAGAGAGACTTATGGTAATGCTGAAGTTTTGAACATATTTGAGTTTTTGTCATAATGTTCCACTACTGATTGTTGTTTGGTGTTTGAGGATAAGGAAAAGCCATTTGAATGAGTTGTTTATGGGTTTTCTCTTCAGAGCTTTTACCTTTATTTGACATTGTGTTGGGAACAGCAAGAAACATTTAGCGATCTCCATTCACCAACCTTCAAACTTTCTTCAGTAGGTGCAACAACGGGTTTGTTTATGTTTGTATCCTGGCATTATTTCACTAAAGTGACAAATCCGGCAATAATTTTTTACTGCCACGGTAGCTCAATTGGGAGACCTCCAAACCGGAAATTGGGAGTTTCTTGGTCAAAATCCATACGCTGGTATTTTTCCACAAATTCTCTTCACCTGGATTAAGTATTATTTGTTTTTTAATTTAGTTTTCTACTGACGTGTTTTCACGTAAGAACCATTGCCTTTCATTTTTTTTATGATATGAAAGGACGTTTTTTTATTGCAGAAATCTGCGTTTTTAATGTTCAAGCTTATATTTGAACCTGCCGAAAGAGCAATGTAACGCGAACATTAACAATAACTTAGCAAAGGTGAATAAAATATGTAAATTTCCTCCACTTTTAGATACCTCAAAAAAATAAATAACGCGAGCTGTCAGAATTCTCTCAGTAGGCTGAACTGAAAGCATGACCATACTGAAAGCTTATACGCATACTATATTTTATCACGTTGCATAATTTTTTCTGGGCAGTGCAAGAAATGGTTAAACAAACGCTCTTTTATATTTTAAAACATGCAACGTGTAGGATGCTTTTGAACCACCCCCGATTTGTAATCTAATGAAGAAAATAAAAGTCAATCTGCAGTGGTTTTGAACTTTTCCGTAAAGACAAAATTTACGTTTTTTTGGTTCAAGACATTAACAGTCATCACATAACAAGTTATTTAAACTTTGAAGTTTTTAAATTTAACAGGAAATTATCGACATTTAGGGTTGTTGTCTATGCGGTAAAACTCCGAGCGTCTAGCGGCTACTAGATATTTTAATTAGCAATCATTTTAGGTACGAAATTTATGCAACAATTTATGCAAGAATTACAAACTTTTTTTTGTTGCAACTGATTGAAATACGTTTGCTATTCGACATAGCAATATAGATCAACATAGCAACTTGCACAAAATTAACTCCGTAATACTTGTAAAATTTAGTGCGTTACCAAATAATCTATGAAAAATATAGCAAAAGAAAATTATTCTTTAACTTCTGCCTCTGCAGAGCCGTAGAAGATTCCCATAAAGGTTTAATCAAATCTCACATCATCATTTCGTAGTCCACATTCATCAATAGTAAGTGAATTAATTTTGTTAATTTCTACCAAAATATGAGACTTAACATATAATATCTTTTTTTTTAATTACAAGTCCTGCAAGTGACATATGAGACTATCTACACACAACAGTATTGGCAAAAACAGCAAACTCATTATTGCTTGCATGTGAACAGATTTCTAGTCTTCCTGGACAATATGTCTTAGTGAACGTACCCGGCAATTGCAGTAGAAATATAAATGTAATATATAGAAAATTATGGAAATAGTTGTTTATGTGCCAAGGGCATTAAACGGATGTTTATGCCCCGAGGGTATAAACATTAAGTAATGCCCGTGGTACATACAAAATTTTATGTCCTACAATGGTTTTGTTCCTCCGTTTGAATAATATTAATAAATATTGTGACGTTATCAAGTGACATGCGTATCTACGGAGTTGAATATCAATACAAACAATTCGGAGTTGAATGACAATACAGACAATTAATTGTTAAACTTATAACCTTAATCGCCAATAATTGACATTGATGAGTAACAATACAGACAATTAATTGTCAAACATAACCTTAATCGCCAATAATTGACATTGACGATTTAAAATTTACAATTTGAATACACAAATATTTGATATATTTGACATAATATAACCATGACAACCCTCAATGCCCGCGCGGGCATTAAGAAACCTTTGCCCCGGTATCTAAGATGTAAAATGTCAGTTTATGATCATGTAGGACATAAAAAAATCTTATACATTCTAAAAGTCCTGAAAATTGTCTTTTGCGTCTATAGTTTTTTGTAACAGTATAAACCCACAAAATCTCCCCCGCTTAAGCGGTTTAAACTGAAGTACAAATCAGAGAGAAACTGGGCAAACACTCAAAGGTCATTTAAATCGTAAGGACTGCAGGAAGCCGTCCTTAGCCCTCTTCGGGCGGAACAAAACAACAACTAGACCGTTTCTCCACCAATGTCGAATTACGAAGCTCTCATTGTGTTGCCTCGAAACCTCTCGAAACACAATATCCTTCCCCGCAGAGTATACACTATACATACAGTGGGAGTCATAACATGCCCATTCACAGCGCCGCCGACTAAGACCTGGCTAATCAGCGTGCAGAATGAATTACGTCCACAAAGTTTCAAATTGTACTCACGTGTTCGGCCGTCGGATGCACACATAACGCGATTACGAACGGGCTTCTGTGACGAAGGCATCCCGCCCACGAGGCAGGTGCACCACGACAAATCAAAGCTGCGCCAAAAGCTCTTCTCTGTGTCGACGAACGCCCAGACTCAACACTTTCCGACAACAAAACAAAGTTATCCGTGCGAAACGTGTGCTAGGGCTTCGTTTCGGTCTTAAAATAGTTGTTAATATGCTTGTGAGTAGGATTCAGTTACAGAGTGGGGAATGTTTTTAATTTTGTATTCGTCGATCCTCGATAACACTGTGCAACAAATTTCAAGTTTTTTTTGTCCCGACTTACGGTGGCATATTTCTATTGGTTTTTGCCCAAATCAAGCTGTGGGTTTATATCACGTATGGTTTAGAATAAATAAAATAATTTTTTTTGTCTGCTAATAAACCTATAGGATTGAAAGAGTTTGTTGTTTTAAAAAATCCTCGCACATGTTTATTTTATGTCTACTACATGAAGCTATATCCTTAGATTTTAGAATAACATTTACTTTTGAAAATAAAAAAAATCTGATGTGGCCAGGCACATGACTTTATTATTTGACAGATATTTTGATACTGGTGACAGTTGGTAATGTCAAAACATCAGCGTTTGACACTACCTATTGTCAATAGTATCAAAATATCTGTCAAATCCTGGCTAACTAGTTTTATTTTAATGCAGATACGACCGATCTCGATCAAATAGAATCTCATGCAGCTAAACTATTAATTTTATATATTGTATGCCACATCAGATTTTTTATATTACACGCATCGACAATTATTTACTTTGCATGCATAAAATGTATGCCCCCAAAGTGATCATTGTTTTTGTATTTTTTAACTGCATTTTTCTCGAAAACTCTCTTATGTAAAGACTCTAAGTTTATATATTACCGACCATTAAGACAATTAAAGGGGCTTTAAACATGAAAAATAATAAATTACTATTTAAAAAAACGATGACGTCATAAGTAAAAAACAGTTGATACTCGGACATTATATTTGATATAAAAATGTAAATTTTGATATTTAAATATAACGTGTTTAAGGATTTTGTAAAATAATATTTGGTTTCAATTTTAATAAAATAATATAATTAATAAGTTTTAAGCAATATTTCTCAAAATGCTCACCTGATATTTTAATAGCGTTTTTACAACGAACAACAATTTAATTCTAATAAATATGCATTGGCCCAAACAAATCTATTGGTTCAATAGAGGCAGTGGCGTACCTAGAGCTTTTTGCGCCTGGGGCGGTCACCAATTTGCCGCCCTTTCTAAGTCAACCAAAATTAAGTGATGGTGGTTATTAACATTACTGGACATCAACAGAAATTAATAAACACAAATTTTACGTCTTTTGGTTAAACAGATTGTACCCATGGATTGTACAAATACAATATACATATAATAATGTACATAACATGTAAGCGTGTTTATAAATTTATCCTTCTTGCTTTTCTATTCGAAAATTCTTGAATTCTCTCTATAGAAAGTATCGCTAGGTTTCGCCATCATAAATAGCTCATTGTTAAACGAAGATAGTTTTCTTTATCAATTTTACTTTGGAAAAGCTGCTTTCATAACTGACGACACTTAGGCTATTGTAAAAGAAATTCTTAGCAATATTACTATGTTTGGAACAGAGTTTCCCAGCCTGTATTTTTGAATGAATATTAAAAGTTCAAGAGGCCTTCGTCCGCCTTTCCAACTGCTTGTCGTCAATGACAAGAAAGTTATTCACTTGATATTCTAAATTTGTGTTGACAAGATTACATGGTATTACTGGTATTAGGAATCGATACTTTTCTGCGAGGATATGTAGTTGCTCAAAACAAACTGTTATTTCTTGGAGACCTCTATCCAGTGACCAAAGCATTTTCCGTTGTATCTCCTCTTCTAAAATATATCCCCACGTCTCGTGAATGTTCACCACTCATAATCATTTTCCTTCTAACTCGACTGTTGGTGGAAATCTCTAGCATGCCCCTTTGTCCAATGAAATACATTTGTAAAAAATTTGTTTTAAGTTATACTGATGGATATTTAACCCCTTTGTTTGGAGATATTGTTATGGGTCGTTAACTTCCAAAAGGACGGATATGCATTAAATTGAGCTAGCACAAAAAAGAAAAAGATTGCAATGAGTGGAGTAATATTCCAGCGTCTAATCGTGTTTTAATATTCTTTTTCTCAGATATTAAACCAACGCACTTAAAATGTTTAAGAAATGTTTTTTTTTTACAATTATTAATACTACTTCTACTCTTGCGTTCCAACGAGTTTCTACACTGTGCTTAACACCTTGACCAGTGACAGAAAGTAAATATCTCATCAATGAGTGGAAGACGAAGAAACGAAAACGTGAAAAAAATGTTCGATAGTCCCAAAAAATGTTATGAAATTTACTGTAGCAGAAGCTGCATGTACACATACCAAGTTTAAAGAATGATTTGTACATGATTATCCAACATGCTTATCCATCGCTAAAGAAATTATTAGCAGACTTGTTTATAATCCTTGATTCTGTTGATAACAACATTATTATAGTATTTTTATTTTTAAAGAAATATAAAAAATGCCGCCCCAAAACATGTGCCGCCCGGGGCGGACCGCCCCCAACCGCCCCCCCCCCCCTCGGTACGCCACTGAATAGAGGCAAAGAAATATTTCTTTGGGGATAAGAATGCTTTTGCTTGGAATATTTGTTCGGACGAAAGAATGTTTATTTGTATCAAACAAGTTATATTTTCAGTTAAAATTACAATGTGTATCTATGTTATAGGAAACGAGATTTACTTAATTCAAATAATTATTATTGAATTGAGGCAAAGAATTATGATTTTTTAAATCGGATGTTGAGTTAAAATGTTGTATTTTAAGGTTGCAGTATCCTCGAAAGGTCAACAGGGGGAGTATCTCGACCGTATTACGAGTACATATTGTCAAGATTAGGGTAGATGTAATGCGTACGCTGATTCGGTATTGGAACCTGATCATGCGTGCACTGTGCTCTATTGCCAAACACACGATTTTTTAGAAAGACGCACGACGTCAACTGAGCAGCGGGCTTTCGCAAGTTTATTATATACTGATGATCGGGTCGATCTGTGATTAGACAGTTTACTACTGATTTACTGATTAGCAATACAGTTGGGTGAACTTTTCACACTAACAATACATTTATTGGAATAAAAATATCATTTCTTTGACGGAAGTAACCATATTTTAAAAATAATGTAGAAAAAAAATATTTTAAAAATATAATAATAAGAGTAAAATTCTGTTATTATAACTTTCTTATTATAATATATTCTGTTATAAAAACCAAATTGGATTTTCTTTGGCTAAAACAATTTAATTAAATCAAAACTAAAGAAAGAAAAGTAGTTTTTGTTTGTGTCGAAATATTTCACGTAATTTCTGATGAATACAATAGAACAATAAATGGAGACCGAATTCCTGAAGATCCATTCATTTCATGAATTGCTCATGAAATCTCGCCTCTTGATATAATTTTTCACTTCACGTCTGAATTTTCGTTCGCCGATAAAGGGGGCCGTATTGAATATTGGGTATTAAGAGACTCCGGTTCTCCCTTATCAATCATCGGGTTCCATTTCCGGTTCCGGTGAGCGAGATCGCCTACTACGTATTATATATCTATACCTATATATACATTATACGGCGGGGCATTTCGCGAACTGTTCTCGTCGCATTATAAAATCCCCAAATCCCATTTTACATTTACCCCCGTCTTTATTTATTCTTTATCTTCGCTTCCAGCTCGATGCGCATTTTCGTGTGCAGCCGTCAGATTTTCTTTCCTACGTTCGGGTCGACGCCGACGCCGCGTCGTCAGCCAGCGCGCTAGTAGAGTTCAGTTCGCTGCGATGCGATGCCGGTATTCCTTATTTTTTGATATTGATTAATACCGTGACATTTATAAAAAGAAACGCGACCAGCGAACCAGACACCTTAGTACGTCGCCCGGTGATATTAAACTTTTCCGGTATATATTATGGATATCGCAGACGACTCCACCCTCGATATGCATTATGCATTCAGCAAGCACAACCGAGGAAATTACCTAAACTGTTTGGGGGCAAAAATCGCGGACTTTGGATAAAATTTAAAACTAAAGTACCTACATTTTTTGTGGCGACATAATTCAGAAACTATCCAACCAATTTTAATAAAATTTCACCCAGAATTCTTTGTATCTTAGGGAATATTTAAGAGGAACCAGATCACTAATTAAAAGGTGTTATATTGCCCCAAAAATATGTAGGGTGGATACATTTGTTCCGCTGTTAAAAGGTTTGAAAAAGTTTGAAATTCACATATTTATTTTAAAATGAAATATTAAAAAGAAATATTTTGATTGATTACAACGTTTCAAAGTACATGGTGTCTTGTTCTGTAAACATGATGTTCAGCGATAAATTTGTCTTCCCTGTAACGTGACCTGTTTGAGAACATTCTAAATTTAGTACTTAAAACTTTTTTTGTGGTTGTCAACATTTTAGAAATACTAACCTATCAATTTATAAAATTCTTGCGGTTTTGTATTCGTTGATTGTTTTGGTATCGCGAAAACTAGAATAAATAAACTGGTCTCACTACAAATTAGAAGTTTTATCCAACTTTTATGAAAAAATAGCATTTTTAGGCTTTTATTAGATTGTCAACAATTTACGTATTTTCAATATTGTTCAACAATTATTATTTTATAGTTAAAATTACATTACATTAGATTTCTTTAATGATGATTTTATCATTTTTATTCTGTGTTTAGATTTCGAATATTCTCTCTCAATAACTGAATGAATTCCAATTAATATTGTCAAAGTCAAAACTCAATTTTAATGTTTCTTTTTCATTTTGATCAAATTAATGACGATATTTTAATTGTTAATTGTCACGGGTGCGACGGCTGTTGCGAGTGACAATAAACTTTAATTCAAGAATGTATGCTCCCAACAGCACATTTGCTATTAATTATCTAATGGTTTCTAATGGACAAAATCAAATCCGAAAATTCTACCAATAAACTGGTTCCAAAATTCTTTATTTTAAGGATTTTAAAGAGCAATAGAAAATACACACAGAAAAGTGATCTCTCGAACGAAGAGAGAATTACTTGGGTGAAGTAGTTGGTAGGTTCGTATATACGCGAGAGATTATTGACTTCAACCAAGAAATTTTCTTTCTTGGAATAATTACTAGACATAAGAAAGTTGGTACTCTGGTGAAGGAAGTAAACAGTCTTCAAGGAAGTGTATATTTTTGTTCCCGGTAAATATTTTTAACTACTTAATGTAAGAATTTTAAAGATTTGATAGGTATGTTATATTTACTTACTCGTTCTAACCTGTTGCGTGCCTTACATCAAATTATTCCGTCTTGAAACGTTTATTGTGCACTAATCACAAGGCACATCCCCTACGGGTACTTCGTTGTTGTTTTCGTACTAAATTTCGCTCCTTTACGGCGCCAGCCCTACGCGCGGGCGCGCGAGCCTTGACAAAATCACTATGCGCATACGTATTCCAGAGAAAGGGATTACTTGAAAGAAGTGATAATCACTTCAGCTAAATAATTGGTGGGTTTTTATTCAGTAAGCAATACTTACTTATATTAAATGTCTTATATTTTCTTGGATCAAGTAACTACGCACTTGGATGGATTTACTATTACTTTGTTGGAGAAATTGACATTTATGGGACGAAAAATTCAATTACTTTCAATACAATATTGGTTCTTATAAAGAAGGAATTTATTTGTTGACAGCATTTATCTGAGAAATTATTTTACTTATATTGAGTATGTGGCATTTCTTGTATATACCTAACTTTCTACAACCAAGTAAATATGCCTTTGAAACTATTAAATAAATTCAAGTAATTATGTTTTCTCGTTCCAAATAATCACTTTTCTGTGTGTAGGACACCAATCAAGAAAACGTGATCCAGGTTATGTTATGGTTATAGTTTTTTGTTGATGATATTTACAAGCTATATTTTTCAAGTTTGCGGTTTGTTTCAAAATTTTCATCAAGAGTCCGTCAAAAGTTCAGATTACATTGAACCCTTCTGAAAGAGTCCATAAAACTGGAAATATTGAATGCGAAAGTAGCGTGCATGTCTTTTCGTATCAAATGTCTTTCGATAATCGATTCTAATGTTGGGACGCCCCCCCTTTAAGGGCGGATTATACAAATGGGCTGCGAAGGCAAAACGCTGACTCCTGCTTGCCGTTTTGCTGGCCCGCCACAGGGAACAGTGTTCATATTCTGCCGAACGACTCTCTGGTTTATGCGGTTTAATCGGCCATATAATAGCTGTCCGCCGGTGACCGCCACTTTGCAGACCAGCGCGCGCCCTACCGTACCGTATGGCCGTACAGTACTCGTGGCCAGACCTTTCGAAAGGATAATACGACCCGGGCCTCGGGTCCTTTACTGCGACCCAGTATAGGACCTCTCCACACGCCAACTAGTTTCTTTCATTCGATTACCCTATATTAAATTATCTCGTAAAATTTGATGAAACCCCACTGGAAAACATCCCCGGACTCGATTCTGACCCCTTTTCCGATCAATACTTGCGAGCTAACCGAAATCAAACGATAACCTCTATTTAATAGAAAAATCCACCTGCGTCTTTAATACTTCTCAAATAACAATTACCAGAGGTGGTGAGCAAACATTCTATGTATGTGTTGTGAGGAAGGACGTCTCAATTTGAGGTGTACGATTTCCTTTTGTCAGCGGCACCGCCATCGATCATACGCCTTGTTGACACTGCGGTGCGGTTTTGATAACACCCCTTGACGCTTTCGTTCAAATCGCTGGCATTAAAAGGTCAATGGTATCGGGCACGGAAAACAGTCCATTACTACCACGATGATGACAACAACAAGAAAATCGATGGAGAGGGATGGTTATGAGAATCTTTTCATCATTGATCGCCAGTCATTATTTTGTAATTATCGATAATGGGTGTGTGTTATATATGTTTACTTTACAAAGGACGCTAGCTACTGTTTTTATGATATGAAAGGAATATGAATGACCACAAAGAAGTATGCTAAAAATCTATACATAGTAAGTACATTGGACATGACATCTACTAACAATCACAGAAATTATGACACTGAAAACACTGAAAACACTAAGGAAAACACTGAAAAATAAGGGGTTGGTTGTCATTAAGAAATCAAAAACAATGTGAACTTTAATTTGATTTTTTTTTAAATTTAATGACAAGCTAACTGGAAGTGATGATTTATTTTTCTGTGGGGCATTGATGATATCAGTATGTTTTGCTCAAATATTCTAGCAATATTCGGCGTAAGGCATAAAACAACACGTTTTTGACCAGCTGACCACAGCGGTTCGAGAATTTGTTTCGATACGTGTTTTGGTAATCCAGATATGCGTTGTTTGCATCCATGTAACATTTTTATACTTTAGGTATTTTCAAGCCTTGACTTATTTATAAAATATCAATCATCTCACAGTATAATTTGCTAAGACTAGTAGGATAATATACTGGCTAGGTATAAAACAATTTATTTTTGATTTCTTCAACAAATAATAGGTATAGAAAATTCTAATGCTACCTCCTGACTCAGCCCGAATAAATCGGCGAAAAGTTCGGCGATGCTGGCTGAGACATAGCGATCAAAGAAGGCCATCCACATTCTCGGCGCTCGGCTCGTGCATTCTCTGTTCATCTGCTGGTGACTTAGAATGGACGTCGCTGAAGTAGCCGCTGCCTCAGCGTATAGTCTGTGTGCATACTTCATTGAAATTGTGGTTATTATTAATTAATAATTAATTGAATAACGTAAATAAAAATTTAATATAAAATATAATAAATATTTGAAAAATTTCTTAAATGATTTCTTAATTGATTTCTTATTCTGATCATTTATATTAGATACCATATTCTAATATAAGACATAGTAATACGATTTTCCATAAAACAAAATTAAATAATTGCATAATTATTAATTTTTATAATGTATTGCGCTATAAATCAAATATTATAGTGCATATCTATACAGAGTTAGTTAAAATTACGAATAATTCTCCAACCGTAAAAAAATAAAGAAAAAAACATTTTTTTTTGTTTTAAAGTAGCTATCGAAATTTGGTAACATCTCCTTTTTCAAATAGAACAATACTGTATGTTTTTAAATTTTTTAATTCTAAGTTTATTTTTAAGAATTTTTGGTAGGAAGTATTTTTCATAAAATGCATCATTTTTAGTTCTCAGCAATTAATTAAAACTGCTGAACTTTGATTTGCTGAACTGATTTTTTCCCACATACATACACACATTTATTTTAATTTGCTGTTTGAGCATTTAATTAAAATTTAATTTTATATTTCTATTTTGTTGTTCTGCTATTTTTTATCCGGTTAGTTAAAACAAAAGTTTATGAGTTTTGATTAATTGCTTATAACTAAAAAATGATGCATTGTATAAAAATTTGTATTGTATAAAAAACGATTCTTACAAAAAAATTTTGGAGTTAATCATAATTATAAAATGTAAATGTATGTGTTCTATTAGAAAACGGAAAGGTTGCCAGTTTCCATAATAAAATAAGCACTGTGTGTATTAAAAATATATTTAGACGATAGCTTGTTTAAAATCAAACAACTTATGCTTGATTTTTTGAAGATGTTTACGGTTGGTCAATTATTTAAGTGCTCCCGATATTTTGACCAACCCTGTATACTGGTATGTAACAACGATTATATCAATCAATAACTTAGTAATTGCCCTATGTAGATCGCAGGCGTAATTTGCATCAAAGAACTGTACCAAAACGTTACAATAGATTCAGACATCATAGAAAAATAAGACTGAAATAACTTGGAACTGATCAGATTTATTTGAAAGAGATAAATAATATATTCTTTAGTTTTAATTAATTATTGATTTAATATTGCTATTAATATTAATTTTCATTAGTAGTCTTATAATACGGATTGTTAATTTATTGATATGCATTTGCATTTATTCAATAATACAGAAATAAATATCATTATCTGGTATACTTTCCATTTTAAATGACCAAATATAGTAATGGGGTCGTCACAAATAGAGAAAAAAATACTTTCGGATATTTAATTTAATATCAATGTAAACTATTTGTATTTTGCATATAAGTTTATCGTGTTCAATATTTTGAAATCTTTTTATTTCAATACTAAATAATTTATTCCATTCGTTACTTACATTTCGGGTTGCATTGATGCTCGAAGAACCCCTTCACCGCACGTGTTTGATGTCATAAATCAGACCCCTGTCGTAAATAATACCTTCGGGTACACACAAAAACTGCTATGCGCCTCGTCAACAATCCAGTTTGAATGGATCGATACGAGAGCGCACAACTCAGACGAGTCGCTCAGCGAACGCGTGATTTTTATCCCACTATCTGCATCCGTAGAGACTTCTGGCATTCGAATGTTAGCGAATTTGGACGAGTGTGGCATCCACACTCTCCCGATTCGCGGTCTCTCGCTATGACTCGCGAGAGTCTGGAAGAGGTATAAGAATACTGTTGTTTGTCCTGACATGTTTCTACACATTTTGTTTTGTATATATGTAGTTTTAATGAAAGGTGATTCAACAGAAGCAGTATAATCATGTAATCATAAATCATAAATACAGCACCTACTGAAAAAAGGGAGACAGTGAAACTAGAGGCGAACAATATATTTTTGTTGTTAAACTTGACCCAACAAACTTTTCTAAACACCCATCACATGTTACGAGAACGTAGTAAAGTTCGTGTAGTAATCTAAATAATTCAGTCCTCACAAAAACGATTAAAGTATCCTTCAAGGATATTATTATCCTGAAGAAGCCGACAAGGAAGGACAACGACCCACGAACATCGCCAGTACACTATCACAATGTCGTAATTCGTGCAATCTGAGCATTTGATTTCGCGGTATTAACCTTAATGGTCCTTAATCAATGACCCTCACCTGGCAATAACATAGACCGGCGGCAACAGCCAGGAAAGATGTTATTTCTGATTTTAGATTAAATTAAGTGGTCAAAAGAGCGCGCACCTAACGAGTTGACGTGCTCGAGGGCAGTTTAGTCCTGCCGGAACGATAATATAGCGAAATTTACAGGAGTTTTACGGCGCGGTCTACAACGATTAATTTTCGGCCTCATAACGCCAAATTACCGGTAATACTTGGTAATTACCGGCGCCCTAGGTGTAACACGTCCGTATTAATGCCCCGTCGTTCGAATTTTTTGTTTCGAAGGGAAGCTTCCGTTACGTAACTACTACGTTGCGTCACGCTGCCCGTTTCAAAATAATTTTTCAAGTGTCGGCTACCACACTATCATTAGTTATATTGCTGAATTATGCTGGTATAATAAAATTATTTATGTTTTTTTTTCTAGTTTTTGAGTTATCTACCAGAAATCTACTTGTTGAATATTATACATTGCAAAGCAAAATCTCAAAAAGTGAGGAAATGATATGCTTGCGGCTAATGCTTTAGATAAATGTAGGGATGTTAAATAACGGTAATGATTTTTTTTCGTAAATTACCGTTGATATTAAAATTATTAATTTCAAATATTAAAGGAGAAAGGTATTTGGCGGGCAATTCCGTCATACGAAGATCGAAGAAGCAACCGTAGACACAGTGTTTCGGACTATTAGTCCTCATCAGTACGGTATAGCCAAGGAGTGTTTTTTCCATTGAGTGTCCATCTTGCTCCTTGGCTATACCGTACTGATGAGGACTAATAGTCCGAAACACTGTGTCTACGGTTGCTTCTTCGATCTTCGTATGACGGAATTGCCCGACAAATACCTTTCTCCCTATATATCTCACCGTCGATTAACCAGTTTTCTTTTCAAATATAAAATTACCAAGTAAATAAAAATTAAAAATGGTAAATTACGTTGGCTTAAATTACCAAGTATGAAATAAAAAATTCGAAATGGTTAATTACGCCGGTTGAAATCCCAGGTAATTAAAAATGCAAAATGTTAAATTAGACCGGCGTTAATACCGATCACTGTAGGTTATGAATGTTACTTATGTTAATAAAAATGTTTGGTAGATAAAAGTCATAGTTTTGTAGGTACTAGCAACATGACTAAGGAAAATTATAAATTATTACTTTTAAAGTTAAATTACCACGTAATTAAAAATTGCAATTGGTAAATTATATTTTCTTAAATTACCGGGTAATTCAAAATGATAGTTTACCGATGATAGTTAGTTATAAAAAAGAATTTTGGTACAGTCTTATAAGTCATTATATTGCTTTTCCTGATTTAATAGTAGTAATTCATTATTAAACTGAAAGCAGGGACTACAATAAAAATACTTTTTATACCAGCAATGAATAAAATGGACAGTCTAACATCATAATTATAGTATAAAATACTGTAATTTATTACCGACTCACAAAACGACAACGCCCGGTTTCACAAACAATGATCCCATTTTATCTGGAGCAGCAGAAAACATTTCTTTAAATCATGAATTTGATAGTAGGTGGATGGCTTTTTATTTAAAAAGTGCATGGATGGCTCCACTGAATTCCGTAATTAAAATCCTGAAATTACCATTAATTACGGTAATTTCTTTACCCGATAAATTATGTAATTTAGTAATTTACCCGATAAATTATGCTCTTACATCCCTAAGTACCTCCCAGGTAAAGCACAAACAACTTCACTTGTCGAATGCTTCGGAGTTGTGGGGTAAGTACATTCAGGCAAGTACTGATGGAAGGTTTTTTAAATTAATTTATAAATTCCGGTAAATTAACAACTGTAATTAATGTCATTTACGCGGTAAATTACGCTTTTACATCCCTGGATAAAAGTTAATATTTACTTGGCTTGCAACATTTTCTTTCATTTAGGTATTCTTGTTCCCACACTCCAAGAATATCCCAATCTCAGAGTTATGAGTTGGGTTAAGCATACATTCTCAATTCAAGAAAATTATATCTCAAACGTTCAGGAACGTTGCAGTTTTCAGAGTTCTTCGCTTCAAATCGTTGTGTACTGCGTAGTGTTGTGCGGTCCGACACCAGAAGCAGAGGCGTAGCTACGGGGAGCGGTGGGAGCAAACTGCTCCAGGCGCACAACATTGGAAGGGCAATAAAAAAATTTTGTGTAAAAAAAATCTATTGGTCAGATCTTCTAAATACAACTCTAAGGACCTAAATGTTTTGTGATATTGACTTAATTGTCATAATTTTGATTTATAGATTGCTGCGTTGTATTTAAACATATATAACTTCATGATCATTTATCTTCTGTAAATGTTCGTTTTTTAAGCAAACGTTATTCAAATTTATATTGTAGTTTATTGTTCAGTTTAAATGACTGTTATGACTTTTAAATGGTTATTATTTTACTAAATTGGTGTGTTTTTTATTCATAAAGTTATAAGTATGAAAGTGGTTTTCAGTATTTTCTTGTTGATATGAAACATATAATGTTGCTTATTTTAAAAGAAGAAATTGTCAATCCCAAAATGTTAGTGGTAGGTAAAAGTTTCAATTACCTAAAACGCTTTCTTCCAAATAATTATGATGAAAATTAAAATAAAATCTCTTTAAGAGACTTGAAAAGATGTCCCTAAACATCATTTGAATGAGGTTAGAAAAGCGTACTGTGGCATCTCAACCAACCTTCAACTGTGAAAATGTTGTCAAGGTTGTAAATTATTTTATTATTGCATTAGTATTTTGCGGTTGTAACTTTGTAGATATTAGAATCTTTTAAATTTTCAGATTAATAATTACAAAAACAAAAAAAAAGAAAAAATTATAGACATAAAAATTGTATTATTTACATAAGAGCACACTGAAAATATCGCCACAAGCTCTAAATGCCAACTCAAAATACGGAAATAGTAGACTATCGCGTCTTAGCCTATTGAAATTAAACAAATAAAGCTACTCACTTCGAAAAAATTTAAACCCAGCTGGATTTTTAAATATGCCTTTGATAGGGCGTTAGAAATTACATGTAAAAAGTTCCCATCGATATCGTGTCTGGGTTGCGAGTTATTCACGGTCAAAGATAATACGTCAAAAGCACGTATAACGTATTTGTATCCTGGGTGATCCACTCCGCGTCCCAAATATTTGAAAACATGATTGAGCATCATATTTAATAATAAGAAGAACAATAGCGTGCAATTAAAGCTTGACCATTTGCAAGATCGTCCTTCAGAAGGTTTAGAAATGGTTTATGTAATACCTACTCACCTTGGTTTTTATGGAAAGCAAAATTAGTGTAACTATGTTCTTAAATCTACGCTAGTAAAGGATACTAGTTTCAGAAAAATTCCATAAAATACGATGCCGGTATTTATATAAAACACTTTCGCCATTTGAAGAATATTGGGGGTTAGTTAATGAATTAACGATTTTGGTTCAATCTGGAAATGAAAAATTGGAATTGAAAGTGGGATACATTAAATTAAATGTTCAAAAAATGCCAGACGTCTCCCGAAAAAAACAAGGGGGCGCAGAGATTTTTCTTGCTCCAGGGCGCTGAATATGTAGCTACGCCACTGACCAGAAGGGTTCAATATGTAAGTGTATCTCTGCTAATATTATCGGTACCGTTCAGAATAAATTTTCTATCTATAATATGATGATGACAGTTTTGATTTAGGCTATTCTTAACTTGAGAAAATGTCTACTTACGGCTATAGCAAACTAATCATTACTTGGATGGAAGCACATTGCTTTGCGTGAAGTATCTATTTTCTGGGCGTAGATATTCTCAGAATTGCAACTTCTAAGACAGAAAAATCGGAGTAGTAAAAGTAAAATTGTCGATGGAAAAATATTTTCATTAAGCGGAATGAATGCAAGCCAATGGCAAAAGGCATGGCAAAAGGTGTGTAGTTTTGTTCTGTCCCAGCCAATCTTTAGCGTTGGTAGCGTGAATACGTGTCTGTAGGCGATATTAACTTCATTGAAAGCAAAACGTGTACGAACGAGCGGGGCGATGCGGTGGTTCCAATATAATCCAGGATATTGGTTATCGAGGCGCCCTCTATGAAAAACACACAAAAGGCACTTAGCGCCCGGCGCGTCGCTCTCCCATCAGCGACGCGAAAGAAAGAAAAAATAAAGTCGACGTCCGTTCTGCCGCATAACTTGCCTCGCTTATAACCTGATCCGGCCGATCAAAACCAACTTTCGTTTTCAATGGATCAATCCACGCGCGCTTTTTCCCCCTCCATCGAAGAGATTGGATGTCATCCGCACGTTACAGGGTATAAATTTCTAATTGAACGGATCAATGATGTTTTTGTAGACTAATTGTATTTGTACGCCCAGCATTAAAAAATACAATGTAAAATAATACTGGGGAACATCAGCTTTGTGTTTGGGATGTGATCATGTATACTTTTGATAGAGCTTTTTTGCTCTGAATACGAATCCAGACAAAAAACAGCCGACACGTCGGGTTTTAGAAAAAACGAGGGGATAATTTTAAAACAAACTTGTCTTCGGGTATATTTGATGTACCTATACTGCATCCTGACTGAAAAGTTTTCTATCATGTAAGGTTGTCGATCAAAATACAGCTTTCTTTAAATGCTATGTTAAAAGTAAATGTCATTTTTTATTAGAAAATTTTTCAGTATTCAGTTGTAGGAAATGAAAGGTTTTTAATGCATGGTTTAGAATTTCTGGCATAGGTAAGTACAAAAAGTTATAAGTTTACTTTGAGAGTACTTGAAAATTTGCAAACATTACAAAAATCTCTTTTGGACATTTTGAGATATTTGCTAATAATATTCACTTATCTTTTTCTTGATAATTTTGTATGGCCATATTTTTTCTATGAGATGTGACCAAAATTACGCGTGAACTTCAAGCTTAACTTTGAAACATCCGCAAGCTTCCAACACGTCCAACCAGTTCCAACACGGGTTGATATTTTGACGTCAGTGTGCCAACTTCCGAGTCCGGATTCGTATTCAACACGATCAAGATTTTCTATCGAGAAATTCTAATCACTAACTAAATTCTAACAATGTTCTATTGATTGTTAATATAGGTTAACAATTTTAGAACATTTTTAATTTTTTTAGTTACCTTTTTATCTATGTTATGCTGGCACGCCCCACAGTGGCGAGAAATCTCGAAAACCTGGCCAAAACTCGTAATAAGCTTGGGCTTTTGAAACACAGGTGTTCAACATGCTCATAAGAGGTTTTTGGGGTCTCTGATTCCAAATATGATATCAGATTTTAAAAATTTAAAATGGCGGAACCAATATGGCGACCAAAAATGATAAAATATATCCGATGTGCATCAAACTTATTTCCTGCACTATTTTTAGATACTAATTTCTAATATGATAACAGATTTTTGAAATTCAAAATGGCGTAATCAATATGGCGACCGAAAATGTGAACGATTTCCGAATTGCATAAAATTTATATCCAGCAATTGTACAAGACTTCTGATTTCAAATATAATAAGAAAATATAATAATATCCCATTTGCATAAAACTTATTTCCTGCAATATTACAATTCTCCTGATTCTTAATCTTATATCAGAATTTTTAAATTCAAGCTGGCGGAATCAATATAGCGACAAAAAATGGTCGATTTGCATAAAGCTTATTTTCTGCAACATTACAAGACTTTGCTATTGGGGCTTATATGAAGATGAGAAAGAGCTTAAAATTATATATGTATTGATTGTTGAAAAAACATTAATGTAAAAAACAACCCTGTATATTGTTACATTTTATGAATGTTTTTCACACAAGGAAGTACTATTGGACTATTGTACGTTTTCCAAAGTTTTCTAAATGCTTACAAAAGTAAATTCAATTCGAATATCAGCCTGCGATTTCTGTTCAAAATTTGACATCAGATTTGAAATCGACAGCTTCAAATACCACAGGAAATGAATTTCAATTAAATCCGACAGTTTCTAGACTTTGGTTTGCAATATTAAATCCGCCATTCTGAATTTGGAAATCTGACAATAGATTTGGGTTTAGAGATTCTCAAATGTCACAGGAAAAAAGTATCATGTGAATCTGAATATATTTTGATTTTTGGTCCGCCATATTGAATCAATCATTCTCAATTAACAAAATCTGACATGAGATTTGGTACAATGGAGCTTGAATTATGATAAGAAATAAATTTCATGCAAATCCATTGTTTTCACATTTTTTGTCGCCATATTTAATCCGGCATTTTGAATTGTTTAAATCTGACATATTTGGAATCACGTAGCGTGAGGTATCACAGGAGGCAAGTTTCGCACGAATTCGAGAATTTTTGGTCGCCATATCTATTTCGCCATTATGAATTTGAAAGAAAAAATGGTACGGATTTGGTATCAGTGACACCAAAAAAACCCTTTGTCATTATTTATTTTATTTATTATTATTTATTAGTCATTATTATTATTATTAGTGATTATTATTTATTATTATTATTTAATGCATATTTTACAATAGCGCAAGAAGGTGAATTTTGCCTTATTATACGGTCTCCGGGTTGATACTGCGATGGATATTAGTTTGCAACTCAATGGAAATATATTGCATTTTATATAAAATCGGATGTCGGATGACATTTTCATACTATCTGAAAGCTAAAGGTACTACTTATCTCGTAGTATGCACTATTCGGCATGATTTAGTGGAATATGTAACTTTTTCACCACTTAAAGTCAAATAAACGGGAAGAATATCCATTGTAAAAAAATATTTACATAACCGTCCATGAATACAAAGAAAATTGCACTTGAAGGCAGTATTGAATTTTTGTACTTTCAGTGAAGAATAATTCTCCCGCGCAACAAGTCGACTCTGGGGCTCATTCTACGAATTAGTTTCAACTATAAATCAAGTTTTTTGTTTTCTACAATAGGGTATTTGACTATTATTGGAAAACCATCTTAGTGTGTTTATTCCTTCACTCTACATTGTAAATGCATTATTTTTCGTAATTATTTCCTCTATATTTCATAAAAATCAGCGTTAAAAATTGAATCACAAAATGTCCCGCCAAAACGGTACTTTCTGTTGTGTGACGTCACCCGATAGTAGATGTAAAATCGGCCCATATGGTCTGTCAGCATTGGCATCGTCGCCGTTTAGTAATTGTGTTGTATGATGTGTTGTTTTCACAATTTTTACATACAAATGGGTTATAAATGGTGTATAAATCCACTATGCAGTGATACGTCAAGAAAAACTCCGGATAAATTATTTGTAGCTGTTCCGCAAGATTTGAAACTGCGAAGAAAGTGGTTGGCTCGTAGAAATCCGAATGAAATAAATAGCGGCCAATACAAGTGTTTTTTGTTGAGAAGATTACTTCGACATAAGTAAAACCGACTAGAATAAGTTATCTATCGTATTTTCGAAGCAGGTATTATCTGATCTGACAGCTTAAGGTTAGGGCTATTCTAACCTACAAAGTTATGCTTACATGGCGCTTTAGTGCTATTAAATTCAAACGGGAGAAGCATAAGAACGCGTTCGGATAACCCGGTATTTTACGGTGAGAGTGACGCGCTGCATAATAGGCGGACTAACGTCATACGGCGTTTATCCGCATATAAGAGAGAGACAGCCGACCAAGGTTATCTGAGCATTGGTCTCCCCATACCCTACCCTGACAAACCGAACGCGCTCTAAGCGCGCTAACGAATGACGTCACTGGAGACGTGAATAAAATTCAGTTTTAATTTTGGTTTTTAATAGAAATAAAGCATATTTGTTTTGAAAAGTAATAACAAATAGTTTTCTTAAACTGTAATCTATTAGGATGACTATAATACAAGCCATATTTTTAATACGGTCAAATACCCTATTGCACTGGTACCTTGTGTTGGCAACTGAAGTGAATTTTTGACAATTGCAGCATTTTCATTAAATTAGGTTTTGTCCAGCTTTTCGGGTATTTTCGCCACTGTGGCGCGCCCTGTTACGGTGCTGGTTATTATACCTTTGTTTGTACCATAACAACACACAGGAAGCAAACAAATAGCGAGTACACGTCGACGCGTTTGCTCATCGGGGAATTTTTGCCCTAGATATCCGCCCGGTAGTCATATGCGGGGTGTCAACTACCAGGATATTACAATAGAGCATGCACGGGGAAAAGCGTCTAATGAAAAATAACCCAGTAATCCAAAAAAGTTGCTCGACCGGGGAAAAAGTTTTAAGTGTAGCCCAGATTAACTTATGTCATGTGTCCGTTCGCTAGGCACTTTTTTATTAGCGAATTAATCGGGTCGGGGCATAATCTCTACGTACAACGGTTAATATAGCGTTTTAACGGGTCTGGGAGCGAGAGGGAGAGATTGCTTAGCGATTTTCCGGCTGGAGTCCGGGTAGAAGGAAAAGTTTAATCAGCGGCCCGGCCCCGGAAAAAAAAGTTTCACAATATATCAGAGTACGCGCTGATACTACTTCAAAGAATAAAGGATGAGCGGGCCCTTGCGTTAACTCTGAATTATGCGGAGATTGTAATTATCTCGCTATACTTTGGTCTCTTTCTTGGGTACTTTTAATCAAATTTGTCATTTGGGTTGCTTGAATGGTAGATGAAACCCAATTCTATTGATTCTAAGAAGCATAGTTAATGAACATTCTCTAAAGTCGAAACATACAGAAATGAATGAAAAATGAATGAGTCTTAAAAACTTAAAGTGTGTTTAGTTCAATATTCAACTATTATTTATTTATTCGATTATTCCTATTTATAGAACCCTTTAGCTTTTAGGCATAACATAATTCTTTATAATATTTTTTGTAGAAACGTTCAACTTAATGTATAATTTAAGTAATATGTCGAATAGGAATATATTATTACGTCTGGTATATAAAAAAAGTTGACAGGTGATTACAATAGCATTTCTCCCAGTCATTACGCAAGCATATATAGTCACATATTCATTTACTTTATTGATACCAATCGCAACAAACACGCCATCACTGAATATTATAGTGAATTCCCATACGGGGCCGGTCAATATGATACCAAGATTTCAAGATTGGAAATTATAATGGATGTAGCTTTATCTATTTTCTTTTAAATGTACAATATATATTATATTTTATTTACATCCTTGCATATAACATTATGAAAGATGATTCATCTCTCATAATGTTATATAGTTTATTGCAGCGTTTCTCAACCTTTTTACTCTTGCGGAACCCTTTAAATAGGGTTGGAACTTGGAACCCGGCGGAACTCCAAGTAAAAATTATATACTATGTTATTTCCAAGGCATTTCGAGTATTTTTTGCATACAGAAAAACCTGTAACGTATTTCATGTAACCAGATAAATACCGTCTGTAAAGAAACGCAGTTCAATGATTGAATATTACTTACTACTGTGAAATTAAAGTATTAATCCTGTAAAACTTAAAAACGCCCTGTCAAATTAAGGTGATACTGTGCTAACTTCAAAGGAATATGTTTGTGGAATATGTGAATTCTGTAAAACCAATACAGAAATACAGAAATTAGCTGGTATCCAATAACGAGCGATGTTAAAGTTAATTCTTCTTTTACCGTTTTCTTGGTAGATTATTACATTCATTTTCTGTAATATTGCAGATGTTTCTCTCTACACACAGAAAAGTAAATACTTCACTCAAAGCAATATGCTTTCATCCAAGTAAATGATTAGTTTGCTATAGCCGCAAGTAGATATTTTCTCAAGTTAATAATAAAGAGATATTGTTGAATTGAAATGATCATCTGCATGTATATCTGAGAAAATATTTTCTTGCAATGAGTATAGATATTATTCATTCAAGAAAACTATTCTCACGTTGAGAATAATGGAATTTTCTTAAAGTGAATATATATGCTTGACAATGAGAAAATATTTTCTTGAAATGAGTATAGATATTATTAGTTCAAGAACATGATCATAATGTATTGAATAGAAATTACTATTTTAGTTTTTTTTTAAAAGGTAGGGAATTGTGTGAAATAAGTAGACAATAACTTAGCGAATGATATTTGTTTTATTGTATGAAATTTCTTTGCTTAATTACATATATACTTACCTATTTATAAATTATCACTACCTACAATATCTAAGGCATGGAAAAAAACACCATATTCTATTAGACATCAAATTGTTTCCATTATATTACACAAGTAAGTTTTCTGTGGCATGTATGTTGATTTGGTGACCACTATATGGCTAGGCAAAATTTACGTACCGTGTGCGTCACAAGTCACAACTACGAACTGCGTCGCAAATACGTTGAACATAAGTACTGTAGGCTATTCACGCAAAATTAAAACTATATACTTTCCATAATATTATGATCGCGTAGTTATTGCGTACAGTACCTACAAAATTAGTAAAGATATATACATATTGAACTCTTCCCGGACAATACTCGGTAGTCAGCGAACACGACGCCATAGCAGACCCCAACTAACTGAAGGCAAAGGCCTATGCGAAAAATCTTAAATCTCGGCAACGTTCGTGCACGTTTGAGTGTAAATGCGCAAGCGCGTTGCAAGCAATGGCTTAATGGATTCAAGATATTGATCAACTTCTTGAATTGAGAATTTAAACTACTTGGTTTGAAAATTATATACTTAACCGAAACTAATAACTCTGAGATTGGGATATTCTTGAATTGTGAGAACAAGGCATTCTTAAATGAAAGAAATTGTTTCAAACCAAGTAAATATTAACTTTCATCTAAAGCAATAACCGCAAGTAAATAATTTTCTCACGCTTTGAGAATATACTTCGCTGTGTGTAGGTACAAACTTATTTGTTCTTTTTAGTTCCTTCAAATATTACCAAAGGAAGGAAGAAGAAAATACAAATAAAACAATGCGAAAACGAAGAATACAAAAAGTACCTTTTACAAATAATTAAATAAATAAATTCAGTGTAAACTTAAAGAAAAATCATTGGCCAAAATACAAAAATTAAGAAACATTTATTCTGAGTAAAAAGTTTCATATGGACCTATTGATAACAAGTTAATATTCCTTAAGAAGTTAGAGCGATTTAAAAACTGTTTAATTAATATTTTAGTATATTTTAAGCTATTGAAAAAATAATTAAGTCCTTATGAAACATTTTAGTCAGATCAATAATTACGTTCTGAGAAAGAAAGTGTGGGAATAAACACCCAAGTAGAAGTTATTTATACACGCTAATTGTATCTATGACAGATGATCTCTGTATTTTCTCTAGAAGTTTGTTAAATAAGAAAAAGCTTGCTCATACATACACAATGTTGAAAATTAGACTGATACAAGGTAATTTACTACTCGAGGTGAAAATTAAATGCAAAAACATACCAAATTATGAATAAAAATATGTGAAGCACTTTTAAATTAGTTTCATTGTCAAAATTAGTACTTCCTTCAATTATTTAATTTAATTATTTTTGGTTTAATTAAATGCAGTCACGAAATTTTAAATTACACTTTAGTTTCCTATCCGCATAAGTTTTCGTCTATAATTGCAACTCACTCTGTATATTTATTGATATTCTGTGATGAGGACCGACATAATTTTAGTCATAGAAGCTCAGAACTTGTCTGGTGATAGGTTAGTTATCTTATCTGGAATGTAAGATCATATTGAAATCCACCACCTACAACTCGGTTCTTCTCCTAAAGTACCTACCATTATGAGCAGCAGATTTAAATTATAGGTTCATTTTGCCACACATTTGGAAAGGCAAAAATATTGAAAACAAATAATGTTGGAGTTTGACCAATAACTCTGCCAGATTGTTGTTTCCAATTGAAGTTAATGAATAGTCTAGAATGTTGCCCGTTGGATCTAATATCGAAATAACACTGGTTTATTGGGTTAGAAGGCCTCCAAATCAAAATTATTCACGGATTGACCTTGTTTATTAATCTAATATTTCAAATAATAATCCCATGCTAAAATAATACATACAAATAACACTCAATAATGTGCTCATGAACCGGCGACCGTCACCGCTATTTGTTACTGCTTTTCCGCGGAACCCCTGACGACATCACACGGAACCCCAGGGTTCCGCGGAACCCCGGTTGAGAAACGCTGGTCACTGCCATCAGTCCGCGAGACAATAATGCAACGTGAAACAAGGTGTGGTGATTCATTAAGTATTCATTGGACGGAGTTCAAAGGTAACAACATCCAACAGCTGTCAGCGCTCTGCTCTCAAAGGGTTCGCGAGCGCGAATTTGGAATTTTGCACACCTCTGAGTATCGCTTCGACACGTGCGGCGTTTAATATCGTTCGGCCCCGCGTGGCGGCGCTACAACAATGCAATTAAAGCTTAATTCGCGCCGAATTTTATTTATTCAATTACAAACCCAAGTATCCGAGTAATTTTCCAATTACGACGGAGAGAAGCGTGCCCCTGATCGCCCCTCCCACTCCCTATCTCAGTCTGGTGAGCAAATAATATTACAGCTAGCCGACGAAATGGCATTCGGCGAAAAATATTTCTTAATTGAATCTGCCGAGAATTTCGTAGATATTATTCAGGAGTTGCTGCGCTATGCTGTTATTCCCCGGGAAATATGTATGTAGCTGAGAATAATATAACGGGTCCAAAAATTGTTGCTCGAACAGTCGTGGCTTGGGCGGGGTATATGCATAACAAATGCGAACAAATGCTGCGCTTCTGCGGTTACTGTGTTTGCACTGTGCATCAATAACCTAAAGATTGCAGGCATGTGCGCCGCAGCAAACTGCGGCTTGGCTCTTGTGAATAATTTAAACAATTTAAAATGCAGGCATTTCTTCCTTGTTCTATGTGTGTGCGCTCGCAAGCAGCCATAGTAAGCTTAATTTTGTATCAATTCTCACATGTAATATATCAAATTAAGAAAAAGGTAAAATTCAGTACTACATAGAACTTTTGTAGTATTTTTTTTGACATATGTGGTTCAAGCACTCAATACGTGTTGTAGTAATTTATTTTTTGTTTTTCTGTACTTATGTGCGATTAAACATGATAAATATTACTAAGTAATCATTAAAATCTTTGCAGACACTTGAAAAGGATACGATAACAAACAAAATGATAAAATTGGGATTACTACAACATGAAGTAAATCTTTATGTATCAATTGATATATAACATGTGAGAATTGATACAATATCAAGCACAGTAACATATCTAATGAATGTGCTGTTAAATTAGCTAGAAACTAGTAAAATTGTCGTCAGACCTTTGCCAGATAATAACTAAATTCCACTTTGCTAGATTAGCTACAAATTTCTTTCTTTCTTTCGTTGGGTACGTCTTGCTCGTATCAGAGTGTGGATGGGAGAAGAAAAAGCTCCCACCCCCGTATCTCACCATTCTCGGTCGGTTTAGGGGCGAAAGAAGTCAAATTGGACTTTTATTTTAGAGGCGCGCCAGGCCGAACTTAGTTCGATTAAAAGTTTTTCAATTAGTTTAACAAGATTTTGAATTAAAAACGTTATCGCAACACGGGCGGAAGACCGTAGGGGGGCGGTCGGAGGTTTGCGGGGTACAACGCGCGCTCACGGAATAAATTCCAGGTGCTTTTGTTAATTTTGGACCCCCCGTGATATCTGGTCGGGAAATCTGGCCTGCCTGATCGCAATTCCCGCCTTAATACTTGTTTAATTGGTTACAAATCTAAATATAACCGACGAGGGGCAATCGAATTCTTTAGTCCCCCCGTTTACCCTTCGTTTAGATAGCTTTTGTTCGCGGATTAGAACAGTTCGGAGTGTTTACCGAAATAAGAGAGGAAATCGCCAAATATTTGTAATAATCTGATGACTATTAACTGTGTTAATATTTATTTTTATGTTTTAATTGTGCCATCGTGGGTTTTTTATCATTGAAAATTATGACATCAAGATGGAAGATTAAAATTCTCTAGAACTGTAATCACAACAGGCCCAACAAATACATATAATTTTAAATAGGACTGTTATAAAGGTAAATTCCATAGTGGCAGTGACACCAAGCATATCAGCCCACTCGAGAAGACGCAATATGGGGTGAACGAACGAGATAGGGCACAATTTTAGACCTCCCCCTATGCTGGCTGGCATTTTGCTGGCTCGGTCTAGTCCTCACTCGACGCGTTGACGAGTTGCTGAAACTGGGCAGATGCTAGACGTAAACGTTTAGGGATGCCTGGACAGTATCGCACTTTATATTTGTATCAACTAATGGAACTCTAATTAACTTTGTAGAGTTCTTGCTAGTACCAGCGGCGACCGACGAAGCCATGATAAAATTAGCTCTCTCACGTCATGGGGTGTGCGGACTTACTATTGTACAACTGATACATACCAGACCCCCACAGATATAGAGACAATTACCTACTGGTTAATTATATTAGGGGAATTAGTAAGATATTTCAAGAATAATCGACTGTTATATACCGAATTTTCAAATGAGTTAGATGTAAATTTGAAAATCGATTAAAAATAAAAAAGAAAAAGTAGCCCGTAATCCAAGCACGGTCTTCTGTCTTGCCGGGTCATTGATATACCGCTAAGATATCGAGGCATGTGACAGAAAATAGATATAATTCCCCATTTTACGTTCCTCTTTTTAATAATTTTTTAATTTTCAAGTCTTTTTCCATAAATTCTCTATAATATAGTGATTCTATAACCATATAATATTAACAATCTACCTTAAACTAATGTATCTTATAACGAATGAATGATTAAATTATGTTAACTACATCAAGAATAATTAAGTTAACTAAATTATAGTTTCCAATTCATACTGTATCAGTTGAAGTTGAAAGTTGAAATCAAGTAATGCTCCATGATTAGAAAAAGACTTCCGTCTTCGCTGTGAATGTACTATTGCTGGTGGGGGGCATTTGGTCGTAGTACCCACTATGACCATTTGACTTGATACAGGTTCTGAAAGTTCATTTGATAACTTCTTTATGATCTACATACAACTTGTCAAATTTAATAACAGCATGATAGCAAAGCTTTCCTGCAGTATTTCTATGACTGGTGCCAGCTTTCTTCTATCCTCTCATATCTCTTTAGGTAAATCGAATAAGTAATAAATTGAATAAGGTGGATTTGACTTCTATAAATATTCTTTCTAGCCCCGAATACCTCAATTTCTTACATTTCTATCCACTAAGTTTTTAAAAAAGATACAAAAGGATGCCAAAAGCACCTCATTTGGTGATGAATGGTCCTGTAATTGGATGTATCCAACTATTCAAACTTTTTCAAACTTCTCTATGGAATCCTCAATAAATATAAGATGGTATTTAGATGATATTTATGGTATTTAGAGCAACCAATACCATATGATTATATTTTGATTCTATTTTCTGATATAAAACTCCATATACATATTTTCAAACCTGACCAATTACACACAGAAAAGTGATCTCTCGAACGAAGAGAGAATTACTTGGCTGAAGTAGAGATTATTGACTTCAACCAAGAAATTTTATTTCTTGGAATAATTACTAGATTTAGGAAAGTGGTTACTCTGGTGAAGTAAGTAAACAGTCTTCAATGAAGTCTATATTTTTATTCCCGGTAAATATTTTTAGCTACTTAATGTAAGAATTTTAAAGATTTGGCACAAATAAGTTTTCTATTGCTAATTAACAAGATAGGTATGTTATATTTACTTACTCGTTCTAAACTGTTGCGTGCGTTACATCAAACTATTCCGTGTTGAAACGTTTATTGTACACTAATCACAAGGCACATCCCCTACGGGTAATTCGTTGTTGTTTTCGTACTAGGTTAGGCTCCTTTACGGCGCCAGCACCACGCGCGGGCGCGCGAGCCTTGACAAAATCACGGTGCGCATATTTATTCCAGAGAAAGGGATTACTTGAAAGAAGTGAGAATCACTTCAGTTAAATAATTGGTGGGTTTTTATTCAGTAAACAATACTTACTTAAATGTCTTTTATTTTCTTGGATCAAGTAACTGCGCACTTGGATGGATTTACTATTACTTCGTTGGAGAAATTAACATTTTTGGGACGAAAAATTCAATTACTTCTTTCAATACAATATTGGTTCTTATAAAGAAAGAATTTATTTGTTGACAGCATTTATCTGAGAAATTATTTTACTTATATTGAGTATGTGGCATTTCTTGTATAGACCTAACTTTCTACATCCAAGTAAATATGTATTTGAATCTAGTAAAGAAATTCAAGAAATTATGTTTTCTCGTTCCAAATAATCACTTTCTGTGTGTAGTTTGTCTAGAATAGGTTTTTTCAAGTCCATCCTTAATGTTCATCTTCATAAACTGTTCCTGACGACAACCGTCACTTATAACAAAGACAAATAATGTATCTTCTGGTGAAAATAGCGTGTTCATCTTGAGTGGTCGGTGTTTCCGACCGATTAGCTGGTCGGTATTCCCTGAGGACGCCTCGGGAAATTAACACAGTTTCCGACAGTTACACCGCCAGACCAGGGACTGCTCTGAGGTTGGGGCTGCTGAGAGAGAGGTGACCGGACACCAGCGCCGCGCCGCCACTGCCCACCGACCATTGATTGGATAACAAGTAATCCAGCTTAATTGAAAGTGGACCAGATTGATCATTTCGACGACCGACCCTAATACCACCGACAGTCCTGCCCCCGCGCGCTCAAAATTAAAGGCCATCACGCTTAGCCCACTAATCTAGGGCGGATTTCATTTCATTATTATGTGTTGTTCCTCTGTGCTGGCACGCACACCCTATGGAAGAGAAGGCTAAGTTATTATGGCGGATGGAGTTTATAAGACTGCAGATTTTTAGACTGGTGGAAGAAAGATGAATTGCCTATAGGATTGACTGGTACAAAAGTCGAGCTCGCAGAATAATGGTTAAAAAAATCCAGGACGCATGTCGCAAAATCCACAGACTTCTTGTATGTTATAATTTTGTTTTATAACAAAATAAGAAATAAGAAAGAGCGTGTAGCAATTTTTTGTTTTTAAGTGCATAGTGGTAGAACTCTGCCTGAAAAACTAATAATAGTCTTTATCTGAAGTTCTGCCGTAACTGCTTGTAGAGTATACTAGCAGTTTATTCATTTGAACCATATACCGGGTGGCCCTTTTAACTTGATAGTCCTAAATATCTCGAGAAATATACATGGTACGACAAAAGTGTCTTAAATAAACTTGTAGGGCTCAAAGGGGGAAATGAGATGACGATATCAGTTTCATTGCAGATGGCTCTGCAAGCGGTGAAAATGAAGCTAACTTAATTTTTTTAAATCGGAATACCCAAATTTTATATCAAATTATTATTTTACGCTAAATAAGAAGAATCTTTTGTCGCTTTTGTGCGCAAACAAACCCTATGCGCATGGCGGCGCATAGGGTTTGTCCTACGTTGTACCATGAGTGTCAACTCAGTCGTCGCTTTGACTGCCAGACGGCGAGCGCATCCCATGCAGTGGCAGCGGTCGTAACTACCGCAGACGCCACAAACTTCCATCGTCAATAACTTTTAATAGATGCTTCGCACGAAAAAAATTTTCAGACAAAAGATTGATCTTATTTAGCGTAAAAGCATAATTTGACAAAAGATTTGGGTATTCCCATTTAAAAAAATGAAGTTAGCTTGATTTTCACCGATTGCAGCGCCATCTGCAATGAAACTGATATCGTCATCTCTTTTCCCCCTCTGAGTCCTACAAGTTTATTTAAGACACTCTTGTCGTACCATGCATATTTCTCGAGATATTTAGGAGTCTCAAGTTAAAAAGACCACCCGGTATAGTGAATATAGAAATCAAAATTAATACCAATCGATAATTCATTGTCCATTTCGAAGAGTGACTCATAACTTAATACATAATTTACGGATAATATATGAAGTTTGTCTTGTCAGTAAAATCAAATTTGAAATCCAAATAATTAGCAGCATTTTGATAAAATAACAGAAGTTATTTGTTTGATTCTGTTGGTTGGTTGGGAACAAAATGTTTGTTACGTAAAAACAAAACTTCAAAGCAAAGAAGGTCTGTTTGATCAAGTTTCTGCTTTGTTTTGTAAATAATTTTAAGAATGTTAAAAAAAGGTTAATGTTCTTCAGTTTTATCGGTATCTTCCGAAAAATACCTACATATAATTTGAAGTGCCATTTGAGATTCTTCTCCTAATAACAAAAAGTAAGATACCAATTGAAAAAGCTGTTTTAGCTTCCATACTAGTTTAGCTTGCAACGAAAAACGACTATAACTTTTTAAAATTATAGTTTCTACAACAAAAATTCATTTAGCCAATGCATGCTTTACTCAGGACGATAATATCGGAATATTCTTTTCTTAGCTATTGATACGTATTGAGGCGAGTCCAAAATTTAACACTCGCATTGTCTACTCAGTAATAAGTTCCTTCCTTGTTAAAAGAAAGTCCGATTTTGTTCAATCCCGTTTTTTAAATTTTAAAAAGTTCCAGGATATTA
The DNA here is from genome assembly GCA_963966075.1 of Aphodius sticticus. Taxonomy (NCBI): domain Eukaryota; kingdom Metazoa; phylum Arthropoda; class Insecta; order Coleoptera; family Scarabaeidae; genus Aphodius; species Aphodius sticticus. Next base: position 25,990,949 of record OZ014512.1, read on the forward strand.
AAAGTCCTGCGGAGGTCTTACGCGAAAAATGTAGGGTTGAATCAAGGGTGGCCTGCGAAATCCAGGACATCTGGCAACCCTAATGGCCTAAGCCCTAATTCATTGGATTTTGACGTAGTTATACAATAATATACCTCGTGTCCATTCGCCAGTAATTTAATCTAACACACCTCGAATGACCGTATCAAACACCGGAAACAGTTATAGGTCAACATTATGAATTATATAGTCCTAGCGCAAGGAAACGTGGCAGTCTGTCCTGCCTTCCTGGCATTCTCCGAAAGTAGAATAATCCTTTATAATAATATGTGCGGCATTAGCGGGTCAGGTTGAATTATTAGTGCGGAGGTGTCATCTCCATATACACATACACGCCATACGAAATTATATACATGCTGGGACGCCATTTCGGTGTGACACGCGAATACAGGGCGACAGTAATTGCAGAACTCTGTCATAGGAAAACGGATTCCGGCCAAAGCTCTCTAACACTGCAGCGGCGCCATAATAATGCATTTGCGGGATTTAGCGATGTATTAATTCAATTCGAAGTCATACGCGGTCCCTGCTATCTCTAATTATAAGCGATTAACTGATATCCGGCAATGGTTTCAGGCCTCTAGATAGATTGCATTTGGGGACAGGATAGCCAAAGGACACTACCTACCTACACAAATTTGTACACTGTGGCAAAAAAATGTGGACAAAATGTGTATTTCCAATAATATTTAAATCAATTTAAATATTTCTTTAAAAAATAAATTTCTTATATTGTAAAGATTCTAGGCAATTTAATGTGAAGAGATACTGTATTAAAATCAGTAAATAATGACATTGTTTTCATGCCAGTGGTTTTATTATAAGCTCCGTGTTTGATTTTAACATTTTAGATGGTATTTTCTTCAGGTTTAATTATGATGTTTTGACGTTTTGTCATTTTTTCATGTTTCATGTACAACTGGTATTTTTAAATGAAGAGCATTTCCAACATTGTGTTACGACTGTTACTGCTATTATGTTCTATATATGTTTTATTAAAATATGTAATTTTTATTTGAAACACCCGATACCTGACCCTCAGACAAGTGAAAGCAAATTTTCATAATTTTGATTCAATAAAATATGTTGATAAGTAGCTTCAAAGCTTCAAAAAAAATTGAGATATTTACCAACAATCTATAACCATACAAGTGTGGTCGTGTGGTCAACATGTCAATATGGATGTCAACATCATAATTGAAACTGAAGAAGAGACCACTTAACATGTTACAATTGAACATGGCACTCATAAAAAGAACTAAAACTTAGCCCTGGTTTTCAACCATCCTCAAAGATAAGAAAATAATGCAATTGGAATTGTCGTGTCTATGCAATGTTTTCGTTTCAAACGTCCAACTCTACTGGTTTTTGAGTAATACAATAAAGAAACACTATATTTCATACTGTTGTCCTGTATAGTGTATATGTTACGGTTAAAGTGATAAATGTGGTTTGTATTAATAATTACCGGCTATTATTAATAATAACCGCATCATTTGGTCAATGTGATTAGAAACACTTAAATAATCACATGGACCGGCTATTATTAATAATTTCCTAACGGGCACGTCAAAAGTGATAAAAACGTTACTTTTTACAAAAGATCTTTTGTATACAGTCTTTAAAGAAGTTAGCTAAGTTATTTTGATTGCTATGTAAGCTATTATATTTATCTATAATCATCAGTACGGCTAGTCCAATGACCAAAATTACGAATAATACAAAACATTGATAATACAGAATGTTCTCTTTTGTCTCCCTTGTACTTTATAAACTACTGGATATAATTGGAAATGATATTTGGTATACACCCAAGGACGGCTCAATGACGAAAGCATAAAAAGAACATTTTATACAGAGTGTTAAAAAAGTTAACATTTTTATTATCAATAACACCCTTTTTAAATTTAATGCATGTGGGTAGTTTTTTGTGAATGTACAATTACAATTTATTAAGAAAATTCTCAAATCCCAATTATCTTGAAATTTTGCGCAATTAATATTTATTTTTTCAATATTGTATTTTCATGCAAATACATGCAAGAATAGGCGAGACTAGTTTACATAGATGTTTTTACATAAATTGCACCGCACAAATGATGCAAACATTTTTGTATGGTTCTGTTCCTAACACGGTATTTTTACTTTTGGTGTTTGACAATAAAGTACTATTTTATAAATAAAAGATTAAACATTGTAACAACTTGCCCCAATCTTCTCTACATTAGCTTGCATTACCTATACCTACCGTAAGCTTATCTAATATCTGACGGATATAATCTGTTTTATAAGGCGGTTATTATAAAAATGTTTATCACCAACAAAAAAAGGACTTTTAAATACATTATTTATTTAGATATATGAAAAATATAACAATAACAAAAGCAAAATAATTCTCAAGTCTAGGAATCAGTTTAAAAATAAAATATATTCTTAATAAATAAAATTAACAGTAGGTAACTCAAATAAAATCTGTATCACATTTGTGCACTTACAAATCAAAAATAAACAATAATTATAGTAAATAATAAAATAAAAATAAAATACAGGTACAGTTCACATTTGGGATCAAAACAAAAGATGATGACGTCTTATTGTTACAAACTTTATCTTGCTTTATTTTTACAATATAAATGGCGTAATTGTTGTACTACCACAAAAAAAATAAAGGTCTAGGACTTTTGTATTAAAAATTAAATATAATTTTTTTTAAGTTTTGTATTAAAAAGGTAATAAATACTTAATAAGTTATAAATAAAAATAATTTTTCTTGCCACGAATTGCAAAATACAGAAGCACTATGTACGTATGCACTGGCAGAATAATACAAACCGAGTTTCTAATTTATTGCTTACTTAGCTTTTAAGAATTGCGCAAATAAGCATGACCCAAAGAGTTACACACTCGTGCATGCAATTAGTATGGATTGGTATCTTTCAGTCTCGTTTTGATAATCTTCCTTATTTTAGTCATGAGTAGTAACTAAATAAGTTAGTCGGGACTACCGTCACTAAAGGCCCAACACTGAAAACCCAGTGAATAGATTCGTTGTGTGGCGATTATGTAGATACTAACATAATTCCAAATCTGAGGCTCTATTATATTGTAGCATCACCTTAATGCAATATCGAATTGAAATATATCACATTGACCACAGCATTCTGGAAATTATTAATAATAGCCGGTTCATGTGATAAATTCTTCACTTTAACCTCGCCACTTGGCTATTATTAATAATAACAGGTAATTACTAATAATAACCTATTTATCACTATGACCGTAACATATACACTGTATACTATAAAATTGCCCTGTATACGATTCTATAAAATATCAACTGTGCTCTTGGCCAAAACAAAAAAAAATCATCACCTAGTTTTAATAATAATACCCATTTCACCAAACATACTATTTAACTTTTGATCATATTTACACCGGAATTTTTAGGTCTACCCATTCAAATTATATGTTAGACTTAACTTGGAACATTTGCAATTAATACAAACAATATTCGGCTCAATTCTTCGAGTCGAGGTGATGGATTTTACTATTATTGGTGGCAGTCACATTTTCAGAATATCACTTCTTGAAAATTGGTGCATATTGTGAAGTTATTTAGAAAACTATTTCCAGGGAAATAACAAATATTAATTCAATATTTTCAATGTTGTTATAGAATCATTTCTGAATTATAATATTTCGTGTATAAAATGGATGAACGTGTTTGAGTGTCACTTCTATATGCTCACGACTCGTTTGAGTGAAATTTGCTTTTCCCAGAACACTATAGCATAAATGCAATCAAAGTAAAAACACACTCCCACCATACTGCATCGGAAGTTCCGTTTAGAGGCGTTTATTTCAGCGCTCTGGCATTTGGAAATAGTTGCTAGCGTTGCTTCCTGTTCATCATTGGTAGGAGGCGAGGCAAGGACGCGACGTGCAATTTAAAACTAGAAACATTCGCCAAGTTCGGCCCAAAAGTCCGAAACAAGTGAACGACTGGCATTCGGGGAACAACAATCAATATTTGTTAAAAGTTCGCCACCCACCAGAACCGACTGTACGTACGAAGCCACCCGTCGTCGCCCCTCACGGCTCCCGCAATTAGTCAAACAATCCGTCCTGTTCCAGTTTAAACTTGCCCGACAATGATTTACATGTTTCAATTCTTCGGACTTTGGAATTTTCAGCCCTTCAGGCCCATTCGTCAATTTGATACGGTGGAATTGTTGTCTGCGGGCGGCGCTGAAAGCGACCTCTACGTTTAATGTGCAGGTGATTTCCACCCACAAATTGTACAAATTAACGGAAACAAAAGTACAAAGCCATTAGCATAAATTCGTGTCATTATCAAGGTAATGTAGGCTTCGTTATTACAATATGTCGGGGTTAATAGAAAGGGCATTTGAGGCCATTAGTCTTTGCAAATTGTTATAAGTAGAGAAGCTATAGGAGTTCTGGATCAATTTTAGGGGCTATTTTAAAATTCAGGAATTATGAGGGGAAAGGAAGATAATGTTTCCATCTAAATTTAAGTTGTTGAAGTATGTTCAAACTGTTTGTTAAGTTTAACAGTCTCTCCATGATATAACGTGCTGGGTGTATTTGCACCTATATATAGATACTATAGTAGTGATAATGGAGAAGAATCCATAATCTACTTGGGAATGGGAAGTTTGGAGAGTACATTGGCAAAAGCTTGTTTGTTCGGTTTTGGGAAGCCGTACTCTGGTAGTATGGTGTGGTCGAGGCTCCACAGTTGGAGCTTGCCTGCATACTTAGCAATTTAGTTGTTTCGAAAGCACAGTTCGCGAGTTTATATATTTTGTGCTTTGTTACGCCCAATGGGATTTAACTGTGAACGGCTGAGTGACTTTCATACTTGCGGTAATTGCATTCCAAAATCTCCGAACATTATTTGTTACTACCTAACGAAGTTCCCGGAATATTTTCAAACAAAGTCCGGGCACGCCCCGGAGTCCGCGCACCGGAGTGCCTTTTTGCGGTTTCCCGCACGCAAATAGCACAGCTAATGCGAATTTGACCCAACGTTAACCTCACTCGGACTGTTTTTGAAAGTATTTCGTTTATACAGAATAATTATCTGAAATATATTTCATTATACGGATAAATGTTTTACGATTCTACAAAATGAACTGCACTAAAAATACCGGGCACCTAATATTTGGATAAAATTTGATGTTAAAAATGTTTTTTAAAGTGACCGATTTTAATGATTCTTTCAATTTTTACAAGAATAACTTTTTACATCTGTTATGCCGGAAAAGCAGCGTGATGTGTTGGTGGTCTTTGGTCGAAACATTAGCAATTTTAATCGCAATTTTAGGTTTAATGTTGAATAACTTTTGTGGACAAATTTAACAAGAGTACCATACAGCTTTTGAATTAAAAAAAAACAGACTTGCAGGTTTTACTGAGAGAACCAAAATTATTGGTCTGGTAGTCTATGTTTGAGACACCCTGTACAGAAATTAAGGTGATTGACCCGGTTCCCAAGTACTCTGTTATGCTATAGGTATAACAGAGTATTATAAAAAATAAAATATAATAAATTATGCACAGTTATACACTGTGGGCAAAACAAACGGTACAAATTTTCAATTGCTCATATTTCCAAAGATATTGAGTAAATTCTTTGATAAATTTCTTTGATAAACTTCTGAAAAATTTCTTTGATAAACTAATTGCTTATATTGTGAAGATTGAAAACATACAATATTTGCAATAATTGAACGTTATAATTCAATGTAATGTTGCTTTATTTATGGCTATGCAACATTTCAATTTAATGTGAAATGAAAAGTGTAATGAAATTAGTAGGTAATGACATTTGTTTTCTTTTGGTCTAAAGGAACAGTAGAGATTTCATAGCAGTATACCGGGTGATTTTTTTAGTATATAGGGTGAAATTTTGAAACATCGTTTTTTTTTGCTTTTTTACTCAAAGAAGCAGTTGAAGTGGACGTTTGCATAGATAAAAAAACAATTCCATTGCATACACACGCAAAGTCCAATTGCGAACTTGAGTTATCTTTAAAGATGGTGGAGAAACTATGGCCAACTTATTATTAGTTTTCCTATGGCCACCATGTTTGATTTTGAAATTTTTGAAGGATTTTTCTCACCTGTTTTCCACATTGTACTACAATTATTGGGCTGTATATTTTTTTTGCATATTTTTATGTTTTTGCAACAAAAACATAAAATTTTACTTTTGAACCAAAATTAAGGCAGTTTGCTTTCACTTGTCTGACGGTCAGGTTTTTGCTGTTAGTTTTTCACTTAAAAGTTATATCTTCAAATAAAAAATATCTTAAAAAAAACGAACAACACAATGTATTCAGGCTGACTTCAGGCTGATATTGGAAGTGCCCTTTATTTAAACATGACCTGTATACGACGCTATAACGTCTCCAGCGCCATTTTTACCAAAACAAGACAAATGTCATTATTGATTTTAATACACCTTTCATTTCACATTAAATTGACCCGATATTATCAGAATAGTTGCATAGCCAAACATAAAGCAACATAACTTTGGATTGAAATGTTCGGTTATTGCGAATATGGTAAGGTTTCTTCACATTACAAGCAATTCGTTTTTTAAAGAAATATTTGAATTGACTAAATATTAGTGGAAATTTGAGTGATTAAAAATTTGTACCGTTTTTTTCTTTTTGCCCACAGTGTATATATACAATACAATACAAACAATACAATTTTAGTAAGTTATACTCTGTGAGAACAGGTTTCTAATAATCCTCTTGGGATCTTGTTCATCACTGTTCTTTATTTAATCATTGCTAACAACCATTATTAAATAAAGATCAGTAGAGAACAACATTCCAAGGGTATTAATGCAATTTTGTTTTTTTTATTATTTTCAATATTTTATTGTTTGTACGTAATACACGATTTATTAGTATTCCACCGTATTATATAATTATAATAAGGCCGACAAATTTCTTTTTCAAACTTGCTAATACGTATGATAATTTATTTCCAACATAAAAGATCATCTAAATCCATTATTAATTTATTACAAAACCTTTTAAACATCAAAGTTTACGAACTGTTAGCGTATATATGTATTATATGAACTATTTTTTTTGTTGCTACAAACTACGATACAGTTGTGGTCAAATACGCATCAATAGGGCACAAATCGACCCCTTGACCAATGCATGCCGTGTCAATTGTCATAGTGGAGACCATCGAGGTTAATTTATCGTCCGATTCATGCCCGAATTGAAAAACAAACCGACAACAGGACAATTGGTGTGCCGTTTCTGAGTCGGAGGGGTCAGCTGGCGCCCTCTATTTATTGGAATCGGTCGCGGGTCACTTGTCACGTCTCATTTTACGCATGGGAGCCGACAATTACAATAACGGCCGTATATACATTCGATTTTATCGCACTTTTACGGCCATTATTCCCTATCTCCCAAACTCAACGCGTGCCGAAATAGAGGACCATTCTCGGCCCAATGCTTCCAATGGTATTGGAGTATTGTGTTGACATTGTTAGATACAATTTTTATTGGGGTAAATAGGAGATTATGTTTGATACGATGCTAGAAAAAGTAATCGATTTTGTTATTTAGTACACTAGGTATAGAAGATTCTCTGATTCTCTTAATGACATTTGTATAAGATAGCAAAACATAAATTGTTCACAAAAATTCTAAAAAATGCACATCCATCGACCTAAAAACGCTGTCTTTATGATAAGAGGTCTGGTGCCAACCAAGTAAAGTTAAACGAGCGTGAAAGGCCGCATAAAACGGTTGAAAAGCATCGCTTTATATTTAAGTTTTGCAGAGACGAAGAAAAGGCGGTGAATCCTCCGCCTGCTCCTGCCCCTTCTTCCTCGGACAAGTTTTGATTTAATTAAAGATGTGAGAAGTTCTCGCGCTCGCCGAAAGCGGTGTAAATATAAAAGATGGGCGGTAGTTGGCTTGGAAAGTTTGCCGCCTCACGCCACCCTGACGTAATATGTGAAGCCTGATAGCCGTCGTACAACAACAATAATAACGCGCCGCCTTTTGCCTATATTCATCCGCTTTTCCTTTGTCTTCCTTTCTTTTAAAATGAAAATATCGCATGGTCGAAACTTTGTAACTTTCGAGGCGCTCCACTTACAAGTTGCAACTGCTTTTCAGTTCAGGAGATTTTTGGTGGAAAACATCCAGGTACGTCGAAAATTGGAATGCATTTGACGAATTTAAACACATCAATGTTTATTTGTGTTTTGTTTATATGTAAATACTTGCCACTTTAATTTGGCAAGTGTTTTTATTTGAATTCCTAATTATTGAAATAATTTCGAAAGTAGCTGTTTTTGCAGTAAAATTTTATTTGACATATGACGACTCAAAGTTAGCTAAAAAGAAAAAAATAGTCGTCAATTTTTCTCGTTTGAAGGTATATTTTCGTCAAACGAAGGTATCGTAATTTGGCTGTATAAAAATACCGTTTCATAAGCGAACCTTAGAATTAAAGCAATTTTGCCGTCTGTACATTTCTGTTCCATAGGCGTGGTAAAAAGGTAAATATCTGTTAACAGGTATATTGAACCATTTTCAATATAGTTATCAAATCATCCTATAAAATACAACACTTAAAATATTAATAATTTGTTTTCGAAAATACAAAACTTCAATCAGTCTCAACATAAGAGAGAAACTTTATCTTTTTCAAAAGTAAGGCTTTTATCAAACTTATAATATTAGTTACTAGTATTATCCTCGCAATGCATTTTTCATGTTTTTTTCAAACAAAATTAATCCTGCCGATGCCAGGAACATTGTCGCTATTGTTCACAGCTAAGTAAACAGAAAGATTCTTCATGAGAACTGGCATTTTTATTTTCTTTGTAAGATACTATTCTTTTTAATTTTATTCACTTCAAACTTTTCAAATGCCTTCTCTTCTTAATCACTTTTTCTCTTGTTGTTATCTTATTCGTGGTGTAGATTTTTTATTGATATTTTTTTTTGCGGTATGGCTTTAGGCAGTGGCTGAACCATTTCAGGTGAAAAACATTTTGCTTTGTGGCCTGCGAACAAACAGTAGACAGTTGAGGATCGAACGATGTTGATGGTTGAAGATGATGTTAAGTAGATACTATTCAGGTCATCAAAATACTCAACTTTTTACGCTCTATTGCTTGACTTACTTCCATAATCTTTATTAATGTCTATAAATTATAAATTTTGTTTTATTCTATTACAAATTCCTCGTTTCATTTATACAAAATTTCTCGTTTTTCTGGTCTATAATAAACGTACAAAAAAAGTCGAAAGAAAATCCCGACTTGAAAATCGTAAATTCTACTTTTCCGACGGCATAAAATCGGTAATCCTAAATCTTAGGGTGACGCGTCACATATGATAGGGGGATTTGGTGTGGCGGCGTCGGTGGCGGCTGGGACGTAAAGATTTGCCCACGCACCTCGCTTCGATCAATCATTTGGGCCGCACAAACGATGACACGTATTTGTATCGCTATCGGTAGTTACAGCGGTTATATACGAGTGGTACGTTTAGGCTCCGCGTGAGGTCGATCCGCCGCGACGCTCCGCGCCGCCCCGCGTCGAGTGAATATTTGTCCCGCTGCAGTGATTTGTCAACGACAGCCAGCCCCGGAATTCATTACACAACCTCGCTTGCCAGAAATCCTACCGGGACTGATATATGACGCGATATTGTATCACACCACCAGGGATATACCATGACAATGGTCTTACACAGCGTTAATTTAGTTTTTGGCGATCGCCATCGTCGCTAATGAGGCTTTATTATGGCCTGGGCTGCAGCGGTCTCATTACAGCACCGCATGGCAATTACTTTGAGCTTTTTCCACCCTTAATTTGCAGTGCGCGAGCTTACTTTTGATGTCCATTAGCTTGGAGAGTCACCAGCCACCGCAGGGTTTTTTCGTCGATGGTGGAACTCGATCGCTGTATCGCCGCGGCGGCCCTGCATGCAATTATTCAAATTTCCATCGCCAGGGAGTGCCTCGTTAGTGTGTCCTTTATTGAGGGTACGCTAAGTTATTTTAACGGGCAGGAAACATTACACTTTTATGGGTCGCTTAATGGACAAGACTTTACTATGTACTGGACGCTGTTAGTGCACTGTTTCAACATTTAATTACATTATTACCAAGGAAAAATCAGCTTAGAATAACAGCGAAAAACGACGATTTACAAAATACGTTAGAGACAATATAGTGTGTTTCTGAAATAACGGCTAACCTTTAAGGAGCATATCAGCAATTTTCGTCAAATAAAGTATGTATACTTTCCGCACGACAATGAGGGGTGTTGCCGATTTTCTTGCGCTGAACAGGGCCGGACTTTTTCTTTTCTTTATTATTTTTCTCAAAAATGCATTAAGTTAGACCATACGTTATTTGACAAACAAAGTTACTTTCACCCTAGGTAGGATTACCATATTATGCATTAAATTATGCATCTCTAAATATCTTGTATCTTGCATATTATGCATTACCATATTATCCAAAAGGGGGACAAGTTTTTAGAAAAAAACTGAGGTAAATATGTAAAATAAAGGTGTTTTGTGGAATATTTCAGAATGTATAGGTATAGTCTGAATTGTCCTGAACTTCACAACGGCTACATTGTAAAAAAGTAGGCATGTCCTCCTTCTTAAATTTTACCAAGCACATTCCTTTTTTTTTTTTTTTGGATCTGGTAACCCTAAGCCTGTGGCATATACTCCTTCAATTTTTCAGTTAAGGGGGTCTTGCGCTTAGTTTGGTTTTAAAAAATCAATTTTTCTTTTTTTGGTTTATTCTAATCTAGAAGGTCTCAGAATTGTTCCTGTAACAGGGTTTTGCAAAATTCGCCCTAGTTCTGGAGTTGTAGCCGATGATTTATCTGTGCATCGTGCGAAATGCGTACTTATATACGTATTGCTATGACTTGACCAAGTCATAGATCTCCCACCACTGGTATCTATACCTTTTGTTATCTATTCGTTCAGTTTTAAACCAATCATCACGTGATCATCTCGGCCGTTGCGGTATTTAACAAAGTTCTTGTAATTTTGTTCGCGATATCCCAAAAGTCGTGTTTTTCCAACTGGTGACCACGGTTTTGGAAAATGTATTTCATATATCGGGATGATCCTTTGTTTTTTATGTTCAGCACACATCTAGTTTTCGGTCGATCGTTCATTTTTTAAAATTTTTGTTTTATTTCATTTTTACAGCGTTTTATACCTCGAAAAAAGCGGCGAAAACGGAGCTTTTTTGGGTATACGGCCGCCATTTTCTCAAAAATCAAAATATTAAGAAACTGAACGATCGAACGATGATAGCTAACGAAATAACAATTAAGAAAAGAATTCACTTTTTTGTTTCAGACGACCTGAACACTTGTAATCGTGGTCACCGTTTCACATTAGTGTTTGCACATAAGCGCGGACAAAGTAATCTGCAAGGTCATTGGGGTAATCACATTAATTTTGAAATTGTTAAGTTTATACATCAATACTAATACAACAGAATAAAAAAAAACTTTCTCTAAATATCTTGTATGGTTCTTTCATTATCAATTCCTGAAAATAGGCTCGAAAAGCGGCCAACAAAGCGGAAGACCCCCTTAATTCAGAAACATCCTGGAATTTACAAATAAATAAACGTCGAAGAATAAACTAACGGTAAAATTCCCCCCACATGGACCATTCTACGTTGCGTGAGTTTTCGAAATCGACGAAAAACGACCTCTCGGGCGTTTTTGCCTCAAAATTTTCCGAAACGCGAGCGATTTTGGTGAAAGGACCTCAACATTTCAGTAGCTGTTTATTTCGCGTCGTCATGGCTGCGAGCTAGAAACGTCAAAAACGCAACCACCATAACCTCATCATAACATAACCTATTCACATTGCAGTGGGTATCTACAGGGCTAAGCAATTTGTATACGTTCTAACGGTAACGGTAAAAGTAACAGCCGGTAAAATTAATATACATACTTCTGAAACACATTAAGAGTTCTACTTCTACATTGTTATTAAAAAATATAGGTCACATATCGTGTTGTAAAACACGAATTTTACTAATTACAAAGGTCGACGGGGGGGATTAGGGCCAAATTATTTCGGTACAATCCACGCGACGTTGTGGTAGTCAAATATTGATCCACACCCTTCAAAAAGAGAAAAACGCGAGGGGAAAGCCGACGAAAATGTAGAACGCCAATACTGAGTTTTGATGATTAATTATTCGTGTGGTTACAGTTTTTTTTTACATAGTCATTGATTCTATGGGTTGACGTAAAATTGTGTTACTTTATTCTACCTATACTTACACCACATATAAAAATACGGAGTTGGATTTAACACCGTTGCAATTCTGCTATGTATTTTCCTCGCAATAACTTTCGCATGTAATTTAATCAAACGGAGTTCAATTTTTACAGATTAGGTAATATATCTTGTTAAAATTCACCGAAACGGAGTTAAATCATACCAAACGGTAAATGTATTATGGGGGCCAGCAAAATCAAATGTATTCTGTCAGTTAATAAGCTTTCTAGGTTATGGTCACTACTCAATAAGCAACAACAGTTTTATTAGTTGTTTTTTACTCACAGTTACTATAACACGTCAACACTGAAAAATGTATTTTCCAATCATTTTGTCAATTATTTTACCGGATGGTGTTAATTTTCATTTCACAGCGCCTGTGGAATTTTTTACCATTTTAGATAACTATTTTCACGTACCTGCTATGTAGTTAAATTAACTCCGATATTATGTATATCTACAATTTTTAGCATACTATCAACTGATGTTCGGGAAAAAATACAACTCTTTTATGTGATGTATTGAGTAGGTACCTAATAAAAATTTTGTTTTCAGGTACGTTCGAGAATATTTGGTGAATAGGTACAAATCTCTTTACAGACTGGTAAGTCCTTTTCGTTATTTTTCCTAATAAGTATTTCACTGAAATTTATCTCTATGGTGGCTGTTGTTGCAATGATGCTACAATTCAGGTACCTTTTATAAATGGGTCAACCGGTGTATCGAGCTTTATCCTGCTGTCGCTCTCGTATACGGACGTTTGACCATGATAGTCCCATCAAATCGAGGACTGCACTATTTTGTTTTTCTGCCAGATAAAAATAGTGGTTCGCTTCAACTTTTATCTGGACTCAAAGCGTTTGAGAGCGCGGTGCATAGTCAGTCGCTTCGATCCAGTTCGTCGAAATGACTTAAAAGCTTTTGTAATTTTACACCGCTGCGCTGGCCTCGCCGATAAAAAAGGAATTACTTGGTCGCTCCGGAGGCGCGTATATGCTAAAGGAGTCGACCCAGACCTGCACGATGCATGTAAGCGAAACCCATTCAATTTTGTTTAGAACACCTACATAGTTCTGCGCCCGTGTAACGCGATATACGCCCAGACAGTCCATAAAGAGGAACTATTTGATGTATTTTCTAGGAGCCCTTTGCCGCCTTGGATTTTATTAAAAGTTTATGACGGGCGTAAAGCTCACTCTCTCTCTCTCTCTTCCTGTGTTGCTGTTTGGTTCTGGTCATCGATTATATCGAAATGAAAACCAAGCTTTTAAGTTCCCATACCTCCAAAAAAGTAATTGCTGTGATGCCCAGCGGTCAATTTTGCAATTTTAGCTGATCAAAATTATTGATTTTTTTTTTGTGTGTAAATGAACTTATCCTATGGAAATTAGAAAAATGGTCAAGCAAAAAAGACAAGCTAGAAGAAGATGGCAACAGTCACGAGATCCAGCTGACAAAACCATACTTAATAATAAATCCCAACAACTTAAACGCGGAATTAAAAAACTAAAAGAGGCATCATTGGAATCCTTCTTAACCAAATTGACTCCAGATAAAGAAACAGATTACTCGCTGTGGAAAGCAGTGAGGAAATACAAGAGGCCAGTGGCCCACGTCCCACCTATAAGACGAAGAGACGGTACCTGGGCAAGAGACAATAAACAGAAGGCTGAAATTTTTGCAGAACATTTAACAGAAATCTTCCAGCCCCACAACATTGAATCAGAGCCAATCACGAATGAAGATATAACCTATGATGAAGAAGTCATACAGCTAGTTACTCCGAAGGAAGTTGCCAGAGAAATCAAGAGAAACCTGAATCCAAACAAGGCACCTGGATATGATCTTGTTACAGGAGAAGTTCTTAAGCAATTACCTAAGAAAGGTATTGTTATGCTGACGTACCTAATAAATGCATCGTTCAGATTAAAATACGTCCCACATGTCTGGAAAGAAGCAAGTTATCATGATACCAAAACTAGGCAAACCACCGACCGAGGCCAAATCATATCGCCCAATATCACTGTTACCAATGATATCGAAGCTCTTTGAAAAGTTGCTTCTAAAGTGAATGAAACCTATCATTGAGAGAAAAGAACTAATTCCTAAGCACCAATTTGGTTTTAGAGAAAAGCATTCCACTATAGATAGATCAAGTCCATAGAATAACAGATATCATAGAGAAAGCATTAGAAGAAAAGCTTATTTGCTCAACAATCTTTCGTGATGTGACACAAGTTTTCGATAAGGTTTGGCACGAAGAATTGATACACAACCTAAAGAGTATGCTACCTTTACAATACGTCGAGCTGCTAACATCCTATATATCTGATAGACTATTCAGAATAAAACAGATCGATGAATACTCGGAACTAAAATAAGTCAAAGCTGGGGTACCCCAGGGTAGTGTATTGGGACTAATTCTCTATCTACTATATACAAGTGACCTTCCACAGATGGAAAATGTAATAGTCGCCACATTCGCAGATGACACGGCTCTAATGGCAGTTAACATTAACTTTACAAACAAAAGAATCGAGGACATACCTCATGTTAAGATTAACGACGCCAAAGTTCCATATGCGAACACTGCAAAGTATTTGGGTATGACTCTGGATACAAAACTAAGGTGGAAAGAACATGTTAAGAAGAAAAGAGTAGAGCTTGGCCTCAAATACAGAGAACTGTACTGGCTTCTGGGAAGAAACTCTCAGTTGTCAGTACAGAACAAACTACAAGTTTACAACCAAGTACTAAAACCGATTTGGTTATATGGCATCCAGCTTTGGGGCTGCGCAAAAAACTCCAATATACAAGGAATCCAGATTATCCAAAATTAAGTACTAAGGAATATGGTTAACGCTTCTTGGAATCTCGCCTAAGCCATCACGTCAACGTAGAGGCCCTGCAGCTACTGGACAACCAGAATCTAGTGAGAAGACTAAAAAGAACTAAACCCTTCGAACTAGTGAATCAGTGAAATGTGTAAAAAGCAGAGCACAGTGAGTGAAGTGTTAGTGCTTCTTGTTTGGGACAAAGTAAATGTAGGGACATCAGTGGATAGCCTATTAGAGACAAGTACCTAGTTAATAAGCATATTATGCTTATTAACAAAAAATGAACTTAATAGTTACTACTTAGTAGTTACATAGACGGTGAAAATCTTAGCCATAAGTAGGATAACGGGAGGGGAACAGACGTTAACACATATGTTTGGCGCGAAGATTCTGAAATCTTGTATATTTTAGATATTGATTTAGACTCAAATTTAGTTTTAAAGGTCTGAAACCTAGTGAGTATAATAAGACTAGATGGTAAACCGTCTTCGAAATATACTTAATCTTGTATGATTTTAGAAGGAATTCAAAGGCTTAAGGCTCCGTTTTAAAAACATCGCAACTTCCAAACGAAATATTTCGTTGCGATGTTTTTTTTTTGCTGGGAGTGGTCTGCCTGGCCCCCACCACCGTCAACCAGGTCACAGTTTTATGATAAGGGGAAGTTGGGGGGTTTAGAGGAAGCAGGCAAAGGCGGAGCATAGTCGACGCGAGTACATTCGAAGGGGAAGTACTCAGCCAGTTTGTCGCCACGCGTCGGCGCTTTCGCTTTCGCTCAAGTTACAATGTATTAGTGTTCTCACTCATCACGGCCGCATATGCATCCCGGACTGCATACAGCTGGCTGGCGGCCGCCAGGCGGTAAAAGAAAATATATTGATTTAATTTAGAGAGAGCGCGCTTGCTATTATAATATTTAATCTTTTTAACAGGGTGGCATACCTACATACAGTATAGTAAATTGACAAAAGTGTATTAACTCATGATAACTCATCGGTGAATTATGGACTTCAATTTAGAAAGGAATTAATTAATATCGAGCAATGAGGACCCAATACATCTATAAACATGCATATCGAACGAACGCACGACAGTGACACACGAAGACAAAAATAAAAAAAAATAATCTGATGCGTTCAGGCACATTACATTATCATACCATATATAAAATTAATAGTTTAGCTACATGAGATTCTATTTGATCGAGATCGGCCATGTCTGCATTAAAATAAAACTACTGGAACTACACGGATATTTTGATTATATTGACAGTAGGTATTGTCAAAACATCAGCGTTTGACACTACCTACTGTCATTAGAATAACAATATCTGTCAAATCCTGGCTAACTAGTTTTAATGCAGCGATCTCGATAAAATAGAATTTGCTCATGTAGCTAAACTATTCATTTTACCAAAAAATGCCATAGTCATAAATTGTTTAGAATTTCCTGTACTTTTATTTATTATTTAACTATTTCGACAAATTTCTAGAAATGGCGGCTTATTTGCAAAATCTTTCAAAAATGCTATAAGACTAAACCTCCAGTTCCTTTGGATCCTTTTTAACAGAAAGCTTTTCAGCTCTAAGTTTGGTTATGAAACTTCTAAATATGAAGTTTCGTCCCGATACCTTAAGAAGTTTCTCCGGAATCGTCGCCACAAAAAAAAAACACACACATACAAAGAATTTTTTTTACCTGGGTCAAAAATGTTCAAGGGATCCAAAAAGACATTTCCGCTAAAACCTCAAAAATTTGTCACGATTACAATACTTTACATACTACGTATGATAAAGTAAAATCATAGTACATAGTCCAAAGTTCCCCAAACCATTTATATAAATCCCAAATATTTTGTCACCTACAAGTTCGCTATATTTTATAAACGTTTTGGGCGCCATGAATGCAAGATTCATGAATGAAAACAAATTCTGGCATTGGCTATATCCAATTCCCGCTGTAATACTGCCCAATACAGTCGCTGAACTAATATCCATTAGAGCCGACCCAAGTTCGTCACTGCTAATTGTCTCTTCCTGTCCACAAAACCGACATTTTAAATAAAATGTTCATTTGAGTCCTGTTCTGGTCTCTTTGTCTCATTTGTAATTAAATAATTACAATATTGTTCTTTTAGATTATCTATACATATATTTTAACTTAGCTGGTACGTAGTCGTCTTTTACTAATTCGTCTAGAGGACAGATGCGGATGTTTAGGTATTTTGCCACGACTTCTACCCATTATTATGTGAAATGCGAGAACTCGGTTCTCCCGATTCAATATACGCTACGGTCATAATTTGTGAACAGTCTAATCTAAAAATAGCAGTAGGCGTGGCGTAATTATAGGCGGTGTTTAAAACTCCTAACGTCTGCTGTCTACACCGGGCCCGTAATATAGGCAAATTACATACATTTCTGGCAATTACGCTTTGTTATCGCAATTATAATGTTTAGATTAAAATTGTACTTAAATAAAAAATCTATTTTTGTATCATGAGTTGGGCTAAATGTTTTATATTTGAAAAAAACCAAAGATGTAGAAGTAAAATTGATTTTTATCTTTAAAAAATTTTTTCATCCAGCCCAACTCGTTATTTATCTAGGAAGTTACATAAAAAATTTCATAAACTTTGAACAATAAATAACGCTTTTATTTGCAAACGCGTTTTAGGAGAGGTAGAGCTGGGTCTTAATGTATGAAGATGTTATGCCAGCATATCCTCATTTCACGTCAACGGATTTGGCTGATTTGGGTAGGACGAAACTAGTTGAAAATCTGGCCCATATCGAATATTAATCTAAACCCAACGAGACTAGGGCGGCAAAATTGATTTAGAGCGTTGGCTGGACGCGGGTGGTCTGTCGTTTCGACGAGGCGAGGGTCTGCGTTCAGAATTAATCAAGCGAATCAGAAATAATTTTAATAATAAACAGCGATCGAGCCTCTCGTTTGTAATTACGGGGCGATCGCGCTGACACGGATAGAGCGGCGAGAGGGCGCCACTCGCGAATTGATATACAGGCCATCAGGTATCCGGGAAATAATCACTCGGTGAAAAGTGGTGTGCGCATCTAGAGGGCCGCTTCGGTTAATCCAATTAAAATCCTTGACGCTCGCAATGCCTACACGTACCGCTTTTCACCGAGCGGCGCGGCGACCGCCCGACTAAATGACAACGGCTAATCACTCATACGTCAATCAAATTTTGCGATATACTTTCCTCTATATCCACTTTTTGCCGTTCCATGCCAGATTTACGGATTGCCGATGTGATTAGCAGGCGGCTTATTTTTGATGATTTTTTTTCGGTGTATGGAAAACAGTTATAGATTTGCACCAAACAGTCCAATATTATTCGCATTTGGAGGATCCAAAATACAATTGAAGAGTTGAAGTAAATAACGAACTAAGTACCAAAAACATTATTTCGAGATATTTAGAAAAGCCATCCCTAATTTTTTGTGCATATTTAAACAGATTGTACTTCACATGGTGGTGTAGTTTTTTGCCGAGGTCCTGTATCGCAAAAGCAAATCTAAAATAAATTCAAAAGTTCGTAGAAGGTGCTAAGTGCCATAATATTTATTTGTATATATTTTAAGCTCAGTTGATATTTTTTTATACTAGAAAGTAAAACTTAATAAAATAAGTTGCTTGACCAAGTATACTTCATACAGTGTTCGTTGTTCGAAAAAATACATGGGGACCTCGTTTACTGAAAGCCATGTAAAATTTGATAGTTCTGCTGAATTTTATAGTCATTAATTTTCTTTAAAAATGCGTTTATTTGTTATTTTGCAAATGTACTGAAAAACTGTTGTTTTTTGTGCAATCTTTCTAATCTAGAGATGTTTATATAAAGTTTACATTGAAAATGACTTATTTTAGTCATTTCCTTCAGAAAAAGAAAGGACTAGAAATGAAAATCCACTCAACGTCTTCCTTTTATTTTGAATTATTATTTAAAAAAAAAAAACAAAACCAAGCTTTAATATTTTTTTCACAAACTACTCAAGGTATATCTCACAGTACTTGTTGATACTAACAATATCGTACATTTTCTTTTTATTAAAGGTCAAAATAATAAAATTACCAGAACACGTAAATAAATCGCCATCCGTAAAAAATTTCAAAAAAAGTCAAAGAAACTGGTTTTAAACAAGCAATCGTTTAATATTATGGAAATTTGGTAACTTTTCCTTTTTTTTCAAATAGACCCTGTATATTTTGCATTTTTTAATTCTAAGATAGTTCTAAGATAGTCCCTGTGTATTAATTCTTATATAGTTCTAAGAATAGTTTATAGGAATCATATTTTATATAAAATGCATCATTTTTTAGTTAAAAGTATACAAAATTTATATATCAAAATTTGTCAAAATTACCGGAATACGTTAATAATTCCCCAACCGTAAATAGTTTCAAAAAATGCTTCAAATAAAAAGTTTTTTGGGTTTAAACAAGCTCTTGTTTAATATCTTATTCATTTTATTGTGGAAATTTTTCTTTTACTAATAGAACATCCTGTATATTTATCTTTTTTTAATTCTAAGAGTTTGTTTTAGGAATCATTTTTTTTTATAAAATGAATAATTTTTTAATTATAGGCAACTACTGGCACTAACTAAAGGTACTTAGCGCGCTATTTACGAAAATACGCCGAACTTAACTCATGCGAGATCGAGCGGTCAAGTTTGTTAGGCATTTCACGACATATTTTTACGTAGCCCGTTATTTACATGAAAGCCAGTGATATCCAGCCCACTTTAATGTAATAAAACCAATTTTTGAATTCTTGGCACTTAGTTCATTATTTACTTCAACTCTTCAATTGTCGGTGCCTTTATCTCTTGGAGATGTTAACTTTCAAAATATCAAAATTTGTTGGATCAGTTCGATTGTGAGGATTGTTTAGGGTCGCCCTTCAGAAGAAACAGATTCGTGCTAGACTGGATAATAATAAATTTGTGAAATCCCATCGACTGAGAGATTCGGCGTATCGATGCAGAAGATCACTCCTTTGGTACACGAAAAATGCCTGCAGAACAAATGTGCGCTGCATATATTAATTACATTTGCCTCGTTTTTTCATAGTATTATATTAAAAATAGTACTTAAGTGGCAAAACATGGGTTAAAAGTAACGAATCTAAGGCCCTTTTGGCACCGTCAAGTGGATATAATATATGGAAACGAGAGGCACTTGCGTATGCTATAATTTTGCTTATGAGACATTTAGACCTATCCTTACAGAACTTACTAGCGTAAACAAGAATCTGTATTATTAATCGTTTGCAATAAAACATGTAAAATGTGAAAAGATAGTAATATAATGTAATACCTATACCTACACCAAAAAGTAGTAGGAGGAGATGTATTTCTGATTTTTTGCAATTTTATGCTCTACCGCCGGGCACACACATTCAAGCATTTGGCAAAAATTTCACTTTTTCACTATTGGGTTAGATAGGCGATACTTGGCAAATACACGAATAGCACGAAAAGTGAAGAAAACATGAAAAATATTGATAACTCGGGGAACATGGAGATTGTGAATCATTAGGTGAGACGGAGTGGGGATATCAGCGGTTGCCCTGTGTTTGGAACGTATCTATGAGTAAGTTTGCTTGTCGCTAAGAACAATAACGGACGCGCCACGCGTATACGTTCCAATCACCAGGGCAACCGCCGATATCCCCACTCCGTCTCACCTAACCATCCGAGAAATCTCGTATTCGCTTAAAAAAGATGACAAGAGTAGACTCCCAGGAATACAAGTTTCCTAATACGTAAGGTTTTTCGAAAATTTGAACCAAGGTGTGTAAATTTATAGCGGCTGAGCCCAATGCCCTTGAACATTGAAAACTACCTCAAAGTAATCTTGTAAAAGTTTGTTTACAGCATTGTTCTAAAATTGTCATAAAATCTACAAAAATTACTACCAAAGTCACACATTTTACATGATATCAACTTTTTCAAAACGCTTACGTGATAGGAAACTTTTGTGTTTCCCGGATTCGTGTGCAGCGCAAGAAAATCAACCGAAAACGCCTATGCAGTTGCTATTTACAAAATCACGTTCGCCAGAGATTACAAAAATATACAATTTCCAATTCTTTTCAAATATTTTCTGATGTAACGCTACACAATTTGAACACTGAATTCAGAGAAAAATTTTTAACCAAATTTGAAAAAAATATCAGAAAAATGTTTCAGCTACAGTGTTTGTAAATATAAACTTACAGCGTTTTTTCCTAATAATTTTTGTTTAGTGATTGAAATATATAGTTAGATTTCCATGCAGTCCCAAATCATTCAGCAATAACTGCATTTGGTAACAGATTATTTACATAAAGGTGGAAAAATTGTTCCATATAACCCTGTTGATGGTACTTTTTTAATAAATCAAAGAACAAAAACCAAGACGAGAAAACCACCAATAACTAAATGTTTTTGTACTCACTTGGCCTTTGGAGTTTGGAGGGCACTATTAGGTAGTTGATGATACCCGGCCTTAGTGAAGTTGAAATAGCTTCTTAGGCAGGGGTTTTCAGTGCCAGTTTAAACCGAGTTTAGATATACAAAATCACATAGACCTAAACTCGGTGTACGATTTAAACTGGCATTGGAAAACTTGGCCCTAGTCGTTGACTAGCTGTTTTTAGTTTTTGTTAAAAATGAAGAAAACAACACATTGGGTAACTATAAGTTGGTGTCCTTCTTTGTGCTAATAATGTAATATTTAAAATTATCCAACTGGGTATGTGTAACGAAAATGTCAAACGCATTTGTCAATACGTGGAGCTTGAAATAGATGTCGTTAGCGTTTGTGGTTGTTCGATCCCGGTTTTAGTGTTCAACAGCGTCTACCAGAATGGCGAATGGCACTCGATCATGCATGATTACGGCTCGGCACGATCCGCCTGCAGTAAACAAGATGTTCACCCCGGATAAACCTGATTAATTACACCAGATAATTCGTCATCATTAGCATTCTGGAGTGGTATTGTGTTATTTTTTACGAGCCACGTACGTTACGTACAACAAACCCAGCACGTTACATGTCCATGTCAATTACATTTTATGCTTTTTCATACAGTTTCTATGCATACTCAGAAAATGTGGAGTATGGCGTTAAGATTACCTTGTCTCGGTCGTGGTACAGACAGGTAAGAAAATTGGTTGCAGGCTGAAAGCACAAAGTTTTGGCTGTATAAGTAATCCCGAAGTAATTTACATGTTAATTGTCTCCGGTGGTAGCATTCAACGTCGTTTTTCGGTTCTGCAAAATTGTATCGCTTCGCGCCGCATCGCGACGCGGGTCGTCTATTACTGTCTACGGAGCGAAAGACGATTAACTTCGGCGTAAGCCCGCGACTTAACCGTGTTTTGTTTCGATCTGATGTCGTCGCGGTGACACGTCTTCATCACTGTTTTCATAATTTCGGCATTTTGTGCCAGTCGCTGTTGAGAATTTGGTTGAAAATTTGCAGAAATCATCAATCATTTCACAAAGATTGATTTGACATAATGCTTCTATTTATAAGTAAATTTAGCATATTTGTTTAAAAAAATCATGGTATTAACAAACGTTGTAACTAAACATACAATAAAAGCGAAAGGAACAACAAGTAGATAATAATTATATTACAATCTTTTTCGTATACAACACTTGTCTTAAGTTAATTGATTTCAGAAAGAATTTTTTGTAGTTACCGATGAGATCCCGGTACCAATTGTGTGTAGTAGCTATATTTTGAAGAAATAAATTAAAAAGTAAGGAAAGTATTATTTATTATGTGTTAATATACTTCCCCTCCTTTTTAATTTTAGGTACTTATAATGATAAGTGAATAAATAATAATAAATAAAGTAAATATATGTAAAATTTTTAAAAAACCCTAGAATTATTAAAAAATTGATGATGGCGACAGATTTTTTTTATTTCTTCTCTTTACTTTCACACTAAAAAGTTATTGCTTAATGACTGATTGTTAAAAATTCGTTTTCTTAAAAATGTTGACCAGAAAACCAATTAGGAACGTACCGTATTTTGTATAATAAAAAAAAAATATGAGTCGCTACCGTATTAAAAGGAAATAAAAAAAATCTTAACTACATTAAATTTGCATATCAGAATAAATTGTTGCCTTAAGTAAAAAAAATAACGTATACTTTTTTCAGTTTACATATTGGAGCATTTTACAGGCTTTCAATTACTTAATCAGCTAAAAATACAATAATCGAAAGGAAATGGCCTTGGCCAACATCAAAGAAAAAATGAAAAACTTACAAGCGATTCGGGTATGATTTTTTTCTGTAGAAACTGAATATGAACGCAATATTTTGAATTGAGCCTAGTTTTTGAGATTTGAGAACATTTCTACAGTTTTTTTCCACTGTTTTTGTCAATAACTAGGCCCAATTCACAATTTCGGTTTTCATATTCAGATTATACGAGAAAACGCACACAACATCAGTTACTTTTTCGATTTCATAAATTATAGGTCGGTTAATCAGTTAATTTAATTATTGATCTTTTGCCAGATTAATAGTAAAGTAATTAGAAATCTGTGAAATTTTACTATACTAAACAACTTATAGGTTATTTTTTTGACGTGTAGCGCCTTTTCCGAGGTGTCCGCACAAAAGAAGATCGAAAAAAACTCGTCATGAAATGTTGCATCGATATGTCCGAAAGTAATTAAGTTTATCAAAGCAAATTAAACACCACATTAAAGACGAAGGGATACACAAAGAATAACTTCAAAAATTAAAAGATTTATGTACATAGGTTTGAGAGAAGGTTAAAAATGGCATTGCATCGAACCACTGTCTTTTTTTTATTAAGCTAATAGTTGGGAGACAGGGTGTCCCACTTTATTTCCACGAAAAATTTGTTTTTAGAATGTAATAGCCATTCTGAATATAGCTTTTCATATGAACCTTCTTTTCATATCAGTTACAGCCATTTGAAATAATAACAAAAAAAAATAATAAAATACATATCAAGCAATGCGGAAACAAAGAAAAAAGACAAGTATATAAAATAAAAAAAAAATAAAAACAATAGAACTAAATACACAAACTAAAAATTCATATGAAACTTTTTCGACACTTTAAAGTGTCATTCTGAGTAAAAAGTTTCATGTCGACTTTCTGGGTGTTTCAACTTCGAAAGACGTTCGAGCCATTTAAAGTACAGTTTTATTAATATGTATCTCAAATAGCTGTAACTTTAACTTTCTGAAGTTCTACCAATCACCGATTAAATGCTAGAAATAAGTAATAAGTATCTCTGGAAGCTTGATTGCTCCTTGTCTGATAATTTAATTTTATTTGGTGTGGTAATTTCAAATGTGTATCATGGTTAGAAATCATTAATAGTAATAGTTGCATATTTATTAGAAACTAGTAATTATAGTGGATGAAAACACCGGATCTCGATTATTAAAAACCAAACAATGAAAATAAACCAACAAAGAAAAACAACTGTTTTAGTATGTAGTTTCGGGCCCCATAAAGACGCGACTTTATTTTTGCTCCGGTCAATTAATTATAAATACAATTAGGGGGTTCCACCTGGGGCCCAGGTCCGCCCAGTATACTTGTCCTCGGGAGAACAAAGTGTTTGCTGCGGTTTGTTGCCCTTTGTTTTCCGCCGCGGTATTTTCTCATTAATGCCGGTTACCAGCTGGGGACAGGAGTGCGAAAATTAATACGCGAAAGCTCTTCTCTCAACGTAGGCACCTACGCGCCCCCGAACAAAAACAATTTTCGAACTAGCAGACCGCGGTAGAGTTTTAGGCATATTGGAGTTATTTTCAAGGATTGCGATAGGTACATATTAAAATATTTTGTGCCAAATTTCCTTCCTTCAGTCGGAATATTTTAATTCACGACCTGGATTCGCTGCAGTCAGCGACACTGGATGGAAAGCCCGCCAGTTATTTTCATTACTAATGAAATACAAACTCGGTAACTGAAAGGAATACATCCTCGTCCGGATCCCGGCTATCCGGAAGATCGACCTTCCGTTCGTCCTTCAGAAAATCAGAATTATATTATAGGTATACACACTGATTCCGTCCTCGGTAGACGTATTTAAATTGCTAATTCGGGACTAGCCAATAGCCGTGTGCTAGCGTAGATCTTATCGAGGTGTTGCGATGTCACTCGCTGTACGGAAAGGCACTTTTACGCCGTGAATCGACATAAAAATGACCTATATTTTATTTGACCTTAATTTTGTTATTAAAAACTGTATTAACTAACATACTATATTTAACTGATAATGTAGTTTGACGACGTTGGACCACGTCTTGTATAGCATTTTGTTAATTGATTTATTTCATTACACGTTTTAATAACCGAGATACAACAAAATCGGTAATGACAAGACCGTGCACACGAGTGCGATAGTCTTCAGGTCTGAGTGCGTGTCTTATTCAGGGAGGGAGCCCATATTTTGTGAATACATCGCCGACCGCCATGAAAGGGCTATCATGCTCAAAATTTGAATAAAAATATCTGCCAGAGTATCATTACAGAAGAAACGTCGACATTAAAATTAAAATTGTTACAAATTTTTAGTGGTGGATTACTTTTAAAGCGCAGTATATTATCAAATGGTGGGTCTTTAAATGAACAATATTGATATGGTAACGTATAATCAGTTGCGGTAATTAATAATTAATTATTAATAACATTAAATAAATCATATTTTCCGTCGATCGTGTATTTATGAGTATGTTTACTGAATAGAAAATTTATTTACTAAACAGCTCTATTAATGTACGATTTCTATTAATGGACAATTTATATCTGCCAATCTGTCAATGAAAAAAATTTTTGAGATTTTAGCGGAAATGTACTTTTGGGTCCTCTTAACATTTTTGACCAAGGTACAAAAAATGTCCAAACTTAGAGCTGAAAAGCTTTTCGTTTAAAAGGATCCAAAGGAATTGGATGGTTACTCTGAGCCAGCGTTTCCCAACCGGGGTTCCGCGGAACCCTGGGGTTCCGCGAGACGTCGTGAGTGGTTCTGCGAAAAAATAGTAACAAATAGCGGTGGCGGTCGTCGGTTCATGGGCACATTATTCAGTGTTATTTTTATGTATTATTTTAGCATGGGATTATTATTTTAAATATTGGATTAATAAACAAGGTCAATCCATGAATAATTTTGATTTGGAGCCCTTCTAACCCAATAAACCACTGTTATTTCGATTATACATCCAACGGGCAACATTCTAGACTATTCATTAACTTAAATTGGCAATATTACTTACAATTATTGTTACATAAAAACAAAATAACCTTTAGAAAACAACGGCAGAGTTATTGGCCAAACTCTAACATTATTTGTTTTCATTATGTTTGCCTTTTCAAATGTGTGACAAAATAAACCTATTACTTGAATCAATTGCTCATAATGGTACTAGGAGAAGAACAGAGTTGTAGGTGGTGGATTTCAATATGATCTTACATTCCAGATAAGATAACTAATCTATCACCAGACAAGTTTTGAGCTTCTATGACGAAAATTATTTCGGGCCCATTAATAGAAAATCAATAAATATACAGAGTGATTTGCAATTCTAGACGAACATTTATGTGGACAGGAAACTAAAGTGTAATTTCAAATTTCGTGACTGCATTTAATTAAACAAAAAATAATTAAATTGAATTGAAGAAAGTACTAATTTTGACAATGAAACAAAATGTTCTTATAACTTCTTAAGGAATATTAACGTATTATCAATAGGTCCATTTTTGTATTCTTCGTTTTTGCATTGTTTGATTTGTATTCACTTTTCCCTTCTTTTGGTAATATTTGAAGGAACTAAAAAGAACAAATAAGATTATACCTAGAGAGAAATATCTGCAATGTTACAGAAAATGATTGTAATAAACTACCAACAAAGCTGTAAAAGAAGAATTAACTGTAACACGCTGCTCTAAACATTTTTCAACGATTTTGCAAATGAGCCGGCATTTCTGTAAATTCGTCAAAATAGTTGAATAATAAATTAAAGTAGAGGAAATTTTGTATAATTTGTGTCTATGACGATTTTTGATAAAATTAATAGTTCAGCTGCATGAGCAAATTCTATTTGATACAGATCGGTTGTGTCTGAATTAATATAAAACTAGTTAGCCAGGATTTGACAGATATTGTCATTCTAATGACAGCAGGTAGTGTCAAACGCTGATGTTTTGACAATACCTACTGTCAATAGAATCAAAATATCTGTCAAATCCTGGCTAACTAGTTTTATATTAATTCAGTCACGACCGATCTCATTCAAATAGAATCGCACGCATCTAAACTATTAATTTTATATACAGGTTGTCTCACGGAACTGGTACACTAGAAGTTTCTCATGTTCTACTATTTCTGGAAACATGAAATTTTGGAATTAGAATTTACTCGATCTGAGCTCTTCGGCTAAAATATTCTCAAGTTAACTGTCACGTCCGGTCACCGGAAGTCGGTATCAACTTTGTTATTTTAATCGGAATGATATAATTTTAATTTTATTTTGGTTTCTACGTATCGAAATACATCATTTTTAATAAGGGTTCCCTATACCTAAATATCACCATTTTTGAGTTTTTTTGATTTTACTAATTTTTTGGTGTTTTTCGCGGTGACGTTTAAAACTGCATATCTCTGTTATTATTGAAACTAGAAGTTTGATGATTGATGGTACAAAACTAGAAACATAGCCAAATATGACGACGTTTAGTTCATCATGATATCTTATACAGGATGTTCAAAATTTACAACACAATAATTGAATTTTCAAACGTAAAAAACTCATTTTTTCAAATGGAACACCCTGTATACCGATACGCCATTCGATAGGAAATTTTATCCCCTATCAATCAATATTACGGTTCCCTATATCTATCTTTAATAGTTTTTGAGATATTGTTACTTTTTCTTTAAATCCATTTTAAATACTCCCATTTAATAATGGGGACGAAATTAGATACGAAATTTTCAATATTTTACGCGACTGCCTTTATCAAATGGACGGTGCACCGGCACATTCTTCGCATGTGGTATCCAGTCAACTTAATCAGATGTTAGGTGACGGTAGGTGGTTCGGAAATAGGAGACCCTGGCGGTGACCACCAAGCTCACCAGATTTAACACCATTAGAATTTTATTTCTGGGGTCATGTGAAAAGTCAGGTCTATTCCACACCAGTTAATACTCGAGAAGAATTGACTAACAGAGTAGTAGCCGCCATGAATGGACTTCAGCGACAAGAAATCCGAAGAGCGACGATGACAGTAGTACAGTGAAGTGTTTTAAAATGTTTGGAGCAGAACGGGCAGGATTTCGAACAACATAATTAAGTTTTAATTTAAGTTAGATATCCCAAATCTATTATTTTAGTTTTAAGAAACCTTTCCAATATTTTTCTGTTTTCCTGCTGTTCCAAAGTTGTTACATTCCTATAAATAAAGAATAAATCGTTTTGTATTTTGTTTGCATTCTTTTATACTGACAATATCTCAAAACCTATTAAAGATAGATATAGGGAATCCTAATATTGATTGATAGGGAATACGATTTCCTATCGAATGGCGTATCGGTATACAGGGTGTTCCGTTTGAAAAAGATTAGTTTTTTACGTTTAAAAATTCAATTATTGTGTTGTAAATTTTGAACAACCTGTATAAGATATCATGATGAACTAAACATCGTCGTATTTGGTTATGTTCCTAGTTTTGGACCACCAATCATGAAACTTCTAGTTTCAATAATTACCGAGATATTCAATTTTAAACGTAACCGGGAAAATCACCAAAAAAATAGTAAAATCAAAAAAACTCAAAAATGGTGATATTTAGGTATAGGCAAACATTATCAAAAATTATGTTGATGAAATTATTTTGATACGTAGAAACCAGAAATATAATAAAAATTATATCATTCCATTTAAAATAACAAAGTTGATACCGACTTCCGGTGACCGGACGTGACAGTTAACTTGAGAATATTTTAGCTGAATAGCTCAGATCGAGTAAATTCTAGTTCAAAAATTTGAAGTTTCCAGAAATAGTAGAACATGATAAACTTCCAATGTACCAGTTCCGTGAGACACCATGTATAGTATGATAAAGTCATCTGCCTGGCCACATCAGATTTTTTTATAATGTGTATGTATTTTATTTGTTCTCTGTTTCCGGACGTATGGTCGAAACAAAAACGATACTCGATTTGTTTCGCCCAATTTCAGCGCGTCGCGTCGGAGTTAATTAATTAATTTAACTGCGAAAACAATACCCCTGGGCCACTCGCTACAACACTTTTCCGGGACGGGTGAGCGGGGGTGTAACGAAAGGGTTACGTTCCAATATTTCCACAGCAAATATTTATGCGCGACGGCCCTGTTTGTACAGGATAACACCTTTATCCTGTGTGCGAGCTTTTATTTTATTAACTCGGAAATCGAGCGACAGAGAGAGAGAGAGAGAGAGAGAGAGAGTGAGAGCGCCGATAGCCGGCGAGAAACGATCATTCCACGTTGGCGGGCGCATAGTACCGGAGCGGGTTGTTCGCCTGGCGTTCCGGGCCAGGTGTTTTGGCCATCTGCCCGCGTCCGAGCTGTTAGTTAGCCGTCCGCAGGCCATTTGCAGCACGCACCGGCTCCCGGTGCCCGTTCGGACCCTATGGGCCGCACAAAAGTCGACCCTATCAAGCTGAATTAAGGCACGTGACTCACTCTGCACTATACCATCTCACACACGCTCATACGCGATCTCTCATACACGTACAATGCCAGCAGAGGTAACATCCGCATCACCTGACTCCACTCCAGCAGCAGATATTGATTGCTACAACAGTACTGTGGTATGTGGTACTCATCCACTCGATTTGGTCGCTATTATTGTGGGTTGTAGTGGAATTCACTTGGAACTTGCCAGTCAATGCCACCAGTCTACGCAATTAACATTGTTTAACGATTCGAAATTAAATGCCGCATGGTAAATCATCAATCACGGAATACATGCCATTCTTCGGTAAATCGCTTAGGGTTAAGGCTCCGTTGTAAAAACATCGCAACTACGAAATAAAATGTTTAGATTCGATGTTTTTTTTTCTGTCGGGGTCCGTGTCTATGCCGTGGTTTACGTATCGATTAAAGGTTATGGTGTCTGCGATGAGCTGGCCATACGTAACAGCCGAAATATGGCCATTGTTTACATATCTGACAATTATCGCATTTTTCGGTTAGCGGAAAAGTTATAATGTTTAGGCTGAAATTGTACCTAAGTAAAAAATCTATTATTGTATTGTGACTTTGGCTAGGGGTATTATATTTGAAAAAAAAAATGTAGAAGTAGCCAAACTCCTTATTTATCTAAAAATTGACACTGAGAATTTCATCAATTTTGAACCATAAATAACGCGTTAATAGAAAACGCGTTTTAGCACAGGTAGAACTGGGTCTTAACTTTGGATATTGGAAAGTGGTAAAATAAGTTACTGATTTGTACGCTTTCTAACCGATTATCTTGAATTCTATTGGCTCCCGCTGTACTTAACATAACCTCACATAAAATAGCCAAACATTTGATTCTACACCATATACGATGTCATCTGGAGAAGTTTTTGTCTCCTAACGTTGGTTTATTCATAATAAAATTGCAATTAAGTATAACAGCCGACTGTAGCTTGGCAACGATGTTTCCTTAGGGGCATTTTATTTCTTTAAGGTACGGACACACATGCTTATAAATAAGTAAAAACTCATTATATTTGCTTCCCGTGCTGTCATTAGAAGCAATTCTCATTCAAATTTTCAACGGCGTTTTCTCATAAATATGAGTAAAGTTTGACATTTTTTTATAAAACGAGTATCAGTAATGCATATTCTTTCTAAAAATAGATTATTTGAAAAATGTTGTAATACCTATTCTTAACAAATCTAAACTGTCATAATAGAGAGGAGGCGCAATACGAGGAAACAAATTGGAATAACTTTTTTGAACAGCACTCTTAAAAGTATATTCGAGTTCTCATTGCAATGCAGGTATGTCCTGAGTAATTATTTTCAATTCAAACCTTCCAGCAAGAGTTGTCTCCCAGAACAACCAGTAAACATAACGTTTTATAAAATACCAGAGCAAAATACATAATATTGGATAATGAAATGTTTACGGATTAGTGCCTATCATGTTGTATTGTTTATCTTGTATTGCAATAAATAAGTAATGGATAAGAAAATTCGGATATGTTCCTACGTATTTTTATGGTCAATAAATTTACTACTTGACAGGTTTTTACTGTTGTTCTTTTTGCAGAATATAAATGAATTGGCTCGTGCTATTATTTATCATTTTTAACAAACAATTACCCCTTATTATACTGATTTATTCCGAACCAGATTCACTTTACACCATTCAAAAATGATTGCCCAATAGATGTATTAAATTTATTTATAATAATTTTTTGTTTCTACAGGACCAATTCTTTATGATACATGACTACTGGTCATTTGACATTTGTTTAAGCACGTATTTAATTAATCATTTTAGTAATTATTTTAACTTCAATGCATTTTTTTTCATCCAGAGTGCAATATATCCAAAATTAGGACAACTACCGAATAAAACGAAAAGGCCATGTCAAAACGTGCTAAATTAAAATAATTTTTTCATCCGGCTTTTATCAGTTCTGTTACTGTTGCCTTAAGGAACACTTTTAATAATCATACGTAGTGATACCACATTTTAGTTAATTATAATAGTTTGGAGAAATAATTATTTCACAAAAATTAATTGATTAAGTATGCATGACCGCAAACGAAAATTCACATTGCATAAAACTTCCAGCATTGCTGACAATATCGGAATATTATTTCTTCAACAATATTCTCCATTTGTGTTAATTAAACAATGTTTATTTCAATTTTTAATTTGGGGTGTCTAGAAAGTGTCTACATATAGGAATAGTATACATTTTTATGCTGAGTTGATACTTATACTAAAATGATCAGTAAATGTATGTGACTACTACAGTGTACCTACACTAATGGACAAAACAGTGGAAGACCAAGCTCAACAAACCGAAATCTATCCACATTAACTTTACTATTAAAATAATCGATGACATACTTTATATCAAAATAAATGACGCCATAGGACAACCATAATCAACTGAAGATGGAAAAGTAAACTGAAATCTTCGAGCTGGTTCAGTGAATGTTTAAAAAGCAGAGCACAGTGAGTAAAGTTTTAGTGCTTCTACTTAAGAACCAAGTAAAACACGGGCCATTACTTTAAGAAATTAATAAATAATGATCCTGCAAAGTTTACAGTTTACGACAATCACAAAAAAACACAACGTATACTTAACTAAGTATAATTTATACCCTAGATCATTATCACGTAGAATATCCATGTCCTTATATTGCCTCGGCAGGCAGTCAATTTATCTTGTTGCTTCTAATCTAGATTTTTTTATGGCGTTTAAGTTATGCGTGTCGCAGCGGCTAATTGTTGCGTTTCACGTTTTCTACCCCTCTAGTGGACGAGATAAATACAGACATTAAGAAATAATAGCGAGGAAGAACGATGTTTGCACGTTCCTTATGCCGGTAGTAAGGAATATACCATGTGGCCGAAGACGAGGAAGAAAATAAATGTGTTAACGTTAATGTTTTGGGCCCAATGGGTCGTAAAGCAAGCCTTGTAGCTATCGCATGGACACGCAAACCGGCGAGGCAGCTGTTCGACAATTTAGTGGTGGTCATTCCGATATATACAGATAATTGCTTGTCGCTACTCATATAAAAGTTATGGCGGTATGTGTCTGTTTGTGTATACAGAATGGGTCAGGACGGACGTCAATGCGGGGAGGCTTGTCAGAAACAACTGACAAATTGCGTTTTAAGCGGCTAAATCGTTAAAGTCGACGAAATACGACAGAAATCGTTGCATGCTGTCGACCAGCTACCCTAAGCGTGTAATTGATGTCACGGGGTAAATTGTTTGAATTGAACAGGAACGAATGAGGAAATGCTTTGATTCATTCACTGTGTCCTCACCAGGTGACACCATTAATGCAAATGAGTTTTGTTCTAGATATAAATTTGAGATTTGAAAGAGTTAAAATTATTTTTTTTAGTGTAAACTGTACACTGAGAAGTACCTACGTTGCATTAAATGTTCAGAAAATATGTTATCATATCTGCATTTAGGGTTGCCGGGTGTTCTGGATTTCGCAGGATATCGTGGTATAGGTATCTATCTAACGGTTGGTAAGAAAGGGAACATTTGAGAGAAAAGGAGTGAAAGTAAATTACTAATTTGTGCGGAATACGAACTTGACAGTTGCAAATCAAGTTTTTGCGTGTTGTCGTTTTATGTTTAAAAATCGTTCGCCACACTTGTGAAGAAACTTTCAGGATTTCAGGTAAACGCACAAAGTTTAAAGTTTGCTATGAAGCGCTTTTGGAATAAATTTGCAAAATGGCCACAAACAGTTTTCTTTTGTCCAGACATACGAACATTCGCATTCCAATTTACAATTTCCGTGTATTCCAGCGTAATTAGCATATCACAATTTTCAATTTTATTGTACTCGAGAATAATACATAGTATAATTTTTATGGTGAGTTTTACAATTTTAATAATAACCATATTTTTTAGAAGCCGATAGTTTCGTTTAAATGATTGGGACTAATAGGGACTTTAAAAATGTTGTTTAAGCCACCAATCTAATGCCCACCTTTCCAGCGTCACCCCTACAACCTCCTATCAAATGTTGTTATTAAAGCACTTAGTTTTTCTATAATTGCGAGCTCAATTATTCACATATGTAGTGCGGGTACTACGTAATATACCGAAGCTTAGCTTAATTAAAGATCGTTTCCTCATATCGTTTTACATAATAAAATGTAAATTTTTCGTAATGATGTTTGATAAGGATATGATTTTGTCGTGACCCACACCATAGGTACAACCGTTTATTTTTTTGACGCTGGACGAATGAAATTTTGAGAAGTGCTAATAGCCACAAAATGCCATTTTTGGGGTACGCTTGAGGTTAGTATGACTTCCGGTTTTTTCGGAAATGACGTCAGCATTGAAATTTTAAATGTCATCTTGGAATAATGATTTTTATTGTTCAGTTCCTACTGGGAGATCGACTCCTCAATCCTTATGTATCTCTAACACAGTTGCTTATTTGAATTTGTATCAATTAAATAATATCGGAAATACCGAGGGAAGGTTTTTGGATTTAGTGCTTAGTAGTAATCAAAATACCGAAGTTTTTGTACCTGATGTACCTCTTTTGCGTTGTAGTGCACACCATCCTGCATTGTCTTTTTATGTAAATGTAATTGAATCTGAAGCCGATTTTCTCAGGAATGACGGAGAATATTATAACTTTAAATTGACAGATTTTAATGGCCTAAATGAATATCTTGGTTCTTTTGATTGAGATTCTTTACTCATGGATTGCAGCATGGAGGATGGCTTGCGGATTTTTTATGATGTTATCTTTCACGGTTATGATCTGTTTGTACCCAAAGTACTGCGCAAGAATCGTAAGTTTCCATGTTGGTATGATGCTGATCTAAAGTCTTTAATTTAGGAAAAAGAGGGCACACATTAAGTTTAAACAAACAATGGTACAATCCGATTATAATATCTTTTCCGATCTGAGGCGTAGAAGTTTACAATATTCAAAGCTTTGCTATGATGATTATGTTAGGGACCTTGAAAGTTCTATACGTGATAACCCTAAACAATTTTGGTCCTACGTTGCAGGCAAGAATTATACTAGGGAAATTCCAGCTTCGGTAAAATTCAATGAGGATAGCTCTAATGATCCCCATACGATAGTAGATTCTTTTAGGAAAAACTTTGCTTCTTCTTATGAAAACCTCGCAGGTCATAGGGATGCTGGGAGTGCTAGCGCCAACAACAATGTTGTTGTCGCTGTTGTTGACTTTAGTCTTCCTGAAGTGTTTGGTGCGTTCGACCGACTCCACGTGTCAACTGTTAGCGGTCCTGATCAGGTACCTTCCATAATTATTTCAAATTGTAAGTTTATTTTTGCCAATATTTTTTTCAAACTGTTCAATTTATCAATTCAAGAAGGGAAATTCCCTAGTTGCTGGAAAAGTTCATATATTTCCCCCATTTTTAAAAAGGGTGATCGTTCAAACGTAACGAATTACCGCCCAGTTTCAAAATTGTCAGTTCTACCGAAGATACTTGAATCTTTAGTGATAAGTTTTAGTTGATAAGTTGCTACCTATATTTAAGAACCTAGGTCCTAGGTCATGACGGAGCAACACGGTTTTGTGCAGGGTCGATCCACTACCACTAATTTGGTTTCTTATGTTGATTTTGTGTCGGACGCGTTGGAGAAAGGGTTTCAGGTTGACGCAGTTTATACAGATCATGCCTTGCTGTTGAGCCGATTGGATGCTGTGGGTGTGCATGGGAAGCTGTTGTCCTGGTTTGGGAGTTACCTTGTAGGAAGGAATCAGTTTGTGAAGATTAATAATATTGTTTCAACTGAGATCGACGTCGCATCTGGTGTTCCTCAAGGCGCACATTTATCACCATGGCTTTTTAATCTCTTTGTTAATAGTGTTGTTCACTGTTGTATGAATTCACAGGTGGTATTGTTTGCAGATTATTTGAAACTCTATAAGATTATTTATTCTGTTATGGACTGTGCTGACCTTCAATGCGACTTGCAGCGGTTTGGAATATGGTGCAGACAATAAAATGAATCTTAACATTAAGAAATGTGCCGTAATTAGTTTTTGTCGAAATAAGAACATCATTAACTTTGATTATTCGTTTAATGATCATGTACTTGATAGGGTTAATCATATAAATGATCTTGGAGTTGCGTTGAACAGTCAATTAGATTTTTCAGTCCATGTGGATAATATTGTGAATAAGGGGTTTAGGATGCTGGGGTTTCTCAACAGGAGTCTAGCGGATTTCACAGATTTACGGTGCCTAAAGAATGTTTACTGCGCATATGTTCGTTCGCATCTTGAGTATGCCTCGGTGGTTTGGTCATCTTATTATAAAATATCTGTGGATAAGGTGGAGAGCGTGCAGAATAAATCTCTCAAATTTATTTCTTTCAAGATGGGACTGCCTTATCATAGGGATCAGCTGGGTCATCTGATGGAAATTATTAGAATTCAAAGTCTTAAGAATAGGAGAATGATTCAAGACTTGGCCTTTTTACATAAGATTTTGAACAATAAACTGAACTGCCCAGAATTGATAGGGAAAATTGGCTTCAATGTTCCTCAAAGAGGTCTCCGAAATAGTAATGTGTGCAATGAACCGTTTCATCGAACAAACTATGGGGTGAATACACCATTTACAAGAATGTGTCGGTTAGCAAACAAACTCAACCTTGAGCCAGATGATTTTGATTGCTCCATTAATAGCTTCAAACGATTAGTTAAAGATAGAATTACTTTTGTGTTAGAATAATTTTCTGTTTCTTTTTCTTTTGCTTTTTTTTTATTATTTAGGTATTTTGTTTATGTAATAGATTGTATGTATATATTCCTTGTAAATGACTGCGGTCGTAAATAAATATTATTATTATTATTATTAAAAACTAGTAAGAAAATTATCTTCAGCCGGGCTATCGTATAATTAGTGTGCAGACGTAAAGTACACGGGAAAAATTACTTATTGGCTAAAAACCAATGAAATTACGATAGAGGGCGCCAGTAATACAATATCGGCCAAAATCGATTTAAAACTAAAAAGTTGTTTTTTAGTATCCCAAAAATATATTGTCTATTAACACTTCTCAAAATTTCATTCGTCTAGCGTCATAAATAAAAAAAATACACGGGCGTACCTACGGCGTGGGTCACCTGGTATTTACAGGTTACTGTCATTCCAAACACAAAATCTGTTGTATAACGAGTGAAAAATTAAGAATATGAACGATTGGTCCTCCTGGCCTATAAAATAAATGTAGGGACCTGACAACTCTATCTACATCATCTAATTGTCTCTAGAATTAAACTGAATTTCTAACCAAGATTCCTGGCGACTTCGCCAAAATTGCTTTCTTAAATTCTATTCAAGGATTAAGCTAGTAGTTATTAAGCTGTTAAAATATTGTTCATTTCAATGTCTTTCTCGTTGATCACATGGTTCTTTGATAGGAATCGTCTGTATGGAGGCGGACATCCCTAGTTTTCGCCCAGAATTTCCATATTATAATGTGTAAAGGTATAATTACCCCCTCCACGGATTTCTCTGACATTCGTGGCAATATCTTATTTGGTATTTCCACTTCCCGCAATTATAACGAAACCGTTCGTTCTGCGCGACTACAGTGTAGTAGCTACGTAATTGGAGTAGGTACTACTGTAGCCTAAAATCGGTCTCCCGTTCCGTTATGAAATAATTCCGAACTTTGCAGTTTTGCATGAATGAGTACTATTTACTGAGCGAACAGTCGTGCCCGGACTAATAATAAGTACATTTACATTTCGAGAACACGGCCTCACGGTGGCATAGGGCCGATCACACGGCAATGGCGGGCGAGGGGGCATTAACATTTTAAATGGGCACGAACGCGGACGCGAAATGCATCGGTATTTACATGAGAACTGCAACGCGATAAATATAAAACGAACCGGACCGGACCGCAGCACTGACCAACCCGCTGCACGTTAAACACGAAACTTTCTATTCACAATTATTGTGCGCCTGTTTTATGACGTGCATATTGTATCGTTTTACGTGCTCATATCGCGTTTACTATTGTCGACGGGTGCTTCAAAAATTACTAGCTAATTGTAGGTATAGTCACGTTTTCTTTGCCCTAATATAATATTACTTATTTATATTTATCTTACCAATAATTATAACAAATTTATTAATATTTTGCTGTATCTTACAAAAGAAATTAACACGTATTTGTCACGATTTCAAAGTCGATTTTTTATCAAACCGATAATCCGATTTTGATGATGTAGATTGACTTGTTAAACGATGTTATAATTGTACATATTATAGCAAAATTTCGGGGCTCCTATACATATTCTCTTCAAAAACAAAAAGTAAACTGCGTTGTAAAAATATATATGTAATATACATGAAACAAAAATTTAATTATGTTGTGTAAAAATATTATTTTAAATTGAAAAAAGCCGATAATCCGATTTTGATGATGTAGATTGACTTGTTAAACGATGTTATAATTATACATATTATAGCAAAATTTCGAGGCTCCTATACATAATCTCTTCAAAAACAAAAAGTAGACTGTGTTGTAAAAATATATATGTAATATACATGAAACAAAAATTTAATTATGTTGTCTAAAAATATTATTTTAAATTGAAAAAAGCCGATAATCCGATTTTGATGATGTAGATTGACTTGTTAAACGATGTTATAATTATACATATTATAGCAAAATTTCAGGGCTCCTATACATAATCTCTTCAAAAACAAAAAGTAAACTGTGTTGTAAAAATATATATGTAATATACATGAAACAAAAATTTAATTATGTTGTGTAAAAATATTATTTTAAATTGAAAAAGGCCGATAATCCGATTTTGATGATGTAGATTGGCTTGTTAAACGATGTTATAATTATACATATTATAGCAAAATTTCGGGGCTCCTATACATAATCTCTTCAAAAACAAAAAGTAAACTGTGTTGTAAAAATATATATGTAATATACATGAAACAAAAATTTAATTATGTTGTGTAAAAAGATTATTCTAAATTGAAAAAAGCCGATAATCCGATTTTGATGATGTAGATTGACTTGTTAAACGATGCTATAATTATACATATTATAGCAAAATTTCGGGGCTCCTATACATAATCTCTTCAAAAACAAAAAGTAAACTGTGTTGTAAAAATATATATGTAATATACATGAAACAAAAATTTAATTATGTTGTGTAAAAATATTATTTTAAATTGAAAAAAGCCGATAATCCGATTTTGATGATGTAGATTGACTTGTTAAACGATGTTATAATTATACATATTATAGCAAAATTTCGGGGCTCCTATACATAATCTCTTCAAAAACAAAAAGTAAACTGTGTTGTAAAAATATAATATGTAATATACATGAAAAAAAAAATTAATTATGTTGTGTAAAAATATTATTTTAAATTGAAAAAAGCCGATAATCCGATTTTGATGATGTAGATTGACTTGTTAAACGATGTTATAATTATACATATTATAGCAAAATTTCGGGGCTCCTATACATAATCTCTTCAAAAACAAAAAGTAAACTGTGTTGTAAAAATATATATGTAATATACATGAAACAAAAATTTAATTATGTTGTGTAAAAATATTATTTTAAATTGAAAAAAGCCGATAATCCGATTTTGATGATGTAGATTGACTTGTTAAACGATGTTATAATTATACATATTATAGCAAAATTTCGGGGCTCCTATACATAATCTCTTCAAAAACAAAAAGTAAACTGTTGTAAAAACATATGTAATATACATGAAACAAAAATTTAATTATGTTGTGTAA
Source organism: Aphodius sticticus (assembly GCA_963966075.1). Classification (NCBI taxonomy): domain Eukaryota; kingdom Metazoa; phylum Arthropoda; class Insecta; order Coleoptera; family Scarabaeidae; genus Aphodius; species Aphodius sticticus. Next base: position 26,030,747 of record OZ014512.1, read on the forward strand.
AAATATTATTTTAAATTGAAAAAAGCATATTATTACTATCATCTTAAATTAAAAATCGGAATAATAGAAAATGAAGCGCAAAGAGGCCAAACTGAGAATGTCATTCTGAAAATGAATAATACACTGCACACTACAATATATATATATATATATATATATAAACCGCGTTTTAAATAAAATAATTATTATTATTCGAAACGCAAATAATCGAAATATCCAATCGGAATATGCTTGCAAAACAAAATACTTTATGAAATTGAAAATTAGATTTAAAATTAAATATTATGTTGCATTTTTACCTATAATGGGTAGATTCACAACTAAATTCTAAAGGAATAAACTAATTTATAAATATTAATTTAATTTTAAGTATGTTGGTATAGGTATATCAGTATTGTATTAGACTTAATTCAATTGAATATTTTCCGTAATATTAAGCTGAAAATTACAATCCAGTTGAGGATAAATGTTTGGAAAAATAACCTCGGAATAGATTTTAACCAAAACCTTCAGCAATTTCCAGTCTGGAATTTCATCACGACATGTGAGAAACACTATAATTTCGTCTGCTACCACCGCCATTACCTTTGCCACCAATCGGAACGCACCTTCACACTTTCTACACCCAATAACACGTGTCATTTGGACGGTGTACCCGGTGTCAACGGAGTACAATATCCGAACGCAGCTTTAATCGATTTATCTGTCTAGTTCTACTAGTTTTATTTTAATGCAGACATAGCCGATCTCGATCAAATAGAATCTCATGCAGCTAAACTATTAATTTTATATATAGTATGATAAAGTCATGTGCCTGGCCACATCAGATTTTTACTTTATCATACGCAGTATGTAAAGTATTGTAATCGTGCCAAAAAAGATTTTTGAGATTTTAGCGGAAATATGTCTTTTTGGGTCCCCTGAACATTTTTACCAAGGTACAAAAAAAGTCTGTGTGTATGTGTGTGTACCCGTTTTTTGTGGCGGCGATTCCGGAGAAACTACTACTGCATGAAAACTAGTAGCCAGGATTTGTCAGATTTTTTGATTCTAATGACAGTAGGTAGTCTTGGTGTCAAACGCTAATGTTTTGACAATAACTTCTGTCAATATAAGCTGCGTTCGCATATTGCAACACACTTTTTACATCCAATAACACGTAACTGTCATTTGGACGGTGTACCCGGTGTCAACGGAGTACAATATCCGAACGCAGCTTTAATCGGCATATCTGTCTAGTTCTAGTAGTTTTATTTTAATGCAGACATGGCCGATCTCGATCAAATAGAGTCTCATGCAGCTAAACTATTAATTTTATATATAGTATGATAAAGTCATGTGCCTGGCCACATCAGATTTTTTTACTTTATCATACGCAGTATGTAAAGTATTGTAATCGTGCCAAAAAAAATTTTTGAGATTTTAGCGGAAATATGTCTTTTTGGATCCCCTGAACATTTTTGACCAAGGTACAAAAAAATGTCTGTGTGTGTGTGTGTGTGTGTGTGTGTGTGTGTGTGTGTGTGTGTGTGTGTGTGTGTGTGTGTGTGTGTGTGTGTATGTGTGTGTGTGTGTGTACCCGTTTTTGTGGAGACGATTCCGCAGAAACTACTAAAGGTATCGGGACGAAAATTCATATTTAGAAGTTTCATAACCAAACTTAGCGCTGAAAAGCTTTCTGTTGAAAAAGGTCCAAAGGAACTGGAGGTTTAGTCTTAGCATTTTTGAAAGATTTTGCAAATAAGCCGCCATTTCTGGAATTTCGTCGAAATAGTTAAATAATAAATTAAAGATGAGGAAATTCTGAATAATTTATCACTATGACATGTTTTGGTACAATCAATAGTTTAGCTGCATGAGCAAATTCTATTTCAGCGAGATCGGTCGTACTACATTAAAGCTAGTAGCCAGGATTTGTCAGATTTTTTGATTCTAATGACAGTAGGTAGTCTTGGTGTCAAACGCTAATGTTTTGACAATAACTTCTGTCAATATAAGCTGCGTTCGCATATTGCATTACACTTTTTACACCCAATAACACGTAAGTGTCATTTGGACGGTGTTCCCGGTGTCAACGGAGTACAATATCCGAACGCAGCTTTAATCGACATATCTGTCTAGTTCTAGCAGTTTTATTTTAATGCAGACATGGCCGATCTCGATCAAATAGAGTCTAAATAGAGCTAAACTATTAATTTTATATATAGTATGATAAAGTCGTGTGCCTGGCCACATCAGATTTTTATATGTATTTTTTTTGTTTTGAATAGCATTTCTATTATTATTATTGCTATTGCTAGAATTTTAAATTTTAATGCTGCTGCTATTAAGAATTGTCCCTCAATTCCACAAATAAAGAGTAATTCTATTCAGTCTAATTATTTATTTAATATTAGATGTTAGATAATATTAGATAATAAATAATGTTTGAAAATACACAAGAAATTCTGTTACCGTTTTTTAGAGCGCTGGGCCTAGGTCTAGCAACGGAGTTACAAAGCCATTAGCTAGGCCGTAATTCAGAATCAAGTTTAGCAAAAGCAACCACATAATTTTCATTTTAAAACTGCATTATGCACGCTTATGATAAATCTTTGTTATGCACTGAAAGATGTATTATTATGATGTTTCGTCGAGTTGTAATGTTTGTTTCTTTCTTAACCCTAATATCTGTCAAAACTAGTCTTGAACAGATTTTGTGGCTTGCTGGAATTCCTTCAGTTCGACAAAATTCCTGGGTGTGTGTAGCCTGCTCTCAGCGTCGGTGATTGGCCTGTTGCGGAAATAGACCGACGTAAAATAAACAAGTCAAACAAAAAAATTGTACCCAAATGAAACTAAACTGAAACTTGTTACAAATATATCTTTCACCACATCGATACTAATAAATCAAGCATAATTATTATAATCGGTTTAAGAGAAAATAGCCTTTGGAAATGTGTCTAAATATTAGTTAATAATTCGTAATTTCTTTAGTAATGGTAGTTTTAGATAATAAAGCAAAAAGGTATTGATAACAGAGTATGAACTATTGATGTGTAGTCAAAGGATTGACCAAATATCAATAAGCAAAACGACAAATAAACATAAAAGAGCGTGAGCTATTTAGCCATGTCATATAGCATGCTATTGTTAGCATATCTGATTTGAAAAAGTTTTCCCCACTTGGCAACGCGCGACAGTTTCAGAAAATGAAAACTACAAATTAAATTTGAACAAAGTAGTACGCGAAACAGATTAAAAAGCTATCAGCCGAATGTGCAGGGCACGAAAGTGGCACGTTTGCGAATGTAATTTTGAGTATTACGCATGCAATGGTTAATTTGTCCGACAACGCCGCGGCCACCGCAGTAACTGGATGTGTCCACCATTAAGCTTTATCATTTTCAATTCATCGTACCGGCGATGCGGGGTAGCGCTCTCCCTCTGTCCGACTTTGCGGCCACGGCCGTTTTGTTCCTTTGTTTTGCGTTGCTTTGCTTGCCTCGGGTTTCGATTACAAACTTTTTCGTGGTCACGTTACACCCGTCTAGCTAGTACTGGCGCATACCGTGCGTGCTCTAAGTAATTAGACAGTTTTACCGAGAAATGGCGTTTTGTTCTGTCTAACTAGGTGGACAGCGGAACTTAAAATGGTTTTGCGCTCGTTGCATATTTCGAAAACAAAGAAAACGAAAAAATCTCTAGTTAAAAACATACGTATGGTATTTCTAGAGTTTTACCAAATGTACTCCTTTAGTATTTCTGGGGAACGTCGCTGTTTATCGAGGGATTTTCGACTCGAGTTGAAGGTTTCAGCGAAGAAGAATTGTTGGTTAGGGTTGTTTAGGTTATATCTTGCAAAAGAAACTCGTACTAAACTAGAAAGCAATAAATTTGTGAAGTCTTATCGATTGGGAGATTCGACGTATCGATAACGAAGATATCAAGATATCAACTTCTTTTGCATACGGAAAACTCTGTACAGTATTCAGTTAGCTCTGAAGAAGCGAGCAACTTGGTTCGCGAAACGTCAGCATTTACGAATCTTGACACACGCGCATAACCCGGAAGCAATTATAATATTATAAAATTTTTTATTTTTATATTTTGTATGGATTAATTTATTTTTTTGTATTTTGTATCGATTGATTTATTTCTTGTAACAACTTGAAGACAACAAACCACTATTATTATTATTATATAATAAAAACCATAAAATGTCCTTCATATTTTTCATATTCTAGATACAAAATAAAGTATATAATTTAGAAAATACGTACTTACTTAAAATATATAATATAAGAAATAAAAAAAAATCTCTAATTGGCTCAAATGAAATTTTGGAATTCGTTGTCTTCAAACTATTATTTCTTTAAGTTCCTGAAAACTCTATAAATTAATTTTTAACCATAATAATAATAATAATTAATTACAGCTGCAGCTCTAACGGCGCAACTCTAAAAGGAGTTGCTATCTACTATCTACTACTATCTACTATCTATCTATCTACTATCTACTATCTACTACTATATACTAAAAGTCTAAGAAACTCCGAGGAAGAGCTTTACGAAAATCGACTAAACGGGGGAAGGGTCTGCTCCTCGGAGAAATTTGACAGTGCTTAGGCTTTCGATTTCGTCCATTTTCGGCCCAGTTCTCGTTATTTTTTGCCTCGATTCGGCTAAATTTATAGATTATCGATTGGGACTGTACCTCGTCAGCCCGTCGCCATGGCACCCGATCGAGGTTGCTAGGCGACGGCCGCGCGCTTCGCAACGCGGTCACCAGACGGCGACACATCATCATGTCGCTGTTGAGGTTACGGTTCGAAGCGGTTCGCAGCGGTTTGAAACGGTTTGCGAAGCAGTCAATAGATGGCGCCCCGTAATCGCGCCGAAGGTACGAACATAGTCACGTCGCGCGTGTTAAGAGCATGGAACCCTGGCGCATCAGGGCTTTTTGTCTCTGTGTTAACGCTTCGGCGATCTACCTACGTCGGCCAGCAGGCCTATTAATCCTGCACATTTTTCTAGTTTTTTATACTAAAATACTATCTTTCTAAGGAATTGCAAAAACCATAGGGCGGTATGAAACTTTTCACTGATAATTAAATTTACATTCTAAAAATAAAACAAAATGTTTTTATTTGGCTTTTTTTGTTTCTTCATTTGTTTATTCCTATTATTTTTAGTTGTTTTACTTACATTAATTTATTTTTAATTCCTGTAATTGTAAACGTTTTGTCTTGGTTTTGTTTATATTTCAAACGGCTGTAACTTTTTAAGATTTGAAATAAAAGACGAAGGGGCCCATATGATAAATGTTACTCAGAATAATATTTACAGCTTTTTATTGTAATCAGTTTCCAGACAAGACGTGAATAATATGTACAATATTTCAGGTATTTAAAGACAAAACGGCAATTTTTAGTCAAGTACGTTTATTCCTTCATCAGGCGTTTAAAGATTAAGTTTAACTAACATCAATGACAAACATTCTCACAAATCCAGGTGAAACATTATACACAATTCTAACGTAGAACAACCACAGGACAAATATTTTTACACGTAGAGTGACACACGTGCTTATCTGTCGACATCACAAGAGGCTCACTTTAAATATAAAAACCGTTTTTCGAATGTCACAAAAAGTCGGTTTAAAAACCGGCAAATCCTAGCTGGTAATAATTCATTGAATGTTTCATCCACGCTTTTTCATGGCTTTCAGAGAAGATAATATTTTTTAAATTACATCATTAACTATGTACGATCATGCATTAGCGGAGACAAGTGTGGTGTACTGAGGATTGGCTTGTTTAAATAACTTGAATGTACACTACTCTCTTCAGGAAATAAAATGTTATCATATCATTTCACAAAGTTGAATGCGTTTTGTTTTGCTATAATTTTGCCGAAATTGTTGACAAAAATCCTAACATCGTAGGATTTAAAATAATTTTGAGTTAAGTCTTTTAGTATATTATTAATAATTTTGGGCTTTTTTTAAAATAAATTTCTAATTTTAATGTCATAATGTTCATAAGTTGTTATAATTTCGGGCTAATGTTCTGAAGGGTTTCCGGTAATTTCTTGTCTTTCTTAAAGTTTGTCTTCCTGCAGATTTTTTTGATTTTCGAGTAAAACAATTGTGGGGAAACGCTTTTAATATGTTCTGTTAGTTTTTTGTATTATTATACTATGTGAATATTGATTTCTTTTTTATCCATATATTTCGATTCTGAATTGTGTGCTTGTTCTTGTTTTGTAGTGGGAAACATGGAAGTCGTCCTTGAATTTAACTTTAATGTTTGTTTTGGGTTTCTTCGTCTATATTTTGTGTAGTAATATTAAATTATTCACTTAATACAAAGTAAATTTGTAATTCGGTGCACTTATTGTGGTAACAATCCGAAAGAGCTGCCGTGTTTTTGTTTATTCCTTTTCTCCAGTTGTTGTATTGTATTTCCAGAGTAGACAAGACAGGAATTGAAACTCCCTCATTAATTTATTTTGGAAACAAAGCATTATTATTACGCAGTGACCCAACCCATAATTATTTAATACAATTATTATTATTACATTGAAAATTGTAATTATGTATTAACTTTAACAACTAACAAAAGTCCGTTATAACATCTACAGGATCTCGTCGCCAAGTCAGCCCATACTTACTTAACTTTAGTTAACCGCACCTCAGGCTAAGGTAAACTAGTAACTTGAATATGCAAATCACTTAATAACAAACACCGTGTTACGACGGCGGGCGGCAATCGGGGGCGGATACAAAGTGTAAAATCAGTGAACGCGTCGTAGATAATTAGCACTGGCGTAATTAGTCCATAGCGGGAGCATTACCGATATGTAACGACGACGAGGTGGTGCCTTCACGTCAAAGGACGAAACGGCTCTTTGTGAGGATATATCAAAGGTGAACGAGACAATTTACTTATTTGCACTTGACAGTCTACGCGGGTGATGTCGTAACGCAACTACCTGCTTACTGCCTACGACGACGTTAGACCTCACGTAAGTCAATTTGTGTGTAATTAAAGTTTTGGTAACGAGTTCTCTCTTCTTTGTAGCCGTGGAACATGCAGCGGAACTCGATTTTCACGCCGTTTTGTCTCGGATGATTAAAACGGGACAAAGGGTACGTATCCCGTTTCCGTTTTTACGGGAAACAATATCGAATTGCGTTTCTAGGAATTTAACAAGAAGTTTTTAATATCACGTTACATATATGGGGATATCCCAAAAAAGGTCAACCGCAAGCGAAAAATTCAGACTGGTCCGAATTGTTTTTTATTACTTATCTAATAATTAAGCTTAAATGTGTATATGTTGTAAATATAGAAGCAGTTTCAATTTTCGCTAATTTTGTAATAAATTATAGGCCTGTAATCTTTATATTTTTTATTGAACCTTTTGGCTAATAATATTAACTTTTATCTTTGTGTATTTAGCTTGTTAAAAGTAATATCATATTGTTGTTGTTATTTCGACTTTCTCTACTAACAACAACATTTTTCCTAAGAATGTAAAAAGGGCGAAGCGAGTTCGAATAACGGATTATTTTTAAATTTGATCTTACCTATATCCAAATGTCGCGTCCGTTACCTAAAACTATATTAATTGTTGTCATTAGTCGACAAACATTTGAAATTCAAGCAACATTCAGTTACAAAGCAAGCTTACTCACGACAAATCGAAATTAAAATTTTATTTATGTTTGCAATTTGTCGCGTCCGTAACACTATGAGGCGGCCTTTTGACTTATTTCGTTGCAAAAATCATAACTTTTGAACTAATGAAGATATTTAAAGAAATTAAATTGCATCTGAAAGTATAATAGCTTAGCTTTAAAATACAGTAGAACATGTAGAACATCAAAAATCGGACCGTGAAAAATCCGAACGCGTTTTAAAAGAGTTTAAGTACATAATTATGTAATAGTTTGTGTAATAGATGTTTATTTAATCGACCAAAGTGCATGTTTTTGGGCATTTTTAGACATTTCTTAAGTGTCTTTTTCTAGGTTATTTTCGAAAATCCGAACAATTTGATAATAATCCGAACTACCTTCGGTCCTAATTAGTTCGGATTATCGGCGCTCTACTGTAAATGGAAATACAGAGTGCTACAGCAAACAGGGTGCTTGTTCAGATATTTTTGAATAATGAAAAACCATAAAATTTTCAGTAAATACCGTAGTAAAATTACTGAAAGTTTGTTTATAAAGTTACTGATTGGAAATCGGACATGTTTCAAGCTGTACGTTGGAACGGTTGTACCTTAAAACAGGTCCCATTTCAAATCAAGTATGCTTAAGGTGTGTTCTGATTAGTGGTAATGTGAGTGGTAGTAGATGCCATTATAGTATTTCTGATAGAAAGTGTTAGTGACTCAAATTTATGTACATGCAAACTAATATGTGTCACGATCACGGCTGGTGAGAAATACTATAATTTCGTCTGCTACCACTGCCATTAACTACCGTTACCACCAATCAGAACGCACCTTTACGTTCTGATTGATCTCGTAGTTGCTCGATCGGTCGGTACTCGGTATAGTAGCGTGTAGTAATCCAATTTTACTATATTATTATAACTGAATTAATTTTATGTTAAATTTCTGAAATAAAGTTAGAGTTGAAATGAACATTATTGTATTTTATGCTTTGGAAAAAAACTGTCGCGTCCGTAATGTCGCGTCCGAACACGTACTATACATCATAAAAAAAAGCTGAAAAATATTTCCCACATTTCATAAGTCTACCGATAAAAGATATTCTCTGGCCTGCATTTGCACATAAAACAAAAAAAAAATTTCTCCAAACATCGCTGAATTTGGAATATTTCCACTCGCGTTTTGTTTTTGCTTGTATCTTTGCACGTAACTATTTATCCTTCCCATCTTTTTGGTTAATATAGCACCCTAGTACTACTTTGCACTAATTAAATTATGCATACGATTTTTCCGTTTCTTTCCTATTTGAAGCTTTGTTAATCGCGTAGGAATGTCGCGTCAGTTACCCAGGATATACCCATATGTCAACAGAATGCTCTGTACATGGATACGTTTTTTTGCGATGATTGTGCCAAAGCTAGAAAGTAAAACATATTATATATTTTTTATTCGGCTTTATAGTCGTTATTTTTAGGGTATTTATAGCCATTCGTAATTAATGGTGTACAGAGTTTAAGAAAGTAAGGAACAATTTATTAATTTATTTGTTTTTTTAACAAGAACAAAAGTGTTTTGGGTAATAATACTAATACATCAGCATCCAGTTTTCTATTAAGGTATTCGGAAATTTCGTCAGTATTAAAAACTCATGACTTTGATATTTTTTGAGGATATCATCAACCCGATGTCGTAAGCTTTGAGTTGCTTTGTAGTTGAAATAAGCTTTGTACTTGAAATCCTTTAATGTTTTATCATTAGTGTCACTGACAGCGTTTATTTGAGTGGTCTGCAGGGGCGTCACAAACAGATTTTGCACTTTTAGCTCATCAAAATCATTGTTTTTTGTAAATGAAGTAAAAATAGTCGTTAGATATACAGAAATATAGTGATAATAATCCAAGCCATAAGATGGATGTTTTGAGGTGGTTGAAAATATGTTTGGCAGGAAGAACTGAAATTTTGTGAGTATGATATCTGCAAATACAGAAAAAATTCTAAAAAAAGCACTTGTGGGGTGTGTGTTGAGGCTGGTTTAGATACATATTTAATTTTAGTTTTGAAACCTAGGGATACTGCACCTGTGAATATACGAAAAATAGTAAAAAGATCTCTAAAAATCTAAGTAACAAAGGGATTGATTTTGACAGAGTTGAGATTGAGAAATAAAGTTTGTGTTCTTATACCATATGCATGTGATAAAACTGACATAAAGGGCTTACAATCGCAGTCATCAGATGCACTAAATCCTTAAGCAAATATTGTTTTATTAAAGTATCTATCCAATGACACCACACACGACCTAGGTTCTGGTTTAAATTTATTTTCAGTTATCACTACTTTCGATATATTCTAAAATCAAAACTGTTAAATATATCAGATAGATATTAGTGTATTATTTGACGAGCACATAATTAAGGATATAAATCACGATCATGAAGTTTATACGCGAGCCATAGGCGAGCGTGTAATCATGCGAGCGATTTATATCCGTTATGTGTGAGTCAAATACGACGTTTTATCTACGACTCGTAAATTCCATTTTATGTAAAATATTTTAAATGTGTTTGTCAATGGTCGCGAGGCGAACTGTCAAATAACTGTCATCCACGTACGTTTTGACAGACTTTGACACTAGCGTTGTATAATGATGACAGTTCGTTCAGATAATGAAGTCATTATTTGAACATTATTTGTTATACGAACTGTCATTATTATGCAACGCTAGTGTCATTATAATCATTGGCGTGTATCATGATGGGGATTATATAGTCATAGATACGTATGCAATGAATTTATTATATGTGAGTCGTAGATACACATTCTAAATAAGCTTATGTTATGGCAATATTTTCCTGAGCCTCAGACTATCCGGTCATATTAACGTTTACCACAACAGCATTCACAATCACTTGGCAACATATTTTTCAACACGTCATTCGAGATTGTAATAAGCTGATTTGTTTTAAGTCATATGATAATTTAAGTACATGTTTACGTCACTTTGGATTAAATTGGACTATAGCGCTGAAATAATATTGAACGGTTAGATCAGGTGGTGATCAGTCTCTTCCAGGATTGTAAGACGTAAATCCCAGGGATGCTGATTATAAAAAGCAGCTAATTTCCTGCAAAATCCCGGGAAGAAACCACTAACTGATGTCCTCTATTGTTTGTAATTTGCTATTAATATACTTTATCTATTTATAATTTACGCAAACAAAAAGCCAACTGACTTAAATTATTTATTGCTCATTAATTTATTTAACATAAAGTTAAGTACTTAATTTAGTAATAGGTATTAATAAAACTAAAAAGTAGTACTATTGTAATACGTTTTGGGATGGCATTTGTGAAGTGTCTGAGAGATTCTGTGTTTATTCATATGCCATGATAGTGTTTTCACTGTATGCGTTGAAAACCAAATATCTTTAAATTTTGACAGTCTGATTTGTGAACATATGTCATGAAAAGTGTGGACAACATAGTGGGCAAGCAGAACGGGAAGGTAATTATTTATTCCTGTGTATTTTTATTTCTAAACATATATTGGTAATAGCTATGAAAATATATATCCGAATACGGCAAAAAAATATAATTACTGCACTAATATAATTTTTTCACTGTACGTTGTGTCCAGTTGCTCAGGTAATTCCATTGTTTTTCATTATTTAGCTCATTTTCTCGACAAAAAAAATTAATGCTGCTGTGTACATGACCAATTTAGTCTTATTTATAACAGCGAATATTGATTCCTAATGGACTTTTAATGTTCCTTGCCAAACCTACTCTATTATTTTCCCGTGCGATATTATCTGCTGGTATTATATCCCATTATTTCTATAGAAAGAAAAACTGCTTGCTAATTAAATAGTACCTACTAACAGAATAACTTTTTATTGTACTAACATAATAATTGTGTTAACATGGTCTTAACCGATTATCAGATTTCTTATGTCAGGTCTTTATAAAAATTAATACAATTTCGAGAAAATGATTACAATTTCAATAACAAATATTTGTTATAAACACACGTATGTATATGGCTCCGCTTACGTCTATATTGAAGTATATTCAGGTGAGTCCAATAAGAACGTTCAAAGTGTTCATTAGACCGAGGGAAATTGCTGGTGAGGGAGCACCGTTCGTACGTCCTTTCGGTAGTCAATAGAGGAGCAAAAGGATGACTTTGAGGCCGTAGAAAGGTACCGGTCGGTTTTCTTATTAAAAGAAGTGAATCAACAGTCCTTTGGCATGTGTAATGGCGGGTCCACTGAGAACCGGGACAGATCGGGCGTCCGGGTATTGAGAGGGAAATATTCATGCTGAAAATGGAGTTACGCAGACGACGAGGACGAGGTAGTTTCGGCTTTAATCTTCGTGGGGCGCTCAGAGCGACGAGATCAGTGCATTGCCGGATTCACGTCTCGAGGAAGGATCCTGCAGGACTCCTCTCGATCCACTCAGCAGATTTACATTTATACCCGAGTCGAATAACACGACCAATCCGTTCATCATTTGCCATTCTGCCGGCACAGTTTAAATTGCAGAATGTTTCCTTATTTACATCGCCATAAATAATACATGCACACCCGTTGTGTCTCCCTGTGAGTCCGGATGGCGCTTTCTTCCATATAACGAGCACGTACAATGAATTACCCCCGGGCTCATAACAACTTCTCGGATTTATGCGCAAAAAAATTATAACCACGTTTACGAACAGGAAAAAAATCAATTAGATCAGCAGTATAGTAAGTAATAAAGCTTGTTAACCAGCATAAATCCCAATAGTCAGACTTGTAGCAGAAATACATAAACCAAAATAGAAATATCTTACAGTCAACTAATCAACCAACATTTGAAAGGGCGCTACCGGCCCAATAGTCAGAACTTGTAACAGAAATACATAAACTAAAATAGAAATATTTTTAGATTTGGTCAACAATAACCAACATTTGAAAGGGCACTTCAACATCAGTTATTATTTATTATGGTTTCTTTTCTCGGAATGAAACCTATAGTATACAGGGTGGCTGTGTGTATACATGTAGAAAAGATGTGTAGAAATCAGTTAACTATACAGATTTGTGCACTCTCTAATAATCCATTGATAAAACAGTTGCATTCCAAATAGCTTCAGACGTATTTTAAAAAAAGCAGCCAAAAATATTTTTTTTAATATGGTCATAACTTTTAGTTATGGGCCGATCAGGATGCCGTGTTAACATGTTACAGGAGCTTTTTTTATTTGCAGTTATACTATGCGAGTTTAATTTTTTGTCCGTGAATTCGCTTGAAACAAATGAAACTTTTGTTTTATGGATATTTGCTTTATATCTACATATTCGAGTTTATCATTTATTCTGAGCAATTCTGAGTTTTTAGTAATAATGTCTTGAAGTATGGCAGTAAGATGTGAATCATCATTATCGTTGGGAAAATGTTAGTTGAAAAGGTTGTTGACAAGTTGAAGGGGAGGGTTGACGGAAAGATCAATGGGGATTTTGTCTTTATTTATTAGCAAAAAAACTGACATGGGACAGGCCAGAGCAAAGACATTCTGGTAGTTTAAACGTGATTTTAAGAAACATTTAATAAATCTAGTTAATAAAACATTAGGGGCCCTCATGTAAACAAGGTTCATCATCATATAGTTGACATTATAAACTGTTTGGTAAAAAATATAGGTCTTTTTATTGCCAACTCAAAGACCTCTTATGGTAGAATCCACGGCTGTGAAGTCGGTAAAAACACTTTCGACGCCGACTCCGACTCCAGATAATTTTCGTAGTCCGACTCCGACTCCGAATCCGGCAAAATTTTATTTGCTTCCAGCGAATTTGTTGGCAAAAAAAAATTAACCTGACATAATCTAATTGTAAATAAAATCAAAAATGCCTGTTGAACGGACCACAATATTATGACCATAATTATTAACGAGGACGCTTTTGACGAATTCTGCGAACATCGGTGTTTCTTAGTTAACCGCAAGAAGACTACGACATAGCCACCAATAATCTTGAAATCAGTCACCTACACTCGACAGAATAAAAAAAAAGTTAATAATACGACGAGATACCATCACGTTGTTTCTTCTGGTACAAAAGCTGTAGGAAACTATTTTTTCTTTTTAAAATTGCAAGGGGATATCATTAAAATACTTTTTGCAATATTTAATGAATTGTTCAGCTGCTCTTTGTGGCCGAACGAATAGGACCAAATTCTCTTAATTTTGATGAATAAAAAAAACCACACGTTGTCGCTTCACTTTGGAAAGTTCTAATTCGTCTAAGTATACATCGAAGTCCGATTTTTTTCATTTGTAGATGATTGAGCTATCATATTAGCGCATTGAAGTTGGTTGTTGAAAATTGGAAATAAACTATATATGCGACGCGGCAAGCGATTCACAATAATCATTTTGGTAGTTAAATTATATTTACATATGTAGGTAGGTACTTTGTAAAAGACTAATAATATGTTTAGTTAATCGTTTACTATCTATTGAGGCAACGGCTATCTTGCATGTCTTTTTCTACATTATGTAAACATCGGAGTCGGTACATTTTTTTCCGACTCCGATACCGACTTCTCTGAAATTTGTCTGAACTCCGACTCCGACTCCACGACTCCGACTCCACAGCCCTGGTAGAATCACCCGTATAATGAATTTTATTTTATTTTAACACAATACAACTAACAGGTATAAAAAACACAGATTAAAAATACAAAAACAAACAAAATAGTACAAAGTCTAAACAATATTGCTTCGTGCAGAATTTTTCTCAGTGCGCTCTTACATAATTCTGTCAGTTTTCGATCAGGTCACACCTCATATAATTCTAAAACGGCTATCATAATAAAATGGCAAGTTCGATTATCTAGTGAATTGAATCCAAAAGTACTCAATTCAAGTACGTAAGTTAATAATGTAATTTGAAAAGTGCCTATATAAGGGTCAACTTGATCGGACCACAAATAAAAGAGTTAATACCATATTAAAAAATAATCTTTTTTTTTTCAAATTACCTCTGAACCATTCGGAATTCAACTGTTCGCTCAACGTATGATTATAAAGCACTCAAATTTGCACTACTTCTTCTATTTATCTCTAATTATTAATATACATTTTATAAAATTGTTACTAAGTACCCATAAAATACAACGAAAATCCCACTCACAATATTACGAGTATTAAAACCGGCTTGGGAGTTCAGAATTTCGGTAGCTTCCGATATATTTCATTTCGGATATCTGTCGAGCTTGAACAAAAAGTACGAATGTGCTCGCACGAGAGACAAGGTCTTTTCGGATATCGCATAGAGTGTACGACATGATGTATCGCGAGTTTTTGGGGTATATCGGATGGCCGTAGAGTTCCGCACTTCACGTTCAACAGATACTTTTTTGGTCGTTTTCGCCACCATAACGGAAACGTTCCGCAAGTTTGCCCAGTCGGATATCGGCTCGAGCTAGCTATGTGTAGGTATCGGAGGGCCGCATGAAGTATTCATAAATGGGCAGTCGAACGGCCCGATGGGCCGGCATTAGCGCCTAAATTGTTATTTCGTCGTAAAGTGGGGATTTCATTGGAGCGACCCGACACTTTACACTCTCTCTACAGCCGAACGCCGAAAAACCGACACCACCACCGCCGATTTATAGTCCAGTAAAAATTCCTTATGGCATACGACCTAAAAAAAGGTTCTCTTGAAAAATCACACTGTTCTTGAAAGACGTTTATTCATAACAGTCATAACACTGGGGAATATTGTTTCTTTTTGTTTGTGATGCTCTGTGTATGTTTTTTTAAAATTAACTGTTTATTTCCATTGCAGGTATGCCGCCATCTATATACACTTAAGACAATTGGAAAGAAATAAGCTGCACAAAGGTCAGATCGCATTTTTAGTTCTAGTGCTATTGAAATAACATCCGAAAAGTAAAATTAGCGTCAGTTTCGAACTAAAAAATCCGTCGAGTATCAGCTCCAAACGTATTGAGCCCTGTGTTTGAAAGCTCGTAAACTGCAACGAGTGAACAAAAAAAATTCAATAAAGTGTTTTAGACACCTGAATCATTTCCACATAACATGACTAATTATCAAAATTTTCTGCCCAAAGGTTTAAACATTTGCGCGAGAGAAGTGTAAAAATGCACCCAATTTTTGCAGTTATAAAACAAAATAAACCCCGTCTTTTCGATTTTTTTTCACATAAACCATTTGCCGCACACATTTCAAATTTCGGTCAGGTAATGTACAATAAATATATTAAATACATATTTTGTTATGTCAGTGGTTGATGAGTGATAAGGGAACTTGTGTATCATTATGTAAAATCACTCAGAAATAAATATGATATAAGTAAAACATAAATTAGAAGCTCACCACCCTTTATTATCTGTATTGCTGTCGTTCCAGTCTAATAATTCGTCATCATCATCTTCATGCTAGTTGATTATAATAGGGTATTTGACTATTATTGGAAAACCATCTTAGTGTGTTTATTCCTTCACTCTACATTGTAAATGTATTATTTTTCGTAATTATTTCCTCAATATTTCAAAAAAATCATCTTTAAAAATTGAATCACAAAAAGTCCCGCCAAAACGATACTTTCTGTTGTGTAACGTCACACGACAGTAGATGTCAAATCGGCCCATATGGTCTGTCAGGTATGGTCTGTTAAACATAAAAATGAATTATAAATGGTGTATAAATCCACAATGCAGAAATACGTCAATAAAAACTCCGGATAAACTATTTGCAGCTGTTCCGCAAGATTTGAAACTGCGAAGAAAGTGGTTGGGTCGTAGAAATCCAAATGAAATAAATAGCGGCCAATACAAGTGTTTTTTGTTGTGAAGATTACTTCTACATAAGTAAAACTGACTAGAATAAGTTATCTATCGTATTTTCGAACCAGGTATTATCTGATCTGACAGCTTAAGGTTAGGGATAACCTAACCCACAAAGTTATGCTTACATGGCACTTTAGTGCTATTAAATTCAAACGAGAGAAGCACAAGCGCGCTCTAAGCGTACTAACGAATGACGTCACTGAAGACTGAGCCAATTACAGAGCGTTTTCAATCACGTGATAGGACGTGAATATAATTCAATTTTAATTTTTAATAGAAATAAAGCATATCTTTTTGAAAAGTAATAACTAATAGTTTTCTTAAACTGTAATCTATTAGGATGACTATAATACAAGCCATATTTGTAAATCCGTCAAATACCCTATTTGGTTCTAACATTTTATCTTTTGAAACAGTGTTCATTGCTACATTGCATAAATTTAACGCATCTTTAATTTTAAATAAATTGTTGTGTTTTACAAGTTTATTTTTAATTATTATACTTGATTTGTTTTGCTATAGAATCTAGGATGGTGAAGTTTTGACAGCTGCAACCGCTGTGCTGTAGTTAATTGAGAAGTAGATGATATTTCCTCTAGAAGTTAAACGTTTCCTTTCAGTAATCACTTGATTATGTCAGATTTTTTCTAAGCTATAGTTGGACTTTTGTAAACAGGATCTAACATTGTATGGTATGGCGTTTAATCAATTACAATAATGGATCTTAAGAGTAATGCTTTGGAGGTATTTTTCTCCTTAAGGGGAGTTTCTGACATTCTGACATCTTCCTTGGAATATTCAGCAAAAAACCGAAATATCAGGTTTTTTGCTGAATATTTGCAAAATACGTACGCAACGAAACGAAGTACACATCAAAAAGCATATTTGCAGCTCTTTGCTTAATACACTTGCAATCTAATATTACATAAAAGGCTTCTGATCGCACAATTTATAGCTTTCAACTTCAACACTGCTTACATAGAAATCTTGTTTCTTGTGGCTTCTCACTTTTTTTTCTGCTTCTCTCGCGCGCATGCTGAAACCTACGGGTAGACAATTTGTTCACTGTTTTATGTGTTCAAGAGTAAAACACACATTATTTAATTTTTTTCTGTTCAGTCGTTTCGGAGTTAGGAGCCTTCAAACGTAGGGCTCAAAACTTTTGCAGCCGCAGTAGTCAGATAGATAAGATGTAGACCTTTCAAGTACTCTGGTTGTAATAAGTCTAGCTACAAGTCTAGTTACAACACTTATGGGAATAAAATCAAAAATACCTACAAAAAAAATCTGCTGGCTTGGCACATGGTTCGATAAAAGCGTATTTATTCAAATTTTTATCTAGAATACCGAATGGTGAAGAATTTTGAAAGGCAGATACGATGACTGTATTATTCCGGCAGCTAGCGGCATGCACGGGTTGCCTGAGGAGTCGATTCTGGTCCCTGTCTCTGTCTCTCTCCTCTCCTGACTGAAATATCGCATGAAATATCTCACACCGTATATCAAGAGACGGTTTATGAGATATGTAAATACGCGAAAATATGGCCGAATATGAAATCTCAGCCCCCGGAACTTAAACAGTGGAAACGAGCGGAATTTATATTGCTTAATGATATATGAAACTGTCGCCCCATAGCTTGATTTAACTGTTTCGGCGTGTCCTAGAAAAAGTAACGAAACAAAACGCTTTTAAAAAATATTCTACGCAATGCTCTGTATAATTCTCTAAAATTTGGACGGTTTCGCAGTTTATCCAAGTGGAATATAAATTAAGAGGAGAGCGTGGGGAACAGTGGCACCATCTGGCAGGACTTAGCCCTGTGCAAAGAGTTAACAGGAAGAACAGACGATACACCTAAGATGAACTGTTTTAAGGTTAAGGGAGCCGTAAATTTTCGAGAAGTGGAGCGGATAAAATAAGTATCTTTCCCCAAAATTAAGAGGGTCGAAGGGGGAATTTATTGTGGCTAAATTTTCGATGACTTTATAGACAGAATCGTGGATATTGTATTTCTTTTCGGAGGCACGCATGATACGAGAACTTTTAATAAGGAAACTTGACGCGTTATTTATTGTTTGATTTAACGATTTTCCAATATTACCAGAGGGGCGGGTAGGTGAAATCTTGGCGCCAACTTGGCCATTACGGCCGAACGGGCCGGCAGGAAAAACTTTTCCTTAGGCCGTGGCTGCCGCCGCCAAACTTTCAACCCTTGGCCGTGTGTAAGGGCAAAAATGAAAATTCGCCTGCGTGGAAGAAGTTATGTTGCATATTTTTTACGGCGGCGGCGCCGCTGTATTAAAATTATGCACGTCGCGTAAAAAACTTGCCCGCTTTTACGTCGGCCCACCTCACCTTTGAGTGATTTTTTTACGACTTGCCAAAAATAATTTAGGCTTTTTACGAGCGCGCCCCAAATAAAGATTTTATCTCATACCCAAGGGTTTTGTACCACCCCTAATTCTTACTTCCGCTTACCTTCCTTATTTATTTATTAAACTGACAAATGATACTGAGATATTTAAAAGTACTATTTTGTGACATTAATTTAACCCCTACTTTATATGCTTAATACAGCCATTAAATTTAGAGAAAATATTACCAAAATTATGTCGTTATCGTTTTAATAAAAACGAATACATATTGGCGTTATTGGTTAGCGATACATATAGACCTTGCAATAGCTTTGAAATCCGAAGAACCCTAACTAAAAATATGACACAGAGGACGTTGTTTTCCGCATTTAATTTAGAACGTAAATGTCATTTTCATAGATATAGAGACACATTTGTTAAGCAATTTCACTTTGTCAAGTAACCAGCAACATATCTGGAAAGAAATAAAGTTGAGTTAAAAAAATTACTTTTTACTGTGAAATTACCGTATTTTTCCTGTTGCGAAAATGCTAAAATATCGTGTAAAATTACCTGCGATAATGCTGTAACTTTACAAGAATATCAAAATTAGGGTTTTTCGGTTTTTTAAATCAGGTTTTTGTGACATTTGAAGACCGGTTTTAGATTAAAAAAAAGCGGTTTTATAATACCAGTTTACATTTACAATTAATATATAAAAATAAGGAGGTTTAAAATATAAGCAAAACGAGAAATGAAATAAATGTGAAACATTGCAAAACATTGCAAACGTTTACCATTACAACAATGATAAATAAATACATGTAAGTAAAACCATTAAAATTATAAAAATAAAATAAAATTAGAAAAAACAAATGAAGAAACAAATAAATCCATACAAAAATTATTGTTTTTTTTTCAATTCCATGCAGAAGTTAGAGTCGTTTAAAATACCGTTCTATTATCATTTCAAAAATTGTTGCACCGCTTTCAAACCAGTCATATGATAGTTGTAAAGCTATAATTATCGGAGAATTATGGGAAAGACAACAGTAAAAATTAATTCATAGGGGTGATTTCACAAAGCTGATCAATATTTTGAAAACCCTAAATGCGAAAATTTTAATATTTGAGACAACAAGTAAAAAGCAAATAAAAAAGAAATGCTCTGAGAACCGTTTATTACCGGTTTTAACCTGTTTTTGGAAATTGGAAATTCTAAACTAGGTTTTTTAAGTCGGTTTTTGCATAAACCCTAATGTAACAATGTTAAAGGGCCGTATTATAAACTAAAGCAGAAACACAGCTGGTATCAAATAACTAGCGATATTGCTATATGAAAAGAAAAGAACGCAAATACTGTGTGTATACTTTTAAAACATGGTTTTTGCTGTAATTTATTATATAGGGTTGGGCAACTACATGGAATATTGTCCGCACAGCGTAAATTATTAGTTTTATCAAAACATATTAAACATAAAAGTTGTTTGACTATTTTTTTCCCAAATTTTTACAAAATCTAATTATGTCTAGATAGTAAAATGAAAGCATGGCGACTATGACGTCATGTTTTTTTAAATGGCAACATATGACGTGTGATACATCGTTGGATAGCTCTATTTCTTACCTTTACAACCGTATAACACATTCCCCCATACTCATAATAAATCAATGTAAATTAATAAGAAACGCAGAATGATCTATAAAGCGCATTTCATTTCTTATTAGAAAAAAACAACAAAAAACGACACTACAGGATGCTATCTTAAGCAAATTAAACTTAACAAATTCTAAATAATTCAAAGTTGAACAAATAATACAGAAAATTACCTTTTCTAGTGCTCGTACTCGTATTGGTCACATCGGCTTTTTCATTTCATATTGTACTACAGGGTTTTATTTCCAAATTCAATGCTCGTTTTGACGCTATAGGCACAGAAACAGTTTCATGTCCGTGGTATACACGTGGTGGTCAATAATACTATTTGTTTAGTAAGTTTATAAAATGGCCAGATTAACGGAACGTAAAAAAATTTAAATTTTAATGATGGTAGGTTATGGAGACCATAAACGAAAGCATTGCGATTTATTCAATGATGTCCATCCCGACAGAAATCCCATTACCCAGTCTACCGTCAGCAAAATTTTAGCATGCTTTGATGCTAGTGGAAGCGTACGTGGCGATTCTAGAATTCGAACCAAATCGGCAACAAATGAAGAAAAGATCTTGGATGGATGCTTTGTTGTCTGTCCAATATTCCCCTCAAACATCTACCAATCAACTAGCTTTAAATGTTGGAATAAGTCGTCGATCTGTTGGAAGAATTCTTGAACAAGCAAAGTACCGTCCATATAAAATGCATTTAGTGCACGAGCTATCCGAAGATGACCACGATAGAAGGTTACAGTTTTGTGAACAGGTGACCGGGTTGTTTAACAACAATGAATTTGTTAAGAAAATTCCATTTTCCGACGAGGCAACATTTTGCTTAAACGGCACTGTTAATCGTCACAATTGTCGTTACTGGGCGGCAGAAAATCCACATTGGATACAGGATGCGCATACCCAGCATCCCCAAAAAGTTAATGTCTGGGTTGGTATTTTAAATACCCACATTATTGGTCCATATTTTATAGACGGGACGCTGACTGGGCAGAAATATTTGGACTTGCTGCAACAAAATATTTGTCCTGATATCCAAAGAATTGAAGAATCAACACGGTTTGGTTTCCACAGGATGGAGCACCTCCTCATTATTCCGCAACAGTCCGTGAATTTTTGAATAATTATTTTCAAAATCGTTGGATTGGTAGAAGCGGGACAATAGAGTGGCCCCACGTTCCCCGGACTTAAGCCCATTGGATTTATATTTATGGGG
Organism: Aphodius sticticus; assembly: GCA_963966075.1. NCBI lineage: Eukaryota > Metazoa > Arthropoda > Insecta > Coleoptera > Scarabaeidae > Aphodius > Aphodius sticticus. The sequence continues at coordinate 26,052,507 of OZ014512.1, forward strand.
GGATTTAAAAAACAGGGTTTATAAAGATAGACCGGATAGTTTAGAAAATTTGAAGGAACAAATCCGACGTGAGTTAATACGCACTCCAGCACAGGCCTTGTCTAACTCACTACAGCGTTTTATTGACAGACTTTATTATTGTCAAGAAGTGAATGGTGCTCAGTTCGAACCTTTGCGTTAGTTTCATTATTTATGTTTAAGTTTGCTTTGCTTAATTTAAGTTAGCAACCTGTATTTCCTTTCTCTTTTCTAATAATAAATTAAAATATTGACCATTTTACGTTTTTTATTAATTTACATTTGATTTATTATGAGTATGTGGTAAATAAAAAAGTTAAAAAAAAATTTAGAATATGAAATAAAAAAGCCGATTTCGGCCAGTATACGAGTACGTACACTAGCGGAGATAATTTTCTGTATTATTTGTTTAACTTTGAATTATTTAGAATGTTTTAAGTTTAATTTGCTTAAGTTAGCATCCTGTAGTGTCGTTTTTTGTTGTTTTTTTCTAATAATAAAGGAAACGCGCTTTATTGATCATTCTGCGTTTCTTATTAATTTACAGTTGATTTATTATGAGTGTGGAGGAATGTTTTATACGGTTGTAAAGGTATGAAATAGAGCTATCCAACGAGATACCACACGTCACATAATGCCATTTAAAAAGAAAATGCCGGCATAATCGCCATGCTTTTATTTTACTATTTAGACATAATTAGATTTTGTGAAAATATGGGAAAAAAATAGTCAAACAACTTTTATGTTTAATATGTTTTGATAAAACTAATGATTTACTCTGTGCAGAGAATATTCCATTTAGTTGCCAAAACTGTATATAATATATTTTAATTTTACAGAACTTTATGTAACTTTACACACAAGTTTATACTATTTGTTTTTCCATTCAATGTAGAAACAAAGGAAGAAATTAATAATTAATTAATTTATATTAAGTTAAATTAAAAACAAAAAAATTAAATAAAGAAACAGTCATTGAGTTAAAAGTTTCATATGGATTTTCTGATGGTGCTCTTTAAAATACGTCTGTAATAAATATAAGGCGATATCTGTATTTTCTCATTTTCTCCTTGTCTGTTAAATAAGAACATATCTGCTCATGCATACACAATGTTAAAACTGCACTCGCACACGGTAATTTATAAATCGAGGAAATTAAATATCCTGATATTTTCAACCGTTTCTCGACCGGAACCCCGGTTGAGAAACGCTGCTATAGATTTTAGACGTCCATATTTACACTAAAAAAAAAAACGTGTGCGAATTCCGTGTACCTAATGTGTATCTAGCACAAATAGAACAAAATGTAAAACTGTTAAACGAATTCATCTTTACGAGGAAGATAAATAAACCAGTTAAATAACGTTATTAAGCGATCCATTATTTGTTTTGCCAATACAGTATGACGTAATCACAGATCCAATTACGAGATTCAGTCGTCACAAGAGTGGAAGTCTGCAGCGGGGGCGAGCGGCAGTTACAACCACTTGGCTGAAACTTAGTTGGTATTCTAGCAAATATGATTACGTCTCGGTGGAGTTTATGCATTTATGTATGGGCCGCGGTTCCGCCGCGCTCCTGCACCATGAAAACATATCAAATTGATAATTCCGCACGAAATACTCGCCGTACTCCAGCGTTGCTAGCGTTAGTTTGGAATTGCATCACGAAGATTTGTAAGCAATTACAGTTTTTCCGTGTTAATTTATAGAATTGGCTTGGCTGCACAGTATATAGCGGTGGCGAGCGCGGAGGCGGCGTTTGGGACGTTAGTACCGCTATATACGAGCATAGAGCAATATCCGCTGCAAGGGCAGTAACTCATTGGCTTAATTGCATTAAATTTGAGGGTTGTTTTATAGGGTAATAAAAGCAATATGAATCGGAAGCAATAAACGGGCCGTATTATTTGAGTAATCGATACCCCGACCAGAATTCTACGCCAACCACCACTCAAACCTCTCTCTCATTCTATTCCACTACCGCCGTTTTGCCTCTTGCCACTGACCATTTCTTCTCTACGTCATAATTTGTACAGAGTTCCATATTTTTGGGTCTCAATCCATCTGAAGTCGTCCAGAGGTGGTAAATCGACTATTTAAGAAAAATTTTCTTCCTGTGTTCTGGGAGTGCAAATCCAATTTTATTACTTTGTTTAATTTATTCTATTCAGAAATCTTGAAATAAAAGACATTCTATATTTAACGCATTCCAATCTATCTAATTGTGGCGTACTTCATGTTGCAGTTGGCCAATTTCCTGTGACGTGTGCACTTGCACACGTCAAATCGGGAAATCAAGTGATTAGACAGTTTCCAGACTCCGACAGATCGTTCTCTCAGTTGTTACATTAAACCTTATAAAATATAATAATTTTACTGCCAATATCTTTATTATTTAATTTGGGCAAACATTGACCAATGATCTACCAATTATTCTCCTAGGTTTAAGATCTTCTCTTAAAGAAGACTTAGCCTGTTCTTCAGCTGATTTGGTCAGCCTTTACGTCTCCCTGGAGAATTTTTTGTATCAACCTCGAACGATTTGGATACTTTTCCCTTATTAATCATTTTACGTGAAATTTTTGCAAATTTACTGCCGACTCTTCCTCATCACCATTCTTTTAAACCATTTGTGCACAAGAATTGTTCAAGTCAGATTTCGTATTTCTTAAGATTGAAAACAAAAAATCTACATTATCTCCAAGATACGAGGGACCTCTTAAAGTTATTGAGAGATTTTCCAAAACTTTTACTATTTTGAAAAATAACAGAAAGTGTACTGTCAGCATAGATCGTTTGAAACCCGCTTTTATCTTGGATGACAAATTTTTATCTCCAAATTGTAACTCTGTTGATAATTTTTCGGACGTTATTTCTCAACGAAAATACAAAACAGTTACTTTCAATTTCACCTAAATTTTAATTTTGATTTTCCTCTATATTTGATATGTTTATTTTTTGTCGGGAGGGGAGTAATCTGTGGCGTACTTTGCAGGTTTGCAGTTGGCTAATTTCCTGTGACGTGTGCACTTGCACACTTTAAGGAAATCAAGTGAGCAGACAGTTTCCAAGAAACGAACATTATTTATTTTGTAATATATTTCATTCATTCCCTCTTGACAACTCCTACAGAACAGATCGTTCTCTCAGTTACATTAAACCTTATAAAATATTATAATTTTATTGACAATATTTTATTATTTTTTGTGGGAAAACTTTGACCTACATTAATAATACATAATGGAAATGTGTAAATAAAAAAGCTCTTTTTCTTTGTTTTGTGGAATTGTTTTAGTGGGTATATGTTTCGTCAAAGAGACATGTTCAGCCTAAATCTACAATACAGTAAAGCATAACTTAATCTAGATACATACAATTGTTTTAAAAAATCACTTATTGTCAAAGTTAAAATTTGCCATAGGTACTAAGCGCGCCAAAAAGAAATCGTAGTCAATTTTTACATCATGCAATTCTGGCTTGTTTTTGTTTGTCAACTTGACAGTTAATGCACATTATTGTACTTAAGAATAATGTCAGAATGACAGCGCATAGGTTATAAAAACATGGTTGCATATGTAGTGTACCACTTCTTTTTGGCGCCCATAGTACATAACAACATGAGCATCGTTTTGAAATACACAAGACGAATGATAAGACGGCCGTTGTAAAATTAAGAAAGTTATGAAAACAGGTTGGGCAATTTATAGCGTAAGAAAATATTGGTTTATTACTAAATGTTCATCGATCGTTAAGTAAAGTGACGTTACTATTTCTATACAGGGTGTGTATAAATTGGCGGAAAAGCTACACGTGGCGGTGTTCTTCGCAAAATTCTGAGTAGAAAATCTATAATCTAAAATGTTGTACCGTGCTTCTTGAGTCTTCACGAGGTCTCCAAAGTCATGATATCCGATCTCTTGAATGGTGTTATTATTTGAAATCTATTGATGGAGAAGCTGCAGTTTAGAATAAAGAACAATATTGAAAATTTTTCTTTTCCTAAATGTTATCTTTCTGCTTAAAAAGTTTGTTTTTAATTTCGGTATTTCGTTAATTTTGTCATAAAAATACATTCGGCAACACTGTAGAACATGGGTAACTTAATTTTGGCATTTGTCACTTTTGACAGTTGTATAATCAAATTAAGTAATTTGACTTGTTTGTGCTAATTTCGTCAGTTCTACCGTTCTACCGTGATTATTCCTACAGTTCATTAGTTAATTAGTTTATTAGTTATTATACGTTTAATGAGTATGCCGATATGTATATGGTATACGGTTATTGTTTACAGTGCATAGTAACACGAACACCTGTTGGATTCAGCGTTGCCAAATCTATGTTTCTTTCAAATGGCTCCTGAGGGCACAATAATGACGCTACAACATTTTAGTATAAAGATTGTTTACTCAGAATTTTACGAAGAACATCGCCACGTATAGCTTTTCCGCCAATTTATACACACCCTGTATAGCTCTAAAATATAGCTCTCTTAATCCTTCCCCTTTTTGATAACAAGCTATAGAAATTCGAAATTTTTTCATTTTTACGATATTTAACGCTTAGTAACTCTGCTGGGATCAGACTTAAATATCTGAAACTGTCACAATTAATTGATCATATTATAACGTTTAAAAATATATAAAAACATTTTTGTGGTTAGCGCTATATGTTTAGTATAACAACCCCTTAAAAGGATTTAATCAAATTTTCGGGAGAGTCACCATTGTGACCTATAGTCTCAGTTGTTACTTCTAAAGGTGTTAGTTTTCTTAAAACATTCTTTACAGGAACCCATACTTTGGTATACTCTTGATATAGATGGATGGTAAAAGTGAATGTATACATCATCAATCTCAATTCTCAAATTTAATACCTCTCCAATCCACCACTGATCCTAACCACAGGCAAATATTTCTTATTTTCTACTCCGTTTCTTGACGAGAGTATTTGTGGAAAATTCCGGTTGCAGTTATCTTTTTGCAGCTCTAAAATCGATTATCAAGGATGGTTTTGTGACACCTCTTCTTTTTTTAGCAACATGTATGTTATCCCTGGAAATTGTCCATCATAAAAGAAGAACATATCAGCAACAATAAGAACTAGGTATTAAGTGGCCTTAGACACTGGTCGCTTTGTTGTCCCCCCTAATCCATCGCATGACCTTTTTCCTACTGATCCATTACTAGAAATCCATTATGGATCTAAATTATTATTATTTTAAGCTCATTAAAGTTCAAAATATGATAGTAAAGTGGAATAAGTTTAGGTAATTATACTCTTCCAATTTGTAGTAAAAATCTTTTTAATAATTTTACATTAGAATAGTTTTGGTAGTTTGTAAAACAATTTGAAAACAATGAAACGAACTGGTTGGTGGTGGTGTGGTGGGAGCAGCCACAGGAGTCGCGCTCCATTCGGAGGTAGTCTAGCGTGCCGGCACAGTTTCTAAATCCTCTATAATCCTTTTCTGCCATTTAACAAATCCGATCGCACTTCCGGTAGTTCGGATATTGCTTCCGGTCCTCTTTGGAGTTTCCCGAATCCAGTTCAATAAACTGCGAGCTGAGCGGGCTCCCTTCTATTCTCCACCCCTATTTGCCACCCCGCTTAGTTACTAGACTCCGCCGGAGCAGCAGCAGCAGCCGAAACAAGGAAACATTCCGCGAACTTAAAATCAGTTAACTCCGGCAGCTTCAAACGGACTTTGGTAATCTCTAATGCACTTAAAAATGCTCGAATTGCGGCGATCTCTTTCCGAAATTAAGTCCTGGATGGTGAAGAAGTTTTTATTAAGTAATTTGAAATTAGAATCTGTAAGTTTTATTATAAGTGAGCAAAACTGCCTGTTTTAAAATCACACCCCAAAATTGATCGCACCCCTTCTGCTGACTAATACTTCACGAAACTTATTCGGCGTCATACTTCGTGGCGTAGGTCGTGCACGACATTCACAAAGTTATGATTCACGAGCGCGTGTCAGGAAGTCGGCTGATGCTAATTTATATCATTCGAAAAAGTACACGGGCACCGGTAAACAGGAAGTGAATTTTTGGGGTAAGCTCTCGTTATTATGATAATATTATTAGTCAATTATTATCTACGGTTAGGGTCATATGTAGGTGGGAGACTACACGATAATAAAATTAATATTAATGGGTTTTGAGTGAATAACTATTTTTTTAATCTAATAGGGAGTGGGCACGTTTTTCAATTAGTTGTGGAGTCAGCCAAGCGTCTAGGCTTTTCATCCAGATGTTCTTATTGAGTTGTTTTACGGTTAGTTAGTTTAATTAGGCTATTTACGGTCAACAATTTGTAAGTTTATATGGTATAAAGTTTATATGGTATAATTTTAGGAATTTCTGTAGATTTCTCTTTATACAGCGTATCTCAGAAACTTTGTAGCAAATGGGAAACTTTTTTATTATATTTAGAACTGCACAAGTAATACTGCAACCATCAAATCTTACAATTTATTCACCATATACAAAGGAATACTATGAATACTATGAAGGAATACTAGAATATTGTAGTAATGTTGTTTAGATGAAAGAATTATATTAAAATTTGGTTTTCTGTATTTTGCTTCTTTGCCCATTAATTTTTTGTTTCAGTTTATCAAGTGAAACTAATGGATTTTGCGAAAAAGACAGTTTGGTGTACCCATCAAAGCAACGCATTGTTTTTGAAAGTCGAAAAATGAGTCATTGTAATGGACATAAGCATCTGTACCATCTGTATATTAGACAAATACAAATATACAAAATACAAAATATGCGAGATAATTGATTTTTTTAGTTTTATTGTTGCAATATCCGATAGTGCAGTTGCATTTAAATTCTCATCTAACTTTCAGTAAAATAATAAAGTTATATAAGTTAAAATAATACGAGTATGACGTTCTTCACTGTTCAATTTATTCAATCTTATCAGTAACCGGTTTCGCCGACATTCGGCATTGTCGAACTGACTTGTCAAAAAACTCTTCCCTCTCAAATAATATCATAAAATAGGAAATTCAAGTAGTAACATGGCATGTGCATAAGCTGAATGAGGAGATGGTAAACTTAAATTGAAAACTGCAAAAATACATTAAATTGACCAGACACATTCGCAAATGCAAACCAAGTAGTACCTTAAAATTCGAAAATATATGTTATAAACAATCGATAATTCAATAACCACACATAGAATAAGTATTATTATTATTATTATTATTAGTAAAACTATAGAAAAACACCAATAATACATAAACCAATTCAAAAGAATACCCGACAGGTACTGGCTTCACGTTTTATTCATCAACGCTATATCAACCTGCATACTATGTTGTGTCAATGTGCATTTGCAGTCCGTGCGGTTTTTTTAGTTTTCTCCGTGCTAAACCGTTTGTAGACCCCGTTCGTTAGTATATTGATAGCGTCTTTCCAATTTTTACGCGTCATTCGATGTTTGTTATCAAAACTATTGGTGTATTGAAAAAAAAAACGTGATAAATGTGTGACATTTGGTGTTAGTGGCGTCCCCGTTGACGTGTTGATCAGTTTTCGTCGATTTTGATCGGAAAAATGTAGGATGTTATTCTATTACGTAATAGCTGTTGATATTGTTGGAATGCTGGTGTTTCTGTGTTTCAGTCGTTCTGGGCTTGACTTTCTGTAAAATATTATTCCATTAATATCGGAAATAACTGTGTAATTCGACAATTGTACGTTTTATGGACTTGTGGTTTTTTTGAAGTTACATTTTTCGTCAAATAGCAATATTTAGTTAGCTATTAGACGAAACATCGGCTGGACTAGCTCCGTTTTTCCATTCAATGACGTGTTTTTTAGTAATTAATTCAGGGATGTAAAAGCGCAATTTACCTCGTAAATTACCAAATAAATTACCGTAATTAATGGTAATTTACGGATTTTTAATTACCTTACTGCTTGGTTTGCATTTGCGAATGTGGCTGGTCATTTTAATGTATTTTTGCAGTTTTCAGTTTTAGTTTACCATCTCCTCATTCAGGTTATGCTCATGCCATGTTACTACTTGCATTTTCTATGTTATGATATTATTTGAGAGGAAAGGGTTTTTGACACGTCAGTCGAGAATGCCGAATGTAGGCAAAACCAGTCATTGATAAGATTGAATAAATTTAACAGTGAAGAACGTCATACTCGTATTATTTTACTTATCTGACACCTGTTTATATCAGCGTATCTCAAACATATAGTTACTATAGTTTCTTTACTTCTTGAATATTATGCCAAAAAAACAGATTATTTCAGCACATGATATGTTACTGACGATGTTCTTCAAATATTGTCCCACCAACCTACAGAATTTTCCAAAATAATAATAATAATCCAAATAATCCAGTTTTGTGTTCAGATTTTTAATTAATGTTTTTTTCTTTAATAACTCCAGTTATTAAACAATAATCTACCTGAGGGCAATAATCTCTTGTTTTAAAAGTGGTGTCAAGATCCAAAGTTTAAGCTGTATACCTTTATAAAATAATATAATCCAGTTGCGATAATTTTATAATCAAGCTACATACGTATATAGTTTTCCTTAAAATTTATAAGATTTTCTACACAAATATGAGATTTAAAAAAATATGTGAGATAATTGATTTTCGTTTTATTGTTGCGATATCCGATAGTGCAGTTAGTTGCATTTAAATCCTATATAACTTTCAAGTAAGCAGAAAAATCATAGTTTCCATAGTTTCTCCACTTATTGCATAGTATACCAAAAACCAGATTATTTTAGCACGTTATGTTACTGGAATGCTCTTCAAATATATCTACAGACATAATTTTCCAAAATAATAATAATCGAAAACATAATTTTGTCTTCATGTTTTTAATGAATGTTTCTTTCTTTACTAACTCCAGCTATTAAACAATAATCTGCCTGAGGGCAATAATCTTTTGTACTAACAGTACAAGATATCTAGTTTTCCTTCAAATATAAAAGAGTTTCTGGACTGAATATGAGATATGAGATTTATTGAAAATACATTAGACTCATATCAAAAATATGAGATCTGGCAACCCGAAGTAAGGGAACTCAACAAACTAAAATGTAAGAGATGAAGAGAACTGATTATTTTTTTCCGATTTCCTGTTTTCAACGACATTTATACGCCATTAGTTTCAGCAAAATATCAACTATTCGGGACAAGATTTGCTCTGTACAAATAAACGCTATAGGGCGCCGCGTCAGTGACACAGTATCTACCAAAATCCATTTATTTGGTTTATTTGGCAATTTCTACGTATCTTCATAACAATCATAACTGTATATGGTACATAAATTGTAACATTTTATGTTTACATTGCTAGTCTTGTTTTACACGATCTAGTATCTTCTATAAAGAATATGCAGAGTTATATTAATAAATATAAAGACACGGTTTACATACAATAGACTCACATTTATACACTAAAATCCTAATGTACCTTTTGAAGGCACAGACATTAATCGATGAAATCAATAGATAACAGATACCCATTAAAGAATATCGAATGTGTCCAGTTGCATAGAAATGCAAGCACCAAACGGACATTCACAAACCGTGAAAATAACAAAGGATTCACTGTTTGTCGGTGTAAGGATCGGCAGGGGCGACAAAGGCGACCGTTAATTCGGTAGGTAACATTTATTGTATTTTCCGCGCGACTAATTGTGTAAATCATGTAAATCCGTTGTTTAATTAGCGGGACGCGCGCCTTCGTACAATGTTGCGTCCCTCATCTCTCGTTGCTCTCTATACCTACCGCCGGAGTGCTGCTGCACTCTGCCGGGTTCGAAGCGCAAATAAAAAGGTTCACCGCGGACGTTAACGCTTCCGGTTTCGCCGGAAGAAATGCCCACCAAAACGGAAGCTGTATGTTAATTAAGCGCAACCCTCGCCTCTGTTCGTCCGTTCTCCCGACCCGCCCGCTTTTTTCCCTCCGCATTTTTGCGTACAATTGTCTGCCTGCCGGACAGAGCCGAGTTTAGGGTGCAAAAAGCGAAAACTCCGGACTTGTTTCTCTGTTACTGTTTTGAATACATTTTTACGGATTGTTTGGATTTAGCTAACCAGGACGTTGCGGTAGAGCGAAATCTTTGCGGAACACAGATTCATTGAGATTTGATTATTTGTTCTTTTTTGGAAATGGTCTCAATGGATTATCTGTTACATTCTGATACTATAATTAATACTAAAATTAGGTGATTTTAAAATTAGGAAACTGAAACCATTGAAGCATCATAGGCATTATTCCGGCTGTTTGCTTAAGTATTTGTTACATTTTGTTTCAGATTTTGATATTCATCTTTGTATGATATGTTGGAAAATAAGTAATAATATTGTGTTTTGGTATTAAAAAGCTTTTGCGGTAATACATTTGTATTAAAATCTTCTTGCAGCGCTCTTGCGCTGCAATGGCCGCGCAATAATAAAAAATATGGGTTAGAATGCCCAAATCTTAAAGCCATTTGGCAACCACAAGATAAAAAATATTGAATGACCACAGAAAAACAAAACATTCTAGGAAAAAATCTGGCTAACTCATCTGACAAATGGCAGGTGGCTTTCGGGATTTACAATGGCCATATGAAGGCGCTATACGTAAGGTGACCAGACGTCCCACTTTTGGCGAGACAGTCCCGACTTTTTGCTTCAAATCGTTCGATGAAGGCAGTAAAATATTATTTTTATAATGTCAAAACAACAGCTTGGTGTCGCTACCGGGTTTCAAAATTAGTGATTTTTTACAAACAAAATGAAAATTAAATATTTTAGGCAATTCTCATACAACAATAACTATTGACTTGATATTGATTTGTCAACAACAAGGGTTTTGTTTATACATTTTTACACAGAATCTTAGTCACCTTATCGGTTGTTCAATATTTTGTCGATATAATCTGCTGTCTAATTGTGGATAGTTGTTAATTTTCTACGCTTTTGACAAATTTTGTAATGTAATCTGAATAAATAATTATCCATTAATTATTTATTCAGATTACTTGTATATTTTTTTAACAAATTTCACAAAAGAAACAGCATTTGATATTGTATTATTTTTTTCAGTGCCGTACAAAAAGAACATTTATTTATTATTTTCTTGGACCTTCAGATTTCTTTTATCAACCATACGAAAATAGTTACTTTTTAACGACATTTTATATAATATACAGGGTCCTGCAACTCAGCTCCCGCCTTCTGTAGCTCAATTACTAATTAAGCTAAGAGTTTGACATTTTGCAGGCTTACCCTGTACTTCAAGGTACATTTCAAGAAATTATTTTTGATTATACAGGTGTCCCAAAAATGTGCAACGCCATGATAATATATTTTTTTAAATTGCATGCTATATATTTTTTTACACATTTGGAAGCCTGTTATGGTTGCCTACATACCACCAAAATTTTATTGAAATCGGTTGAGGGACTGCAGCGCAAAAAATAAAAACAAAAAGAAATTGATTTTGCATTGTTGGTTTTAAAAATCAATAAAAACCACAAATTGCACCTCGTTAATAAAATTTTGCGACGTGCTTATTAAGTTAGATCTACTAGTCTCGTTAACCAAGTGTCATTGATCCAAATGATACAGGGTGACCAAAATCTAGTGTCAAACTTGTCAAACTTCAAAGCGTGTTATTGTTCTTATTTTAAATTGGAACCCATAGATTTTTTTAGGTGAAACGATGCAGAATTAAAAAATAAACATTGTTCCTAAATACAACCTCATCACAATTCCCAATATTTTAAAAGTTATTCGCCAAAAACTCATTTTCAACGTTTCCAACGGCAATTTTAGATAATAAATATCGTACGTGGGTGGCGTTGAAAAACAATTTATTTCATAAAATATAACACAGAGAAGTACTTTAGATTTGAGTGTACTTAATTAAGTAGTTGTTCGCATTGTTTTCCGTGCTCTTCGAGGCACAAACAATAGTCGAAACTAAACGATCAACAGCAAAACAATTTAAGCCTGATACAAATGATTCTTTTATCCGTTGTTCCGTAGAATCGGAATCTGAAGGTAGATATTTTGAATTGTCGTTTTTGAGAAAAACGTCTTGTTGCTTGTCAGTTGTTCAATTTGGTTTGTTGCCTTTTGTTGTTTCAATTATTGTATTTTTGACGAATTAAGTAATTGGAAATCTTTGAAATGTACTAATTTATACTCAAAAGTTTTTGGTTTAAGTTTTTTTTATAACAAAAATGGGTGATTAGTTTTCAGTCCATCCAAGCTCCATATTTTTTTGTTTAATTTCCTTCACACATCCACTTAGGTGACACCAAAATCAATCTGTTGTCAAGTTTCTGGTAATTGCCGAATCTTTCCTTTTATTAAAACAAACATTACCGCGATACCTATATTTAAAACACGTACCTACCTGTCGCTTGCCATCCACGAACAAAACGCCATTAATCAGATAAGCGGAAAATCTGGAAAACGCGAAAAGGTCCGCGAGGACGATGCGAGACGTGTTGACACGTACCGGCATGAGTTATCGTTCGAATTTTACGAAAGATAATAACATTGTTTTGGCGACGTTTGTCATGTCGAGGGAGACATACCACGTTTTTAAAACCGTTAATGTAAATCAAACCACCCTCGGCTTGTCGACTATAAAAAGAAAAAAATATATATAGGGTACTGGGTCGTTATAGGCCCATAAAATCATTCCCGCTCCACTCCTTCACCCTAAGCAGGGGAGAGACTCTTACCAGTGTGCGAGATTAAGGTGTGCCAACCTCTTAGCACCGCACATAACTTACACCATTATTACAGTGGTGATGCATGCTCGGTAGGCTTATCTTGCCGCAGTAATTTTTCAAAAGATATTCTTTTTTATGGAGACTGAGGCCTCTACTGCTGAGAGATATTTTGATTGGGATTTACTAGTTTTTTATACATAAAGCCATAAGGTGGAAGTGTTAAAGGGAAGTGAAGCGATATTTATGGTTTTCCGGGGCACCCGTTGCAAGCATTTTAGGAACTTACATCCCAAACATCTGCTTATAGGGGATTACGTATGAATATATTCTAAGAAACTCATTTCGTCACGCCATAACCCCACAGTATGCTTACTTTGCATATTTCATAACTGATTAAAATCCATTTCGATCGCATGAGACAAAGGTGACTCATTAAAAATTGATTACGGATCAAAGACGGTTGCTGCTTTGGCATCGAACCATCCCGCATTATGACTGAGGATGATATTACTGCCCATAGAAAACACGAAATAAATCCCTCGAGGCTGTGACATCACCCCAAACGGAGAGAGACAAAGACGTTAATTTGTCGAAGACTTTATCAAGCTCAAATTGAAATCCTAAATTACAGAGTGGCTGATAATCACGCAGGGGTAGGAATGATGAAAGGGGGTGCGGGGGAGGAAGTGAACGAAGCAAGCCCGAGGCTAAAACCAAGACGACAGCGAAATCTTTGTCGAATACTTCTCGTAATCATCGCTGAATATTCTCGCCCTCTCTTTCCCTTCCGTAAGCAAGCAAAGCCTCTTTTCACGGACCGTTATAAATATAAATGACACGGTGAATGTCCAAAATCTCCCCCTTGGTTTTGGCGGACTGAGGTAGCACGGATCATTTGCAAAACAAATTATTGAGTTAAACATGACGCAGCACTTTACGGATTAAAAACGGCCTCCATTTGATATTAAAAAAGACACGAAATTAAAAGAAGACCCCTGCGTGAATTGCTTATACAGGCACTCTTCTTTCATGGTACTTTCAGAAAAAAATCTGATGTGGCCAGGCACATGACTATTATACAGTAGGTATTGTCAAAACATAAGCGTTTGACACTCCAATTTTGAAACAATATACCATTGTAATACAGAGTTATATGCATTAATATCACACTATGATAAATAATTTTCATTGTATTTATTTATTAAGTTTTTCGTCTATTTAAATTTGTTTTATTTATTTTCTTCCTTTTCTTCGGAAACATTTTTCTATGGCTTTACAACAATCTCATTTTTTTCTGATTCTGTTTTTATTATTAGCACAGTAGTGCATATTTATGTGCTCTTTCATAATCTGTTCAGAAAACAATTTAATTCCAAACGGTTCCCATGCTATTATTATTATTATTTGAAAAAACCAAAAAATGTCATTTTTTAATTATGGTCATTACTTATTTATTTGTGATCCAATCAAAAAGGCGTTTTTACATTATAAAGGCACTTTTTTGTCTACAATTTGATTATGTCAGTTTAACATTTTTTTCGCTAATGAATTCGTCAGAAACAAACGAAACTTTTGTTTTTCTTATGGACGCCATATTGGTTTTATACATGTTTGGATTCATCATTTCTTTCTGAGTAATTTGGTATGCCACATGCCATGTTTTTAATACAATAAGATATACGTAGATTGAAAATTGTACACTTCGAGAATAAATTGCTGAAAATCGCATGGTGCCATGGAAGACATTTTGTGTAACAATGTGATATCTACCCATTTGTACCCATCTGTTGAACAATATTGATGAAAACCCAGAATTTTATAAAAAAAAATATTATGGTCCGATGAAACATATTTTCTAACTGCGGTATTTTTATCTGAAAGAAGACGCACTACGGGGTAGTAGGCCCGCGAAAATCAGCACCCTTTTGTACCGCGCCATAATCAGGTGTGGTTTGGTTCTAATGTGAGGTGCGGTATAGTGGTCAACCGATTAATCGGACCAATTTTTTATAAAAAAAATTGAACTTCGGAGAGGTATCGGCAATATTGCTCTCTGTGGACGAGGAAGAAAGAATAGACGATATACCGTTGGCCTGGCGCTAATGTATGTGGTTCCAACAAGAGGGAGCATCTGCACATAATGCCCGAATTGTGAGGAACTATTTAGATATAAGACATAAACGGAGAGTAATTGCTACCTATTCAGAAGTATCACCAAGATTGCCGGATCTTACCCCTTGTGATTTTCATCTATGGAGTGACAAAATAAGGTGTATGGTGTTTATAATTTTGGAAACGTTGGGGAGTTACGTGACACCGTCATCGCCGCTTTCAATTCGATTGACAAATGAACCCTCGGTAAGGTCACCGTATTACGGAATGCTGTGAAAAGTGCCTCCACGAAAATGGCGAGATTTTTCAAAACATTATTTAGTTTGTTAAAGTGTTGTTACTTTTTTATGTTGTGTAGTTAGTACAAATAAATAGGTACATTCCAAAATTTTACTGTAACTTGACTATGGGCACATAAATACCGTATCAGTCAAATGTGCTTTTCATGGCACCATGCGTTTTTCAGATATTAAAAAAAACTTCAATTTTGTCGGCTTATTGTGTTTTAAATATGGCATGTAATTTTTACCAAATTACTCAGAAAAAAATTCTGAATCCAAAGCTGTATAAAACCAATACAGCCTCCATAAGAAAAACAAAAGTTTCGTTTGTTCCTGACGAATTCATTGGCAAAATAAAATTTAAACTGACATAATCAAATTGAAGATAAAAAAGTGCCTTTATAATGTCAAAACGCATTTTTGATGGGATCATAAATAAAGAAGTTATGACCATAATTAAAAAAATTCCTTTTTTGGTTCTTTCAAAATAGCTTGGAAACCATTTGGAATTCAACTGTTTTCTGAACAGATTATAAAAGAGCACATAAATATGCCCTACTTTGCCCTTTTAACCGATTTTCTATCTTTAATAGTAACAAAAGTGCCCATACAATCCAACGTCCCCTGAGACACACTGTATATTGAGGACTGAACTGTTAAAAAGTCACCCCCTTTACGATATTAATATGTAAATCCCCAGGTTCCGTTGGCTGGTACATTTGCGAAACAAATTAAAGGGCTAAAAACATGATGCAGCACTTTACGGATTAAAAAGCGGTGTTGGTGGACCTCCCCAGCAGTACTTCAATATTAAAAGGGACACACGAATTAACCGGGGTATGTACGACAGGGTTGAAAAACGCTGAATGTTTACGCTGGTACCGCTCAGTAATGAAAAAATAATAACGGTTCGAAAGAGGACTTGTAAAAAAACAAGAAAATAAAAGAAGTAATACGGAAGAAAAGTTTCTATCAAATTTTATCTGCGTTGGGGTAAGGTGGGATATAACTAAATATCTCGAATGCGGGTGGGAGGCCTCGTACCGTTTACAAGGGTGGATCGATGTGTAAACGAAACTTAAGGCCCTGGGAAGATGGATGGTACCTTAGTGACAAAAATTGGGAGCGTAGACGCGCGGCTCTCCAATACTTGTTGCTCGTCTGACAACAAGTATTCAGGGGACCTGTCGCTCAGCTCATGGGACTACATTTTACACGAGGAGTTTATCAGAAAAGACGCTTGCGCCGATTTCGGTCATTCTTATGGAAATTAGAGGATTTTGCGAAGCCAATCCTTGATACGAATCGATTTCCTTTGAAAAGGAGGCGGATATTTAGCCTGGGGTTTATTTTTGTGTTCCAGCTATTAATGAATGACGATATGGATATGGAGCATCAAATATATAGCAAACAAAACACTTCTATACAATAGCTTCATTGTATCTATCGAAAAATATATCACAAAATTACAAAGTTCTCCATCAATATTTTTTTTTAATATTCACCGATTGGTAGATTTTGAGGCAACTTAATGTATGTAATAGCACCGTTGAGAATGATATTAAAGGATCTATCAAAATAAATAAGGAAAATCAGAGAAAAAAATGTTGATGACGTTGCCGACGTCAGTCAAAAACAATTGAAATCAGAAATTGAATTTCGTTAAAAAACATATCATTATCAAATACCTACAACTAATTTGTTGAAATATCATGGAGACTCAAGCTACTCACTTTAAAAAGTGAGATATGCCTAGCTAATGAAAAACACACAAGTATACATATTAACGTATGTACATCAACAGCACAGGGATTTGATAACGTATAAGAAAAACAAAACACTTAATAGGTTATTCTTTATTTACCAATTTGTAATTCATATATTAAAGGACAATTAGACAACATATTATATGGCTTTATTAAAACTATATTATAATGTCAACATAAAATCACAAAAATTACGATGCTCGCTATCATCAGTCATGCATATGGTTCGTAATGCTTGTTCGGTTCTTCGGGGGTAATTTCAATAGATCTGCGGTTTGTTGTCTTAAACATAAATTCTCCATACACTTTGCACTTGAGAAGAAAAACATGTGGAGTCAGTGGAGTCAATAATATTATAGGCGTCTTCCAGTAATATTACCAAGAAATTTGATAAAAAATCTATAATGGTCAGCATACCTCGGTGATTTTATTGTCAGTTCATGGAAATTATAAAAGTTAGTAATCACATCTCTTGTCTGGAAATCCTCTTTGATCAACAAAATAGTACGTCAGGATTTTGATTCCCCGTAATGTAATTTGAATCCAATTACAAAACCCGTAATGAGCTTCTGCATCATACCATACTTGGAGCTTGAATTCTCTGGTAGTAGAATGGATAAAACACCACTGTTTATATGTAGATTCTGCTAGCTAACCCAAGAATTGACATGGTGTTTTTAATAAAATAATAGTATACTTCTTTAGGGACAAACCTGATTGATGTCTGATACAATGGTAGAATTTTTATGTAATCTCCCAATTTCGATTGGAATACTGCTTTGCGCGTTGTTTTTTTTTTTATTTTCAGATTATATCTGATTTCTAGGTTAGAGCTCTCGAAATCTGTCCAGTAAAATATAAATGTGAATTTTAGCGAGTTACAGACTTATTTTGTGGTATATGGTAGATAGAGATAGACCCATTACTATTATCTTTGTCTAATGGGTAATGACGACTTGTTCTCGAGAACATCGTATATGGACACATTGTTCAGACTCGAACATGGATGGAAAAATTGGGAAAATACGACACCGATTCTTCAAAGGTGTGGCTTTATTTCTTTTTTTTTATTGGATTTTTTTCAAATTGTACATTGACATAAAGTGGAACTACTGCGGCAAATCGCAAAAATACATAATTGAAATGTTATTCCTGAAATCAGGATATTACCCGTTCTCCAATTATACGTCTATCTTTGAGCAGCAATTGTTTAAAATTGGGCATGGGTATAATAAATATGGAGATTTGGCGTAATAGAATAATTAACCCACAGGAACATTGAACAGTTTGAATAATTGGACCAATAGGGGACCACCAGAACTAACCAGAACAGACCTGAAGTCTGTTGAACCAGCCTCTTAAACAGTGTTGTTATGGGTACAAAATACCACTTGGTTCGCTCAGGTCAAAATCTTACACAAAAAACCTGAAGAAAATCTGTTACCGCGCGCGCGACTTGTAGAAAAACAGTTTCCACTCGATCGGGTCGGGATATACATGTGGATCGTTGCATGCAGTCGCGATGATTCTAGTGATAATTATCAACAGTGTCTGTGTCTGTTAACATCCAGTGGTTTTGAGCGAGAAGGAAATAATTTGGCTAGTGGTGAGTTAGATTTTCAATGCATATAATTTGCTGATGCATCTCAAATTTCTAAACGGTATTTATGTATACGTCAAAGAAAAACAACTGATCATTCCGGGAATGAAAACATCAACAACTATGCACAACTAATACAACAATGCTTAAACAATTTTCTATCTTTAATTCAATGGACGTGATTGATGTAGTTGCACGGGCGTCGGGCATTGCATTGGAGCAAGCTTAATGCGCTACACGTGACACAATTGTGATACGCGATCCCTGGCAAACCTTTATAAAGGATGACATACACTGTCGACGCTATTCCATCGGAAGTGCAAACAAAAACGGTAGCCTTATTACCTACGACAACACATCCACTTCGCGAAGGATAGATGGATGTTGATTCTCCAGCACAGAATCCATCATAAAGCAATCCCATTAATACCTGGCCGATGTGTGTGCACGTTCACGTGCCTAGATGTATATGTATGTATGTCGT
Organism: Aphodius sticticus; assembly: GCA_963966075.1. Lineage (NCBI taxonomy): Eukaryota > Metazoa > Arthropoda > Insecta > Coleoptera > Scarabaeidae > Aphodius > Aphodius sticticus. The sequence continues at coordinate 26,071,493 of OZ014512.1, forward strand.
CTGGTGTATGGGGCACTATATTTGCCATGTAATCGATCATATCCAATTGCTTTAGTCAATCAATGCTGATTGAATTCATATCAAATTGCAATTATATAGGGAGTGTATTACCCCGTGAATGCTTTACATAACCTCAAACAATCGCCCCGGATTGTTTCGGTACGTTTGTCCAACAATCGACGACAATTGAGTTAGCGGCCTACGGCGGCCGCCGATCGCATTGGTAAAATCCTACAGAGCATGCCTTCTGACGCCATTGTATGTTGTATATATTCTATGTAGGTCGTGTAATGGTTTGTTACACATGTTGTATATGATTACACATGTTGAAATTATTGCAATGTTTTAAATGAGTTTGTAATTTGTTCTAAACACAAACAACTTCTGGATGGGCAACAATTTCAATCTCCTAAACAACGGAAAAGTGCTCTCTCGTTTATTTTTTCTTAAAATAATGTAATAATTTCGCGTAATTCTCAATCGATCAATCAGGGTAGTAAAAGTCCCTCTCCAAGGAACTAAAGTCCCAATCTTATTGTGCAGATATGCTTTTCCCATGAACACCTTTCGTACAACACAACTTCCAAATATTTAAAACGGACAATCTTCTTTATCTGTTGAGATGTACAATTTATAAGTAAGCAATTCAACAGAAAAAATACTGAAACTACAACATCAAAACCCTTAAAACCGAAGGGTAAAAATTGTTAACTTATAGATTTTATCAACATAAAATACTCTGTTTTATTATATTTCTTTATTTTTGTTGCTATTTATTGTTAAATGCATACGGTCCTATTTTTTTACGATACAATTCTCAACACAAAAACCTATCATTTTTGATTCCCAAGACGAAAATAAAAATTTCCGTTTATTATTTCTTAATACACGTGGCGAAAAATTGGTTAAATTGGTCGATTTTTTCATGATGCATGTTTTTTACTATACCGAGTGTCTCGTTTTTTGAGAAGAATGATTGCTGATTTTGTTTATGTGAAAATACATGAAAGCGGTTAAATTTTGGCAAAGTGTGCAATTTAAGATAACCTCCAAAATGATACCCTACAAGTTCAACATCCAACTTCTTTGTTGGTATTAGCAAAACTAAAAAATATAGAGATGAAATTTTGTTCCAGATAATTATTCTACATAGAAGACTTGTAAAATGGGTAATTTATAATAATATAATGTATAATTTATATAAACCATCTAAAAATTAAGACGTGATTTATTAGGTAATATATTTTTGCCAAAGTTAATATAAAAATGTTCTAATTTTGCCTAGATAAAAAATCCACAAACAATAAAATCCGTGTTTTTTCGCCGATATCCGGGACTCTGTCGCCTGGCGGGCGATAGAGATAAATTTTCGATTTAGATTAACGACCCCTGGAGGCGGCAATGTAAAAAGTAACGGCGAAATAGTTGCGGATAACATCTGACAATGCCATCATCCGAACAACACCCAGCGCGCCAATACATCCTTGCGGCCGATCGCGACCGCTCGTTGGAAGGAATCGATTAATAAAAAGATGCTACATAATTCCCTGGAGGGGGCGGCTAACGCCACCGCCGCCCGCCGCCACCGCGATGTCATCTGTTGATTGCGGAGGGATTCGGAAGTAAATTGAGATCGGATGGTGGTCGTGGTGTGGCGCCTGCCCCCCTGGTGATGTATCGAAAAACCGCCCCCGGTTGACGATCAAATACCCCCAACCCCCGCGCCGCCGCCACCCCTGGAGATACAATCCTCAGTCAACTAGATCTCTCCTCCTCTATTTTTGTACGGTCGGGCTGCGCCCTACATGTGCCAACTTGTTTTTATTTACCAGGGTAGAAATACCCAACCGAGAATTCCTGTCTAAAAGAATTTCTTACGAAAACAACTCCGAACTGAACCAAACCATTTTAATTCCAGACATTCGATTGTTCCCACGTAATTTCTGTCTTTGTGTGGTGGCATAAGCGATAATCTAAGATAAATAAGACACTGACAACAGAAATATTTTCTTTTTATTAATAACCACAAGATTTTTAACATATTGAAACTAATCTAAAAGATTAGCCATTAAAAAGCATTAGTGCTTCTCTAACAAGAAGCACTAACACATCACTCACTGTCCTCTGCTTACTACACATTTCACTGAACTAGAAGGGTTTAGTTGTTTTTAGTCTCCTAACTAGATTTAACCATATTTCTTAGTACTTTATTTTGGAAAACTGGCTTCCTTGTATTTTTGATTTTTTAGCTCAATACCCTAAAGTTATATGCCATATAACCAAATCGGTTTTAGTACTTGTCATTTGTACTGTGCTGACAACTGAGAGTTTCTTTCCAAACGCCAGTACAGATCTCAGTATTTGAGGCCAAGCTCTATTATTCTCTTTTTAACGTGTACTTTCTACCTGAGCTTTGCATCCTGAGTCATACCCCAATACTTTGCAGCGTTCGCATATGGAACTATGGCGGCGTTAATCTTGATATAAGGTATGTCCTCGATTGTTAAGGTTGTAAAGATAATGTGAACAGATTTCAATTCGAGAGTTTGGTCTTCCAGTTTCTGGTCCATTGATGTATTTTATTACCAGCTTGTTGGAGATTCCTAGTAGATTCTCCAACATTGCCAAATGAGCCGTGGTCCAGCTGAGGTAGGTCACTTGTATATGTATAGTAGATAGAGAATTGGGCCCAAGACACTACCCCTGGGTACCCCTGGTTTTACTTTTTTTTATGTTCGAGTATTCATCTATCTATTTTATTCTGAATAGTCTATACTCTATGTGGTATATAAGATGTTAGTAGCTTGATGTATTATAAAGGCAGCATACTCTTTTGTTTAAGTATCAATCCTTCGTGCCAAACCTTATCGAAAGCTTGTGTCAAGAAAGATTGTTGAGCAAACAAGCCTTTCTTCTAATGCTTTAGGTACCTTTTATATCCGTCATTCTATGGACTTGATTTAAAGTAGAATGCTTTTCTCTAAATTGATCGATCTCTTTAGAGAGATCTCTTTATTTTCAAAATTGCTTTATGAAATCAACAGTGGGTGTTTAAGAAGTCATCTATTATAGAGGAAAAAAATTGTGAAGCTTAGAGAAAGAAAATAAAAAATGATCAATTAATGCATTTCAAATTAACTATTATTGTCGTATCAGAGCCTAATGAACATTATAAAGACAACACTAAAGAAAGAAATATAATACAGAGGTACCATATGTCCGTTTTGACTACAGGGTGATTAATTTCTCGATACCTTTTCTTGTTTTATTTTTGGCAAGAACAAAAGGTAACTGTGACAAGAAATGCCACAATCTGCATCTTACGCTGTTTAATAACATCAACTAAAATCCATTTCCGCACATTCCTCATCTTCCCATATTTAAGATTGGTCATCATTCTGTTTGCTCAATTTACGAAACAAGGATACGGATCTAATAGCCCGTTCTGTCCTATTAAAAGTTCTCGATAATCCAAGCTTGCTCGAGCGGAAAAAAATCCCTTGTCCGCCGCGCTGGAAGCGGTTATAGGATGGTGCCGGTAAATCCTCGGGAACACTTCTCCCACCAGCACCACCCCTCCTGTGATTTTAAGAATAAATCCAACACTTGAACCGATCCAGATCCGAGGGGTTAACTCCCAAAAACGGAAGCAAGCCGGCTCATCGAACGGGCTTAACTTTTTTTTGCTCCTCGCTCCGTCTCTAGTCCTCGCCAGAGTAATAATCCTGCAGAGGAGGCAAGGATAATGAGAGAAAGAGTAAGGAGAAATTGATTCGAAACAGTATCCCCAGAAAAAGGAGAAAAGGGAGACAAGAGGAGTTAAAACTGGGGTTGGAGTTAAAATTTTCGGTTTGATTTAAGGTTAATTTAGTCTGGGGGGTTTAATCAAGTTTGTTTATCGTACACCCCTACGCCGAGTTGAGTTCTTTTTTGCGGGGATGTTACCCAAATGGATATAAATCAAAGCGATGTACGCTAGGGGTCGCTGGGTCATTATTATGCGTGGTATGATTCAGATATGTGACTCAAACCGGGGGGTGCATGGAGTGATAGAGGCGAAATGATGATTCTACTCGCACTGGGACACAACATTTAAATAAATTCTTAAAAAAAAACGACAGCTCGTGTGATTGCAATTTTAGATAATGGTCGCTACGTGGGTGGTTATATGTATATGTTATAGGACAGTTTAAACAATAAAATCAATATTATACGTCGTAATAACATTTTAGACTGAAATAAGACGATTTCCAAACTGTTTCTAATAAATCTTCTGTTATTTGTAAATTTAACTGACCAATCCATAAAACCGTACAAAATAAGTTCACATTAAAACTTATCTCCTGTCCAAGCTAATAAATTCCGACTGACTTTACAATTATCAGTCAATAAAACGCGTCGAAATTTACGAGTTATCCGATATAGAACGTGGTGCATTTTTCCCAAAATAAACACAGGCGGTGGCAAGTATATCGGTCGTATTTCTGTGTACCACTCTACGTCTGGATCGTTTACATTTTGAAAGCTCGTAAATGTGTGCAGTAATTACGAGAAGGCAAATAACCGTCTCTATAAACCCGTATATATATTTACGCCTACAAACGTTATTATGTTCCGGTGGTTCCGCTCGTTCCGGGTTTATTTCTATTGCTACTTGTTGCCTTGTGGAACGAATTTAGCCATACGTCGTCGTGAATATATTAATAGAAATTAATTTATCAATAAACCTTGTTAGAATGAATAAACGAGGTTGTAAATCTCGATTAGTTGTGTAAGTGTTAACTGCGCGATTATACTGGGTGAGACATTAGAGTCGCAGTTGTCGTTATTCTAGTTATTTGGCCCACCAGTTTTACAGTTATTTGCAGGTATTTCCCTAACATTTTGTCAGATGATAAGTAAAACCAATAAGTAGATGCTAATGTAATCAAAAATTATATGCGCTACACCGGGTGGTTGTAGCAGATAATAATTGAAGGCATGAGAATGAAAACTGGATAAAAACATATGGTTTACTATAGTCTTTAGCCACTTTTCATTATGACCCCTTCAATTGTTTGCCATTTTCTAATGATTTTCTCTTGAGTTTTTACTTAATGGAACAACCTGTATATTATGCTGTATTATACTGAATATTACTACAACGCACCTTAACTTCTTTGTAAATTATATTCGGTATGTAATACATCTATTTTACTAGTTTTTGTGATATTTGACATTAAGCATGTTTTACTATTTTAGTCCAGGCAAGGATACCAAAAAAAGGCAAATAGCGAAAAAAAATAATGTAGAAGCCAATTTTGGCACAGTTGTAGGGGCAGGTGTCTTGAACAACAAACTAAAAGTACCGATGGATGGGGGTGAAGCTAAGAGGGGGGATGTTTAAAGGTCCCTTTCAGTATTTTGTTAATAACTCGAAAAACTACTACCTCTAACGAAAAACACTTTTTTACTTAATGAGATATGGAGGGGAGGGTGGGTAATGGAAAAGTTTAAAAAATCGGTTTTTATTGGTAAAATGAAGTTTCAGATCATTAATTTCCATTGTGCACGATGTGACTATGGTTGGGAAGGGTTTAATTTGTGTGGGTAAATTTGAAAGCCACTTGTGTAACGTGGGAAAATAGGGATAATTGGATTAGTAAAGCAAATATGCGAAGGAAAGATGGGAACGAGGAAGTTTTCAGGAGTAAGACAAGTGGTGTTGTTCACAATTCGCCCCCCCCCCCCCCTCCTTATCTCCTTAAGTGTTTATTCTAGAGGAAATGTGTTCAGGATCTTCGTGGAGAGTTTATGTAGATTAATTTGGTATATGTAGATTTTTTTACTAGTAGCAGTAGTTTTCGAGTTATTAAAGAAAAACTAAAAAATGACCTTTAATGACGTCTCCCCCTTTAGCTTCACCGCCATCAATCGGTACTTTCAGAATGTTATTCCAAACGCCTTTCCCTACAACTGTGCCAAAATTGGCTTATACATGAATTTTGCTTCCGAACTAAATCTTAAACCCTAGTACTTTTAGGTGGACTTTCGTGAAAATTTGTGTACTTGTGAAAATGTTACGAAGACATTTCATCGTAAAGTGGTATCTGCATTTTCCCACTAAAACAAACAAAAATAAATCTGATGTGGCCAGGCACATGACTTTATCATACTATATATATAAAGTTAGTAGTTTAGCTGCATGAGATTCTATTTGATCGAGATCGCTCGTGTCTGCATTAAAATAAGACTAGTTATCCAGGATTTGACAGATATTTTGATGCTATTGACAGTAGGTGTGAAAACACCACCGTTTGACACTACCTACTGTCATTAGAATGAATATATCTGTCAAATCCTGGCTAACTAGCTTTATATTAATGCAGACACGACCAATCTCGATCAAATGGAATTTGCTCATGCAGCTAAACTATTCATTTTACTAAAATATGTCGTAGACATAAATTCTTCAGAATTTCCTCTGCTTTAATTTATTATTTAACTATTTTGGCGAAACTACAGAAATGGCCGCAAAATCGTTAAAAGAATGCTAAGAGTAAATATCCAGTTTCTTTGGACCCTTCTGAACCAAAATCTTTTCAGCTCTAAGTTTGGTTATGAAACTTCCAAATATGAAATTTCGTCCCAATACCTTTAGTTTCTCCGGAATCGTCGCCACAAAAACATTTTTTGTACCTTGATCAAAAATGTTTAGGGAGCCCAATAGGACACATTACCGCTAAATCTCAAAAAAAATTTCGGCACGATTATAATATTGCATACTACGTATGATAAAGTCAAAACTGTAATTTTTAACTTGATTTAACCTGCGACTTTTGAAAACGGATTTAAAATTCAGTACACAAAAAACGACCGAATATAGCTACTTACGGTAATAGTTAATTCATTCCTTTTACACCAAACTGTCTAATACCCTCCATAGAGAACAATCTTGAGGTTAGTAGTTACGTTTCATTTTGGTTTTGAATTGAAACTATTACAAAAATTGAGAACAAAACAGAATCACCTTGGAAAAGGTATTAAATTTTTTTCAACATCAGCATCTACCTAGTATTTTTACTTTATCATACGCAGTATGTAAAGTATTGTAATCGTGCCAAAAAAAATTTTTGAGATTTTAGCGGAAATATGTCTTTTTGGGTCCCCTGAACATTTTTGACCAAGGTACAAAAAAATGTCTGTGTGTGTGTGTGTGTGTGTGTATGTGTGTGTGTGTGTGTGTGTGTGTACCCGTTTTTTGTGGCGACGATTCCAGAGAAACTACTAAAGCTATCGGGACGAAACTTCATATTTAGAAGTTTCATAACCAAACTTAGAGCTGAAAAGCTTTCTGTTGAAGAGGGTCCAAAGGAACTGGAGGTTTAGTCTTAGCATTTTTGAAAGATTTTGCAAATAAGCCGCCATTTCTGGAATTTCGTCGAAATAGTTAAATAATAAATTAAAGATGAGGAAATTCTGAATAATTTATCACTATGACATTTTTCGGTACAATCAATAGTTTAGCTGCATGAGAAAATTCTATTTCTACGAGATCGGTCGTACTGCATGAAAACTAGTAGCCAGGATTTGTCAGATTTTTTGATTCGAATGACAGTAGTCTTGGTGTCAAACGCTAATGTTTTGGCAATAACTTCTGTCAGTATAAGCTGCGTTCGCATATTGCATTACACTTTTTACACCCAATAACACGTAAGTGTCATTTGGACGGTGTACCAGATGTCAACGGAGTACAATATCCGAACGCACCTTTAATCGACATATATGTCTAGTTCAAGTAGTTTTATTTTAATGCAGTCATGGCCGATCTCGATCAAATAGAGTCTCATGCAGCTAAACTATTAATTTTATATATAGTATGATAAAGTCATGTGCCTGGCCACATCAGATTTTTTGTAGTTATTATCTGTCAAAGTTTTAAAACATTTGCAAAAAAATAGTTTTACTTAGGCTTATTTTGACAAATAGTTAATTGAATATTTGTATAGGTACAACTTTATACAGTTGATAAAGACAACTTCATGAATATCATAACATGGTATGATGTACACTGTACAGGGTATTTCATGTAAAAAATAAACTAGCTTTTTCGTCATGAATAAAAGCAATATCACGTGTAAATAAGAATAATTTTGTGTTGTGGCATGAATCTTTTACGACAACGGAAACATGAAATATTTTGTTGATATACAAAATCTTTTGATCTACACAGATAGAAAAATTTGTTTAACTCAAATAAATTGTTATTTGAAAAGACGCAAAAATATAGTTACTACAATGAATGTTTATTTAAGTAAAAAAAACATTAGTTTGGAGTAAAGTAATATTTTGTTGACTCAAATAAACATTCTTTGTTGCAAATAACTATATTTTTGCAAAATTTTTGCTCAAGCAACGATTTATTTGACTTTAACAATATTTCCACCAGTGTGTGCAAAAAGCTGCCTTCCTGCCTTTATCGAATCTTGCAACAAAAGAAAACTGAACAATTCTACGTTCTGTTGTGGTGTTCGTCGATGGTCGTTGGGTGGAAGAAATGATTTAAAATGGGTTAGAGGTCGCCGTCGGTGGCGGTAAAAATCACCTTATGCGGGGCCAGTTCTAGCGTGAAACATAATTTACCAAATCAAGAGTGAGCCTCGGCTCCATGGGGCGGAATAAATTATTTACCGGCGGAAAAACGGTAATCGATTCCGGCTGATTTAGAAGAATGCCTCCAAGGGCGAGACCGCCAACTCTCCTTTCTACCTTGGTTGCTTGCAACATGCCGATAAGGCCTTGCATTACAGTTTTACGGTCCATATTTACTACATATCTGCCATGCACGCGTTATTAGATACACGTTATGCAGGAAAGTTTGCTCACATTTTTGCTTATATCTTTTCTAGGAACGTTCCCAGAAGACGGGATAAAAATATTATTAATAATATTTTGCTTTTTTAATTTGAAAATAAGTTTGAGTGGAGTTATGTTCAGATAAACGGGGGTAGAGTATTTCGCGGCAGACAGTGAATGTATTGTTTGAAAGTTTTATTTAACAAAGAATATCGAGAAACCCGACAAAGAATTTTGATTACCATAATAACCGCAGTCAAATGAATATTTTAGTGTTATGGTTAGTTCTGTTGTTTTCCTTCTCCTGAAGTAATATACCCATAGTTATGGCTAAGCGACCACTCGCGATGTTATTAAATAATCAATATATCGTAGCAATAAAGTTAATTCGGTGGAATTGGTCGAGGCAACGGTCATATCGTTAAATATTTACTGCGCACATTGATTTATACTCCCGCATAATTTTCTCGGGCCATTAGGTACGTTTAGTGGTGCACTTTCGAATTGATCCTCCGGCGAATACCGTAACTGCCACAGCAACAGCTATCCTCCCTCTCTCTGTATATACATATATGTAAGCTATATATATTGCAGTTGTAAACCTGATACCCCCCTTCGGTTTCCCCCGGTCCACATAAACGGACCTCCCCATAAACTAGATCAGATATAACTGCAGTAAATTAAGATGGACCATACTGCTAGCAGATAATCATAATCGACCAAACTCTAAGGTATATCAGTTGTTTAAGTGGATAATTCTGGAGAATTAGAGATTGTACCGTGTAGACATTGTAGAAAACAGACAATGGTGACGCTTAGCTTTAGATGTTAGAAATGCAGACAAATTAGAGACCCACAAAACTAACTCAAGCGAAAGAGGCATCGCAAGATCATAGTTTTAATGATTGTTTATACGTCGGTTTAATATTTGGCGAGGAGACGAAACAGGCACGAAAAGGCAAACTTTCGCAAAACTTTATTAATTGCCACCAAACTTTTGAATCTCCGTATAGCGGTTGGACTCTTAACACAGTTTTGCGGAGAAATCCTCTACCACCGTTAAACTGAGCATAACTCCGCTCCAACTTATTTTCAAATTAAAAAAAAAGAAGTATTTTATTAATAATATTTTTACCCCTGGTTTTCTTTTTAGAAAAGTTATAAGTAAATTTGGGCAACCTTTCTAGTTCCTAGTAGATTCTCTAACAGTTGACCCCACTGCCATTAGAGCAGTGTCATCTGCGATGAGGCGTCCGGTTTTTTTGTGCCCCGGAGAGCATTTTAGGACAACCTAAAGGGCCTAAAGGGTGTAATATGTTGCTTAGATGTAGGATTACCATCTGACTTATTTTAATGATTTAAGTTTTACTAACGGTAATACGTATGCAGGCTGTGCAACTTTAATTTTAGCAATTGGTTATCTTGAACGACTCCTGTGAAATCTAATTCACAAAACTATTCTTTTATTAAGAAGGTCACAGGGATGTGTAACTGGTTTTGTTATAGATGCCGCTAGTATCGTGAAAACGAGGCATTTTTTTAATGTAATGGCCATGATTCTGTCTATTTTGGAATTCCTTGTTAAATTTTTTTGTTTACGTTTCCTATACGAACTATTTTTTCGAATAATATTTTTCCTATACAAAAATTTTTTTGTTTACGTTTCCTATACGAACGCACATTATCGTGACTTACGGCTTCATGTCGAGGGGGCAAAACTCTGAAGGTCTGACGGCTACTAGAACTTTTAATTACCTACAATTTGAGGAATGATAGAAATTTATGCAAGAATTTTTGCAAAAGTTATAGACATTTTGCTGCAGGAACTGAATGAACTACGTTTCCTATTCGAACGGACATTATCGCGATTTAGGGCTTCATGTCGAGGGGGCAAAACTCTGAGGGTCTGACGGCTACTAGAACTTTTAATTACTTACAATTTGAGGTATGATAGAAATTTATGCAAGAATTTTTGCAAAAGTTATAGACATTATGCTGCAGGAACTGAATGAAATGCTTTTCCTATTCGAACGGACATTATCGCGATTTAGGGCTTTATGTCGAGGGGGAAAACTCTGAAGGTCTGACGGCTACTAGAACTTTTAATTACCAACAATTTGAGGTATAATAGAAATTTATGCAAGAGTTTTTGCAAAAGTTATAGACATTATGCTGCAGGAACTGAATGAAATACGTTTCCTATTCGAACGGACATCATCGCGATTTAGGGCTTCATGTCGAGGGGGCAAAACTCTGACGGTCTGACGGCTACTAGAACTTTTAATTACCTACAATTTGAGGTATGATAGAAATTTATGGAAGAATTATTGCAAAAGTTATAGACATTGTGCTGCAGGAACTGAATGAAATACGTTTCCTATTCGAACGGACATTATCGCGACTTAGAGCTTCATGTCGAGGGGGCAAAACTCTGAGGGTCTGACGGCTACTAGAACTTTTAATTACCTACAATATGAGGTATGATAGAAATTTATGGAAGAATTATTGCAAAAGTTATAGACATTGTGCTGCAGGAACTGAATGAAATACGTTTCCTATTCGAACGGACATTATCGCGACTTAGAGCTTCATGTCGAGGGGGCAAAACTCTGACGGTCTGATGGCTACTAGAACTTTTAATTACCTACAATTTGAGGTATGATAGAAATTTATGCAAGAATTTTTGCAAAAGTTATAGACATTTTGCTGCAGTAACTGAAGGAAATACAGTTCCTATTCCAACGGACATTATCGCGATTTAGGGCTTTATGTCGAGGCGGCAAAACTGTCAGGGTTTGACGGCTACTAGAGCTTTTAATTACCTACAATTTAAGGTATGATAGAAATTTATGCAAGAATTTTTGCAAAAGTTATAGTCATTTTGCTGCAGGAACTGAATGAAATACGTTTCCTATTCGAACAGACCTTATCACGATTTAGGGCTTCATGTCGAGGGGGCAAAACTCTGACGGTCTGACCGCATACTAGAACTTTTAATTACCTACAATTTGAGGTATGATAGAAATTTAGTGACGACTGTTACATTAGCCATCTGTGGTACGTCACCTGTATAAAGTAGATAGAGAATTGGTCTCAAGAGAATGCCCTTAGGTGCCCTTGTTTATACTTGTTTTAGGTCCGAGTATTCATTTAATTGTTTTATTATACGTCGGCATAACAATAACTTTCTTAGGTAGTTTATAAGAACTTCCCCTATGATGAATCGTATCAAGGTGCCTTCTTTGGATTCAGGATTGTTTTTATTTCTTGTACTGCTTCGTCTTCATTGTTTATAGCTTCCTCCGCGATTGGCTCTGATTCGATGTTGTGGGACAGGAAGATGTCGGTTAGATGTTCTGCAAAAGTTTCGGCCTTGAGTTGTCTCAGCTGGATCTCGAGATTTCTTTTGTGTTGTTCCAGGCGGCTTTCTGGATGGTGTTGATGAATTTGTCGGCTTCTACTTCCAGCTGATCTGTAGTTTTAAGCTGAATATTTAGCTGGATAGTGTTCTCAAGCTCTATTTCAAAACTTATTGGCCAAGGTTGGGTTACATTGCTTTTGATTATGCTTTCGCTTAGAGTTACTAGTATTAGTAATCAGAGTTCAGGTCAAAGTTCAGGTCAAAGTTATTATATAGCAACTACCGTAAGTTTCACTTCTGCACTCCTGAGATGGCACTACTCATAGTGATATATGGTATTTCTTATAATTACTGCACTTCCCCCTCTAGATTTGTCATATACATTGGAGATTCAAAAACCGTAAGAACCGAAGTGGATAATAGTTTTGTTAGATATTACGTGAGTCTATCATTCGGGTGGAGGAGCCGGCAAAATTTTCATTCTTAAAAAATAGTTTATTTACATAAATCTTGATATAGATTTCGTTGACGTATTAAAATCGAAATTAGGTATTCTATCGGCATTTTGGGTGGGTTTCCGGTTAAGCTCGCCACAGGGTCGCGCCGAATATTGTTTTTGGGGAGAGATACGGACGTTGGTTGAAATCGAGCCGATTGTCATCGTAAATTAAATTTCGGGATATCGGGTACCGAGTACGTGCCGGGGGACGAGGGAGCCTCGCAAACGTCAGCCGCATATTTGCTTTCGTAAATAATAATGTACATAATTAAATCGACGGGCCGGACCACCCTGTCCCGTGTCCTGCTCTAGTAGTTAGTTCATTCACGGAGCGCGCTATACCATTTATCAGAGCGCCCAGACTGGCGCGGCGCGGCACCCAGATCGCGATCGCTGTAAACAGGGTATTAATTCCGTGTCAATTTCATCAGATACGCTGAATTATTACCGAGGGAATAATTTTGCGTCGCTGCGGTACGGCCTTTTTCCAACCGACTGTGCGGGAACACCAAGTGTTTCGCAAATATTTGCATTTGAAAAATTGCCTCCCCGAAAATTAATTAATAGACCCATTTCGGTTATTAAATGTTTCACCACGGCAGAACAAAAGAATTCGAAATAGATAAAATTTATTGATTAAAATTCTGACCCATTCAGACAATAGCATCGCTATAAATTTCTTTTATGTCCTACATGATCATAAAGTGACATTTTACATCTTAGTTACCGGGACGAAAACAGCTACTTTTTGCGCCCTAGGGCGATAAAGATTCTTTATGCTCCCTAGGGCATAAAGGATTGCCATGGTTATACGTCAAATATATCAAATATTTGTCATTCAAATTGTAAATTTTAAATCGTCAATATCAATTATTGACGATTAAGGTTATAAGTTTGACAATTAATTGTCTGTATTGTCACTCAACTCCGAATTGTTTGTATGGCTATTGAACTCCGTAGATACGCCGTCACTTGATAACTTCAAAATATTTATTAATATTATTCAAACGGAGGAACAAAACCATTGTAGGACATAAAATTTAGTACGTACCTCGGCCATTACTTGATGTTTATACCCTCGGGGACTTAAGAAGCGCGAGGGCCGATAGGCCAGAGAGGGCATAAACATCCGTCTAATGCCCTTGGTACATAAATAACTATTAAGATTTCATTTCAGCTTGGATAATTCTGTTAAATCACATTAAGAAATAGCATACAATGTCAAAAGGCACGATACCCTCTCAATAAAAATTGAATCGCTTATTATTAAAAGGAACTTTACTGACATTTTCCATCATTTTCAGATTTTTTGCATTTACCCTTTAACAAAGCAAGCCGAATAGTCTAATATGAAAATCAAGATGGCAACTGTCTCCATGGTGTCTACCGTATGCTGCTAGCGCTTTGACTTTTGCTCGTTTATTATTAAAAGGACCTAAGTAGCTGCACTTGTCTTTTAAAATTACCGGTGTCACTGACAGTTCTTGCCAACTCAATAAACCAGCGGCGGACACGGCGCCAGCCCCGAGGTGACTTTTTGCTATAAATTGTCGGAACAGTTTGTGATTTTTTGTCACAGTTCTTCGGAACAAGTTGTGATTTTTTTCTTACAGTTCTTCGGAACAAGTTGTGATTTTTTGTCACAGTTCTACAGATTGTGATTTGGACGATGTGGGAGGGGAGTTGAAGGGTAGTATAATAGTTACTACTTAAAAGGGCTTTAAGAAATATTTTTTTAGCCTTTTATGTTACGTAATTTTTCCAGTTACCCAAAAACGCATCTCAAAAGCCAGATTTTGAAAAGGGAAAACAGTGATATTAGATGTAGTACACATAAACTTTACAGCAAAACTATTACGATGTTACGTTTTACTCGCTAGTCGTTCGGATTTGTTTTGTTTTTAACATCACTGAAGGAAGTTAAAGGAAATCTTCTGTTTCTAAAGTTAGTAGCAATATCACCAACCTGACAATCTCTTTAAGTCTCTTCAGAATCTCATTTTGTTTTAAAAGAACTATTCAATTCCAATTTCACCAACTTTCAGTTCATCCTAGTGCTCTGTGAAGATAAATAAAAAAAATTATAAAACTTATTTAGCTTGAAAAGATCTATCTTATGATGAATGACCTACATTATTTCTTATACTGTTTCCATACTTCAAGTACTATGTAGTTTTTTTTTAGAGATTTTGAAGTGAAGTAATCTTTTGATTATCATTTTCTTTATTCTACGAAAAACACATCAAAATAATGCATCGTGCCTTATGTAGAAGAAATATTAAATATATTAGGTGGAGGAGCCTGAAAGAAAGGCAAAACTACTATATTTCTAACGAAAATGATACGTGGTATCGTTTCCTACCGCGTTTAACCAAGGAGAACATCCATAAATGAAATGGAGTAGATTAATAACAAGGCAGTTATGATAAAAGTGCTTGTCACATAACGTAATGCACAAACCTAAAAGCAACAATTACGGTTTTTTTTCATTAATATCAACTTCCGAGAAACACTATTAATCACTTTTATCTTCATAGAAACCTGTTTTTACATGTATAGAACAAAACCGTCCGTCCTCCAAAAAGGATAATTGTAAATATACATACTAGTGTCAGAAATCGAGACTGGTGGCAGTAAAAATGAAAGATTGTCGGCTCTGGAGTTCTGCTGGCAGGAGGCTCGTTTCTTTTTTCTTCTCTCGCACCTCTCGGCGGCGCACATACGAAATAAGATCAGCGTCACACCCTGGGTGCTTCTGAATATAAAGATATATAATATTCAATTTGCCGGGCGACCCTTGGAAATATTACATTTAAGGTGAACAGGAAAAGGGTGGATTGCCCCTGCGTACAAATTGAGGCATCCCCGAGTCGAAATCTTCGGGGCCCGGAGGTCACCCGTCGTCACACCTAACTCGTGACGAGACTGCAGACAGTTCCATCGCTGCGGTACCGGCGGTAAAAGGCAAAACCGTCAGCGCCAAGCAAGAACGTCTATTGCATTTAATAAATACGAATGCATTTGAATCGGTGAATTCGAAAATAGTATAAAAAAACTGAGCTCTGGGGAAATTATCAAAATAACTTTGCCGGTGGAATACCATGAAAAGTATGGATGTGAGCATTTAGTGCCAACAGACAGAACATTATATTTGCATTAACACGACGATTAAAATAATCACAAGGGAGTACTGTTTTTGAACTTCAAAAACACAATTCCACAAATAAGTCGACCAAGAACGGTAAATATGTTGGATTTGTCCAGTAATGTTTGAGGATAGCACATTCCAAAGATCATGTCAGATTTTCAAAACAGATTTAAAGTATCAAATTGCATATGGCCATAAAAATATAAAGAAAAAACTCGGACTCGCGTGAAACATTTTGTGTTATATTTGCTGCTTTCTGACTCTAAATCTGAAACAATGTCATCAATATCCAAAATAGAAAATTCAATATGGCGACAAAACTTCGTCGTCTTTGCATAATAGTATATTATTATTCCAGTTTTATAAGACGTCAAATTGGCGCACGAGTTGTTTTGGGCACGACGAACGTAGTGAGGAGCAACTATGATCACAAAGGAGCTTGGGGCAACAGTTTTAACCCTACTGTGATAAAAACTTAACATAACCTAAAAACTTAACTATAAAATAATTTTTGGAATGTATCCATGTCGACAAATGTATATAAATTTATATACTCGAAAAAATGCCTCTATTCCTTTGTAAAAATATATAATTTCTTAAGTTTATACCGGTTAAATTGGTTACAACATCATCAGCCTAAATCTACGATTAGAAAATGTTAGTACGGAAATAAGTAAATAACAATATAACAGATTACTCATGGTCAGGTAATTAAAAACACAAGCATAGTAAAATACGTCTGCCATATGTGAATGACGACAGACAATTGACATACGGCTGGAAGTAACTTAAAGTTCATAAATTTTAAAATTATTGAAATTTAAACATGAATAATGGCTTTTGTTGGAAGTCTAATTGATCATTTAATAAAGTTATGTTGTGGTTTCTTTTATGCTTTTCTATCTCGAGTTGTTCTAAAAGGCCTAGTTTATTACATTTGTGAAGAAGTGTAGGTTCGTTGTATTTTATACAATGACCTGTTGAAATCTTGTAAAAAATTATATATTTTTACAAAGTATAGAGGCATTTTTTCGAGTATATTAATTTAAAATAGTTGTTTCATAATTATAATAATCAGAATAGACGTGTTTGACGGTAATTGATTATGTAGTTACTTCAAAGAATTGTTATAACGGTTAACGTTTAATAGCGGTTTTTTACACGCACATATAATTGAAACCAAATGTCGGTGTTATAATAATTATAATAATTTATTAATATTATTAATAATTTATTAGAATAAATGATACTTAGTAAAATTACATGTGATGGAGGTAATACAAATACGTTGCACATGATCAGAACTAAGACAACGGTATACGGTATACGCAGAATTCGGTCCAAAATGTTACCGAAAACTTATACGTTACATAAACTAAGAAATCCCCAACACTTTAAATGTACTATAGCTTCCTACGTGTATGCTGATATTCAATAATCCATTTATTGCGCATATACAAATCCGCAGCAGTAATTAAAATCGTTCATATCTACAATGTAGGTTTGATCTTCGCATAATACCTTATTAGAGTAAATATGGCGCTTGAACTATATCTGAAAAGGGGATTTGATGTTTAGTTGACAAGAATGATTACGACCACTTACCAGAGTCGCAAAACATCTCCGACAACGTCATGCTGGCGTATTTTGATGAACACAGCAAAAGTAAGAAAGCCCCAACCCTTTGGCAATACTATAGCAGGCTACAGACATGTATAGAATATTGATATTTCGCAGTTTATGCAATTGCAAGCGATTCAAAAGAGGCAGTTTGTGGATATGTTACTAAAAAAGTTACTAAAAGCGATGTTACAATTTGTTAATTGTAACACCGAAAACAGTGTTACAATGTGTGCAGTAGAAAGTAGAAAAATCATATTTTAAGTGATATATGGATGTTAATGATTTCAAATTTGTAATGTAATAATAAAAATTTAAAATGACGATACCCGCGGAAATAATATGGTGGCCAAAATGTAAAACAATCGTCAGATTCGCATGAATCTTATTTTAAGGGATATTTTTAAATGACGCTTTATATGAACCAAAAATGTAAAAACTCTAAAATGAATGAACATAGGAAATATTATTTGAAACTTTTCCATTCCAAATCTCAAAATTAAAATCATATCAAAATTCATAATGGTGGTTAAAATTGTAGAAACATTCCCATATATGTCGTCAAAATCATCGATCCATTTATGTCGCCAAAAATATATAAAAAGCAAAGCCTTGTGCCTTGTGCCAAATCTGAAGTCAGATTGGCTTGACACTTTTTCCTTTAAGCCCCGAGGTGAAGTTGGAAAAATAATCGCGTCAGTACTTTATATTTATTTTATTGTACAACAATCAACAATAAATTTTATTACTTTTAAACGATTATTTGTATGAAAAAGTGACAAAGCAATTTATAGAAAATATTGCGAGGTATAATTTTAGTATTACTCATTTTTTTGAAAATGTTATAGTTTCTGAGATAATCGCAAAACAGATTTTTTAAATTTTATTACGCAGATATTTGTGTTGCATTCGTTTTTTTAGGCTCCTTTTGGTGTTCTTCTTACATTCCCGCGATAGAAGAACGCCCAGAGAACACTTAGGCTATGTACTTCAAAATGGCTCACTTTGGACTTTGGATGGCTCACAATGGCTCAAAATGGCTCACTTTTTGAACGTCACTACGGTTTACAGACTACTTTTCTCCAACGACCCTAGTTAGCTTAATGGGTGTTTTACTACTGGGCGTGGAGCTCCTTTCTAGTCCTTTCAATTAACATTGACGCCTCGTGTTGTATCATTGTTGTAACCGAGATCCGCCCAGTCTACTGACAAAACTAGCTAAACGTAACAATCCTTTTGGGGATAGTAATGTCTGCTAATAAGAACGGGCCCGGGTTGTAAAATTTTCGGACCCTTCCTGCAGGGTTATACCGATCGTTTCCGTTACGAGGGGCGCATGCAGGAACTAATAAAACAAATTGAGGTCCGTTATGAGTAACAATGTGAATATGAAATTCTTGGCTGGGTATACGGTCCAAAATATGATACAATGCTCGCGTGAGTTTATACATAGTTTCGATAAAATAAATAGATTTATATTTCCTTTTAGTTACGTCATTGTAATTAATGAATCGCGCCAGAAAGTAATTATAATGTTAATGCGAACACAACGTGGCGGTTTATTAAAAGTTGCGGTGGTATGGCGCGGGTACGCAGTAAAAAAAGTCGACTTTAAAATTCATATTATGCACATCGAAAAGTAAACTCATTTTCGCCCCTCGTCACAGGGGTGAGACGGGATCCAATAAATATTATAATAGGGCACCGTCCGATTTCAATAAAAATATACCCTCTATATTCGTCAACGCCCTTGGAAATCGCTTCCATACTGAAGCTGCCCAAAACTCTGACAACAAGAAATCAATATTTTTTATCCGTTTCCTAGATTACAAATTAAGATATCTACATCATAAAATACTACAAGGAAATTTTAAGTAAACTTAAATCAATGTAATGTATACTTCTTTGTAAATGAATTTAAAATAGTCGCTCGAAAGGTTAAAATAGTGAAAAACACTCAGAAATATGGGGGGTGTTTTTAGGGGGTCAATACATAGAGTATAATAATATTATATCTGCATATACAAGAAAATGGTAACAAGAACCTTGTTTTTTGAGGGTCAGGTTTTGTAGGTGGTTTAGAAATAAATATAGTTTTAATAAGTTTTGAATCTTGGTGAAAATAGTAATAATATTGCACCTGCAACTGTACGCAAAATTGTAAAAAATAAACAGGGTTGAGATTGAGATATACAGTTTTTATTAAAGTTCTGAAACCATATCACCATATGTTTTCTCACAGGCTTCTTTATTGGTTGCATGACGTCACAGTGATTAAATAGAAAAATTTAGTAAACTAACATCAAATAAGAAGTCCTGAAGACTTAATTATAACATTTTTGATTTCCAGAATATACCGGAAGTCGTCATAACTGTACTCAGTTTAAGAATTTAAATTATAGCCTAAGTTGTGTGTTACCTCATTGAATGTGATATTTGAAAATGAAAATGTTTTGTAGGAAAACATTTGAGATAACAAATTGAAAAACATCTTAAGGAACCAAAAAAACCACTAATAAGTTCATCTGATACTTTTTACTCAGACGCATTTACTTACGAGAAAAAAAATCATTAAACAGTTCCATATCAATTTATTTATTTTTTCATTCAATTTATTTCTCTTATCTTTAATTTTTCTACTTAAACTTATTTTTATTGTTGTAATGGGTATTGATTTATTGGATATGTATTTGTTTTAAATTTTTATTTGTACTGTTAATATTTCAAAAGGCTGTAAATTTCTAAACTGTTGAGAAAACAAATAGTTCCATATGAAAACTTTTACCCGGAATGACATTTACTTTCTAAAAATATCTTTTGCGGGGAAAAAGTCGGACAGACTGTATATCGGAACTAACGAAGCCAGTTACTTATTTGACTCCTAACGAATTCAATATAAGAATATAATTAACACCATCCAAACAATATTAAAATATTAGGATAATCTTGCGTCAAAATGAAAACTACAACAAGGGTTGTGTTTATGTCACTTTATATTAAATTGGAGCATAGCGCCAAAATAATCTTGAACTACAGGATTTGCATTATAGTCGACTACACGACGTAGGTTTAAGCACTCTGTATGCGTTATTAGTCTTCATTTCTCATGCAAAAATTTACGTTTGCTTATCGGGCGAAACGAGATGTAATTGAAATGTGGGAAATAAAAGAGAATTGCCCATGCCTCTGCGAACGAACGAACGGCAAATGCCGGTACTGCGCGGTTGCTTCAATTTTCATACAAACAGTCGGATTCTCCCTGGCGACTACTCACTCCTCCTCAGCGGCATGAATTTTCTTGCATATATAATTTTACGCTCATTAGTATGCAAACTGGATGGTCCCGGCACTTTCACGAAACCGCACACTTCCTTTTTTGCTTCTCATCTCTTCCTCTATCCCTCTCCTTCTCCCTGTAGTCTGTAACCAACTCGGACGAACGCAGTAAGAAATATAGATCTAAATTTTCTTCGGGTGGTCTCCGTAATGTGTTGCATAAACTTGTATATTAATGGTGGGGTTATTCGTTTTACTTAGCACTGAAAATATACAGGATTTAAAAAAAAATCCGATGTGGCCAGGCACATGACTTTATCATATACTATATATAAAATTAATAGTTTAGCTGCATGAGATTCTATTTGATCGAGATCGGCCATGTCTGCATTAAAATAAAACTAGTAGAACTAGACAGATATTTTGATTATATTGACAGTAGGTATTGTCAAAACATTAGCGTTTGACACTACCTACTGTCATTAGAATCAAAATGTCTGACATATCCTGGCTACTAGTTTTAATGCAGTACGACCGATCTCGATGAAATAGAATTTGCTCATGCAGCTAAACTATTAAGTTTCCCAAAAATTTTCATTTACATAAATTATTCAGAATATCCTCTACTTTAATTTATTATTTAACTATTTCGACGAAATTCCAGAAATGGCGGCTTATTTGCAAAATCTTGCAAAAATGCTAAGACTAAACTCCAGTTCCTTTGGACCCTTTTCAACAGAATTCTTTTCAGCTCTAAGTTTGGTTATGAAACTTCTAAATATGAAGTTTGGTCTCGATACCTTTAGTAGTTTCTCTGGAATCATCGCCACAAAGAACGGGTACACACAGACATTTTTTTGTACCTTGGTCAAAAATGTGCAGGGGACCCAAAAAGACATATTTCCGCTAAAATCTCAAATTTTTTTTTGGCATGATTACAATACTTTACATACTACGTATGATAAAGTAAAACAGAAGCTATTACATTTTTATTAATCATTCGATTGGAGTGAACCAAAAAGTCCCTACGACGCGTCGTAGGGACTCTTTGGTTCACGTCGTGACGCCGTCACTCATTTACTTATGATGTACCTATACTTTATCGTAATTTTAAACGACAGCTGGCAAAACTTGTGCCGTGTCATAACTGTAAAACATAACTTCGAAGTTCAATCATACATAAGTAAATAGTACGCACATAATTATTATTTATTTATTTTTTCTTTCACATCGGTCTTAAACAGTGTATAACACTCATTTTTCCCTTTTTTTTTAAATTAGCTCAATAGCCTTGTTACCTAATTCTCCGGGATAGTAAAATATATGATATATACTTACGCCGTTGTTCATGGAAATTTAAATGTTTTTACATTTTGACTATAACGGGTGAGCTAAAATGATTGAGGACAGGTTGAATTTCCCGCCATAGTCTTAGTGTTACTAAGATGGTATGAGTGCATGATACAGGTTATGATCACTGTCAGATACCATACTGAACCACGTCAGTAAGGGTTACGTCCCTCTGGGGCGATATATCATCTTTTTTCTCAATTAATATGTTATTGGGTTCTTGAAAAGTCTTTCTAAAAATAAAATAATAATTAATTAATTCAATTAATAGTTTCAATTTAATAAACCTAATTATAATCAGAGAATAAATCCCTTTACAAAAAGGAACACCTACGCCACTGGATCAAAATAACAGCTGTCATTTGCAACCATTGCCAACATCAGAATTATTTAAATTGGCGGGAAATTTAACCTGTCCTCAATCATTTTAGATCACTGTGTACTTTATATTTAATAGTTTTGGACAAAAGTAAATATCAATTACTAGTTAGGTTTTCCGAGAAAAAACCCTAATATGATTTCTGGATTTTTACTGGATTTATTTTGATATCACAGGGGGCTTTGCATATGAAGAGGGCGAATAGTTTTTATATATCGTCATGATGTTCAATAGAAAAATAAATTAAAAAAAAAATATAACGATTACATTCTTTACATTCTCGGGCGCATTTTTTTTTGTTTTCAAGCAGCACTTCTTTTTCAAAATATTGTATGACCAGAATAACAATTACAGTATTTTAGTTTATAATGTTAAAATTATATTAGGGCTACCGGCTATCAAACTTGTTATTAACCTAAAAATAATAGGTAAACTTTTTCAGAATAGATGTGAAAACAACAGCAAATTTCCTTAATTCGTCAATCACAAGAAACGAATACAAATGACAACCGATTGGTTTGCTTTTTCAGTAGCTTTTTAATTTTGAATTTCTGTCTTCAGATTTAGTCACTCAATCTGTATAATTTAATCTTATATATTTATATAAAATCAATAATTTCTTTTCACAAATTCTCCTTGTAGATTTGTAGTTGTAAACCAATTTTGTTGCTTTTGTTTATATTTAGCTAAGGCTGCGTAGATTTATTCAGTAGACTTCAGCACGGTTATTCCCTACGACGGATGACGTTCATGTCAATTGTAATTTTAATTAATTTTTCTTGTAAGTAATAAGAAGTGAGTTAACATTGATAATATGGTCGTGGATGTTCTCGTTGGTACGTCGAAATAGTCTACACAATTTATAATTAATAACTTTACCACGTTCCCAAACAAAATATTAATTAAGCGTCGTTTGTCAGGCTAAAGGTTTTGCTCGGTTACCGGAAGCGTTTTGTTGTTATTAATTAATTTCAAGTGCATACGTATGCGTCTGTATATGTATATATGTATGTAAGTATTTGTATGTATGTATGGCGCACGTTCTATGTATGCATATGCGGACATACGTCGAGGCTGAAATAAATGTGGGTTTTGTGCAGTGGCGTGCAGTGTGGACGTTGTGCGCCGCCACTGGCGCTGTACAAAGTTACACCCCGCGCGAGGTAAATATTCATGGTTCATGTATATTAAATTGCGGACCATACATACATGCCGTATGTATATATTGGTATCAAAACAAATTTATTTCGCTAAAGTGCATTATCTTGCATATTTTATCGGTACACAAACTCGAGTCGTGTATCTCCGCAGCCAACGCGACCCGCGGACAAGTGAATATTTTCACACCTGTGTACTTCGACGTTTTCACATCGGGAAACTTTGTAATATTTTCTGTTCGCGTTAGTCTGATTTCCGGGAAAATGTTATGGAAGAAACCGTCGGTACTTCGTAAAATGAATATTTTAGAGCGTTTAACAAAACTACGTTATGAGTTATCACAAAAATACCTTCATTCGTAATATTTGGTGAATTCTGTTCTAAAATGACATTTCTGTAAATTTCTATAGCGTGCCTGCATAATAAATAACCCCAAATTACTTGCTAACCCCTCCCTGAAAGGGCAAAGGTACCTAAATGTAAAAAGTTGTTCCGCCTGGCTCTAAAGAAAGTAATTTGTGCTGTTATTTGTGCTTTTTTCTTCTTTTCTTACCCCCAGGTCGCTTCTTCATTTATTTAAGATTATGCGCCGAGAAAATATAGCGCCTAAACCAACCGTTATTTAGGGCGAACCCCTCGAGTCATAAACATCGCGTCGCGGTACCAAAATAATCTAAATTATTCACTTAGACACGAGCGCTAACAGTAACTGTAATAGGACCATAACGCTATAAGTTATTCGCCCTTTATAGTTTTATCGAATATACAGAAGTATAACTGTTTTAGAATAGAAAAACAAGAAGAAGGTTTATATTTTCAAAATTGTACTTTGTATCATTAGAGCTCGATAATAATATGAACCTAGCCTCCCACCATTTTATGTTGTCGCTTGCTATCAAATTGAAATTTTAATTAATCTATTTTTGCCTGTAATAATTTGGAAAATTTTGGGTTAGTGTTCCATAGGAAGTATGCTTCCTTGAGCTTGTTCCCTCCATTTAACATATCTTCTTTTTTTACCTTCAAAATGTCCAAAAATCTATAGGTTGTTATTCTACTTTCTGACCAAGTGTGATATCAAAATTTAGTTTAACAAAATTTAGTTAAACAAGAACATTTTATCTGAAATATCCAAAACTTTGTGTTTGTACCTCAAGCGGATTACTAAAATATATTACTCTGTTACGAAGTATAGTTTAATTGCATTGTACAATTGAGGTCAGGTCATCCAACCCATCCGACCTGCAGACAGTTGCTTGTCCAGAAATGCAGACGTCAGGCTTTTCATATCGGAACAAAGACATTCCTTTGTGGCACACGTTCAAAGCGTGCAAATTAACTTTGATTTATATCAAAGGCGGTGTGCAACCAAAAATCCTAACTCAGGATTTTTGGGGGCTCAAAACAGGTCATGACGTCTTGCCAAATTCAATATAAAAGCCACGGCAAAGGATGGGAACGGGTTCAGTAGTTTGCAGCACCTACTTGTAGTGTAGCGCGACTATTGTATTTTAGATATCAGCTGTAGTATTGGAATTCTGCATGGTCAGCAATACACGAACGATGTAAACAACACTGCGACTTTTATTTATACATCTCCATCCTGACCTAGAGCCGTCCCCCATTAAGAGCTACGTAACATGGTGGAGGCGCAAAATGGTCCCAAGGAAGATTGGGAACGGCTCATTTTGGTCAGGGTGGAAACATCTGAGAAAATCCAGCGCGACGAAGAAGAAGCATGGCTGAAGCGACTCGGAGACAAGACGAATTGGATTGGCGGTCAATCTGCAGGGAGGTTTTGTAAAATTTCTCACTCCCCCAATGAGAAATATGCCGTTCCAATGACAGCTACTAACAACCGCATGGATGGATAGCGTTAGAGTCAAACAACGCTCAACTCTTCGTCTTAGAAATAAGTTAGTACCTAGTGTGTTTATTTGTGTAGTTTAATTGTTGAAGGTTGATGCCATCACTGTAAGGAAGAATATGCATTTGCCCGTTCTCACTTCGATGGATGCAGCTGGCTGGTCGGGGTCACGAAGAGATAAATACACGGATGGTGGTCATCTACAAGAAGCAGTCGACACATGACGAACGGGGTACCATACCGGCATAATTGAGTTATATACGAGTTTTAGGGTTGCCGATACCGCCAGAGGAAGCTGGCGATGTAGACTGGAGGGGATTTGGCGCTACGGATTCTACCGAACCACCCCGCACGGGACAAGGGATGTCTCGACCAGTTTGAGAAAAAGCAAACAAATCGACTAGAGAGGAACGGTCCTATGGATTCTACCGAACCACCTCGCACGGGACAAGGGGTCCCGACTAGTCCAAGTAGAAGTAGAAGGAGAAGAAGAATTAGCAGAATTCTGAGAGGCAACAGGAGATGATTCTGAAACACGAATCTGGGTACACGGTCAAAGCCGACCGTAATGGTATCTCTCACGTAGATGACCATCACAATCCTAGAAGAAAAAGGTTAGCAGGAGGACCCAAGAACTAGACGGAGACGGATGAGAACGGGGCAAATCGCATAAGATACTGGCACGACGACGTTGAACTTCTTTCTATGGATAGTTTTTTGTATTGTTATTTCTTATGTTAGGCAAATAAAATTGTAAGTGGTGCGTTCTTTCCTATCCCGCTCCGTGGCTGTACAATTTCGTTTCATTGCTCTGGGTCGAGCAATTGTTTGCGAGGAGGGTTGTTACGAAGTATAGTTTAATTGCATTGTACAATTGAGGTCAGGTCATCCAACCCATCCGACCTGCAGACAGTTGCTTGTCCAGAAATGCAGACGTCAGGCTTTTCATATCGGAACAAAGACATTCCTTTGTGGCACACGTTCAAAGCGTGCAAATTAACTTTGATTTATATCAAAGGCCGTGTGCAACCAAAAATCCTAACTCAGGATTTTTGGGGGCTCAAAACAGGTCATGACGACTTGCCAAATTCAATTAGGTATTTTAAATTCAAGTATTTTAGATATCAGCTGTAGTATTGGAATTTTGTATGGTCAGCAATACACGACCTATGTAAGCTACACTGCGACTTTTATTTACATCTCCATCCTGACCTAGAGCCGTCCCCAATTACGAGCTACGTAACAGTATGCTTCCTTGGGATTGTTCCCTCCATTTAACATATCTTCTTTTTTACCTTCAAAATGTCCAAAAATCTATAGGTTGTTATTCTACTTTCTGACCAAGTGTGATATCAAAATTTAGTTTAACAAAATTTAGTTAAACAACAACATTTTATCTGAAATATCCAAAACTTTGTGTTTGTACCTCAAGCGGATTACTAAAATATCTTAGTTCTGTCAATCACTAGATTCTAGTTGCTGCAAACCCTTGACAGTTGGTAGTAGTGGGATTTTGGTGGGGCTGGTTTTCTACTTATGCCTAACTCTAGTCATCATAAATATCCGTTTAAAATTCAAAAAAATCAAAATAAAACGGATTAGTTATGCAACTGTAGAATGCCCCATTGTGCTAATCCTCTGTGCATTCATAACAAGGATATTCTGATGCGGACAGGACGAAAAAAATTCGAAACGGTACGAGTTGTCCCGCAAGGCAATATTTACATATTTAACCGGGGAAAAACAGTTTTATTGTGCCGTATATTCGTCCCGACAAACGTTTTTACGAGGACATGAGCTTTTGAATAAATAATACGCGAGAATGCGGGGTAGACGTCGGTTGGGTGTCCGTCTCATCCCCAAGCACCACCCCTGGCATAATCCGGTAACTTATGCCCGAAAAAACATTTCGCACGCACTTAGCCTTACTCTTTTCGGGGGTAGCGATATAAAATAAAAAACAATATCATCGGATGTTTTACGGTTGTCGGGCCTTTTGCTGGATTATATGGATGGTCTCTTTGACTGCGGCAGATATATTGGCTAAATTCGGGTACATTTTTTTAGGGTTGGTAAGTGCCATGATACTTTTATTCTGCTTTGACTATGTAAATCCATGGATAATAAATACAAACGCTTCTATTAATTTTAAAAATATACTTACTGAATGAGATATATCTGCAAAAATATAAGATTTTAGCATACTGAAACAAACAATGAAAATAATTTACATAGTATAATAATAATTCATATTATTCTGTATTACAATGTACCTATAAGCAAAAATGTAAAAAGTAAGTAGTTATCAGCTCTTTAGTTAATAATTGCCCCCAATTATTCAAAAGCGTAAAGAGTTTAGTTAACATATAAGCTAATTAAATGGGTTTGGTTGTTTTTTACTCTATTTATGACATATTGACGTACACGTATAGAAGAAGATGATGTATACTTCTCTATTATTCGGTACCATTTATTTTTGTCCCTGTTTTTAGCAAAAATCTGTTATATTTTGTTATTTTTAATCGACAATTACCAAAAAATTAATTTTGGCGTAACGCTCTGTAAAATTTGATATTTTATACCAGGAAATCAATAGAAGATATAGGTCTAGACTCTAGGGTTGCCAAACTATTCACGATGGCATCTTGGTAAGAGCCGGGAAAATATTTATGTTGTAAAACTTAAATTTTGTAGATATTTTTAATGACAAAAATCTTTAATACGTTTTGTTTTTAATTTATTACTCAATAATCGATAATGGTCTTGAATTCAAACTCTTGAATATCAATGTTTAATACTGATCTTCCCGACTGTAGTTTAGTTTTCCAGATTGATTTTTCACATTTAATCAGTCTATCAGTCTATCATTATTATTTGGATCAAACATTTATTTTTTTAACGGTTCTATGATCTGAAAATGATTACAGTATTTCTTTTATAATTTTAAAATAAAATTATCGTTTGCTTCCAGGTGTCAAACTAAATTTAACAAAAACCAATATTTACGTTTATTCATTTTAATAAATTTACAAACCACAATTAAACAAACAATAATAATATAAAATAAACTCTTCAGACTATATGTCAAAATAACTGAAATATCTGAATCTGAAGGTAAAAATTATAAATTACCTTTATTTTTTTTGAGAAATTCAGTTCCAAAAACTTATTTGGTGCATTATTTTCAGTGCATAGTGCTTTTTGAGAAGTGACACTTGAAAAAATGAGAAATGTTCGGAGACAAGAACGTATCATCCAATGCAGTCCTGTCAAAAACAAAAAATAATAAAAAGAAACTTTTTAACAGTACGTTCTACTAGCACAATAGTGTCAATCCTCGCGAAACGAGGACTGAAATCTTAACAAAAATCTTTAATATGTTTTCTTTTTAATTTATTACTTAATAATCGATAATGGTCTTGAATTCAAACTCTTGAATATCAATGTTTAATACCGATATTCCCGATTGTAGTTTAGTTTTCCAGATTGATTTTTCACATTTAAACCATTTAGTCTATCATGAAGAATAAGGGGAGTCCTTATTTGGATCAAACATTTATTTTTCTAACGGTTCTATGATCTGAAAATGATTACAGTATTTCTTTTATAATTTAAAAAAAAAATTATCGTTTGCTTCCAGCTGTCGAACTAAATTTAACAAAAACCAATATTTACGTTTATTCATTTTAATACATTTACAAACCAGAATTAAACAAACAATAATAATATAAAATAAACTCTTCAGACTATATGTCAAAATAACTGAAATATCTGAATCTGAAGGTAAAAATTATAAATTACCTTTATTTTTTTTTTGGGAAATTCAGTTCCAAAAACTTATTTTGGTGCATTATTTTCAGTGCATAGAGCTTTTTGAGAAGTGACATTTGAAAAATTGATAAATGTTCGGAGACAAGAACGTATCATCCAATGCATTCCTGTCAAAAACAAAAAATAATAAAAAGAAACTTTTTAACAGTACGTTCTACTAGCACAATAGTGTCAATCCTCGTGAAACGAGGACTGAAATCTTAACAAAAATCTTTAATATGTTTTCTTTTTAATTTATTACTCAATAATCGATAATGGTCTTGAATTCAAACTCTTGAATATCAATGTTTAATACCGATATTCCCGATTGTAGTTTAGTTTTCCAGATTTATTTTTCACATTTAAACCATTTAGTCTATCATGAAGACAAAGGGGCGTCCTTATTTGGATCAAACATTTATTTTTATAACGGTTCTATGATCTGAAAATGATTACAGTATTTCTTTTATAATTTAAAAAAAAATTATCGTTTGCTTCCTGCTGTCGAACTAAATTTAACAAAAATCAATATTTACGTTTATTAATTTTAATAAATTTACAAACCAGAATTAAACAAGCAATAATAATATAAAATAAACTCTTCAGACTATATGTCAAAATAACTGAAATATCTGAATCTGAAGGTAAAAATTATAAATTACCTTTATTTTTTTTGAGAAATTCAGTTCCAAAAACTTATTTTGGTGCATTATTTTCAGTGCATAGAGCTTTTTGAGAAGTGACACTTGAAAAATTGAGAAATGTTCGGAGACAAGAACGTATCATCCAATGCATTCCTGTCAAAAACAAAAAATAATAAAAAGTAACTTTTTAACAGTACGTTCTACTAGCACAATAGTGTCAAGCCTCGCGAAACGAGGACTGTAATTTTGACAAAAATCTTTAATATGTTTTCTTTTTAATGTATTACTCAATAATCGATAATGGTCTTGAATTCAAACTCTTGAATATCAATGTTTAATACCGATATTCCCGATTGTAGTTTAGTTTTCCAGATTGATTTTTCACATGAAGAATCAGGGGAGTCCTTATTTGGATCAAACATTATTTTTCTAACGGTTCTATGATCTGAAAATGATTACAGTATTTCTTTTATAATTTAAAAAAAAATTATCGTTTGCTTCCAGCTGTCGAACTAAATTTAACAAAAATCAATATTTACGTTTATTAATTTTAATAAATTTACAAACCATAATTAAACAAACAATAATAATATAAAATAAACTCTTCAGACTATATGTCAAAATAACTGAAATATCTGAATCTGAAGGTAGAAATTATAAATTACCTTTATTTTTTTTGAGAAATTCAGTTCCAAAAACTTATTTTGGTGCATTATTTTCAGTGCATAGAGCTTTTTGAGAAGTGACACTTGAAAAATTGAGAAATGTTCGGAGACAAGAACGTATCATCCAATGCAGTCCTGTCAAAAACAAAAAATAATAAAAAGAAACTTTTTAACAGTACGTTCTACTAGCACAATAGTGTCAAGCCTCGCGAAGCGAGGACTAAAATTTTGACAAAAATCTTTAATATGTTTTCTTTTTAATTTATTACTCAATAATCGATAATGGTCTTGAATTCAAACTCTTGAATATCAATGTTTAATACCGATATTCCCGATTGTAGTTTAGTTTTCCAGATTGATTTTTCACATTTAAACCATTTAGTCTATCATAAAGAATAAGGGGAGTCCTTATTTGGATCAAACATTTATTTTTCTAACGGTTCTATGATCTGAAAATGATTACAGTATTTCTTTTATAATTTAAAAAAAAATTATCGTTTGCTTCCAGCAGTCAAACTAAATTTAACAAAAACCAATATTTACGTTTATTCATTTTAATAAATTTACAAACCAGAATTAAACAAACAATAATAATATAAAATAAACTCTTCAGACTGTATGTCAAAATAACTGAAATACCTGAATCTGAAGGTAAAAATTATAAATTACGTTTATTTTTTTTGAGAAATTCAGTTCCAAGAACTTATTTGGTGCAATATTTTCAGTGCATAGAGCTTTTTGAGAAGTGACTCTTGAAAAATTGAGAAATGCTCGGAGACAAGAACGTATTTACAAAAGTACGTTCTACGAGCACAATAATGTCAATCCTCGCGAAACGATGACGGGTGGCAACCGTAGTTTGAACGTATCGCCATTTGGCATTTATATCGTCTGCAATTGAACATTAAAATCGCTTTTAACACGTAATCGCTAGAGATCGTTGGTTTAGGGGGGCGGGGGAGTTAAATTTGCGAGCGCAGCGGCAACGCGCCATGGTGAAAGTTAGTTTTATGGGGTAATTTCTCAACTGACCGAACCTCGAATTTCGATTAAAATAAAACAGAACAAAAAAAAACAACAGAACAGAACGGTACTGAAAAAAAAAACATGCTCGCCCATCGCTCGTAATAGATATAACAGTGAGAGAGACAGGGGGTGTCCCGGATATTGAATATTTAAATTTTGCACAGGGGAATAACCACCACCGGGGCTCTGGTTCGTAATCGGTAATGATTGCCTCTGCGGATTTCAATTTTAACCGGACGCTTCCCCCCGCGAGGGGGTAAGCGGGGCGGGCGGCCTTTTTGTCCTGCCGGCGCCTGCAATTACGCCATCCGCGAAGCCGTAAGCCGCCGGAATTAACATGTGTTCGTGTCGACCCGAAATTTGATTTGTGCCCCCGGCGTCACCAACACGCCCGGGCATTATTTAGAAAAAAAAAAACAGAACTCACAACAAAATAAATCACTAAACGATCAGGGTGCGGACGGGCCAATCCTGTCCGCGCTGCGGCCGTCATAAATTAAATTTTAAATAACGACTGATTACAGCCGGTGCTTAATTCGCTGGGTTTTGTGTCCAGGGAAATGATTTGAGAGCTATTTGACTAGTAATCCTCTTTTGGTTTATAAAATTGTGTTCTCATTTTTGTTTAATCAGTATTTCTGGTTACCAAATTGGTAATTCGTGGAAAAAATACTAGCAAAATGGACCGAAAAACTGATAATACCTCACATTTTGGTGTATTGCGTTTCTAATGTCGTAGGTTTGATAATTACCATATTATTTTTGTGCAACAGACAGTGTACTCAACGTATGTATGTACATAGATTATTTTAAATATTTTTTCTATGCAGTTCATTTACTTTAAACTGTTTGAATTTTCGTTTGTTTTTATAATTTAGTGGATACTTTTACATTTATGGATGCTTTCCCTAAGAGACTGTTTATTTTTTGTTATTCATGAACGAAGATGAATAAAATTTGGTGACAAAAAAAATGCACTTTTTAAAAGGTTGATGTGACTTCCGCTTTTTTTCTGAAAATCGCGTCATCTCCACAATTTAAATTTAACTTTTTTAACGTTCAATCTTCCAAATACGATGATGAATTTATAAAAAAAAATAATTTATTTGTAGTTTATTTGACAATTTTTATTTGATATTGCATCGAATTTATGGCAACGAGGAATATTAATATGAAAAAAAAGGTTTATGCTATTCAACTCAGAAATACAGATATGACACAATTGTTTTTATGTGTTAGTAACCTGGCCTTAGTTGACGCCATACATATTGAATATATCGATAAAAGTGTATGAGTACTATTTCAAAATTCCGAAAACCCAGAACTAGAAGATGTCAATGTAACAAGCTCTAATTTTACAAGAGCTGTAGTGCTCCAATACACAGGACTGGCCATTTTATTTTTTAGGTTATCTTAAAAGATTAAATGAACGCAATACTGGTTTCATTGTAAACATCAGTGCGTTGAAAACGAGGTTAACGTTTTTTAACGGAAAAACTTATTTCTGTATAATTTTGAAATATTTTGAAAATTTTAGTGCAAAAAGTTCTTAAATCTCTAGTCTGTAATGTAGTTTATCCATATTATAGTTTTTGAGTTATCTATTTATTTGTTTGTTACAATAGCACATAAAAAAAATCACATTTAACGAAAATATATTGCATCTAGATCTACTGGAAGGAAATTTGTGATATGATGGAATTCATTTTAATGTGGAAGCTGTATCAATTTTATGAAAGGATGTTCTTAATATTGGACGAAATGTATCAAATAGTTTTTGCAAAAATACCTATCCTCTACCATAGATACATATTATTTAGTAGTAGATACTATATTAAAAGACACTGTTTTTCGTGTAAAGATTACACAACGACTACATAAACAACAAATACAAACAACATACTGTGGTATATAACAAATTAAAAGACAAAAGTCCGACAAACAAGATGGAACAAAGTAAGATATATAGTTTAAGACGATTACGATAGTATTTATGTAAGGCAGACAGGACGAAAGTTACATCTAATTTTGAAAAACACATACATACTCGAAGCAGGTCAGAAGCACAACAGACAACAATATTAAATTGATTCATAGGGGTGACAAAGGAAGAATATTAGATCTATTAGAAGCTTTCGAAATAGAAAAACACGAACGTGAACGGAAGCACAGCTTACCAAACGACAACTCCAGCTGACTGTGCAATTTAGGGTGTATCGAAAAAGCGTTTTTTTCGAAATTCAAAATTTCAAGTTAATAAAAAGTTGTCCCTATGGACCTACATATACTACTAACAAAATTCGCGCAATTGAAAAATATTTAGGTCTCTCGCAGAAGGGTAAAGTTTATTATTTTCTTTAAGAACTAGAATTTTCTTTTTCAATACAAGATTAAGTGATTTTTCTTTTTCAAATACAAAAAGTTTGAGAATAAGATGTGAAATTACCGTATACAAAAATATATTACTCTAATGCAACATTTAGATCGCCTGCAGTTTATTTAGATTCGATACAATTTTTAGAAAAATGACCATTTTCGTATAATTTAAAAAATGTACTTAAATGCTGATAAAGTTTATTTGTCATTAAATTTTTTATTATGTGCGAACATGTGGGCTTTGAAAAAGAGAATCCACTCAAAATTTTACTTAAAATAAATTTGAAAAAATTCGAATTTTTAAAGAAAATCATAAACTTTTGGCATCCTGCGGGAGACCTAAATATTATCCAATTGAGCAATTTTTTTTGTCGTATATGAGGGTCCACAGGGACAACTATTTATCAACTTGAAATTTTGAATTTCGAGAAAAACGTTTTTTCGATACACCCTACAATGCATCCCGTTTGGGTAGCTGTGGATATAAACTAATACTATCCAAACAAATTCTGTAATTAATGTTAAGTAAATTAAATTTGCATGTTTAATCCGCAGGGTAGTCCGATAGTTGCGAAAGTGGTGACTCTTAAGTTTTAAATAAATCTCTACACGAAAAACCGTTGCCGTTGCCTTTAATATATTAGTACAAATATGCACTTGTAAATGATGGAAATCCAAACATATAGAATATAGATATTACTAGATATGAATATACGGATATACCGTATCATACGGACTTACCGTAATGATGGCATAATAAATGTATAGTAAATGGTGACTGTATATCACCATTTGCTGTACATTTACATAAATATTATTTAGGATCTACCTTAAATATGAATGGTATTGAGTTGAATTGAATTGAATTTGATTGAATAACCCCAATACCCGCCGATTAATGCAGTCCTGCTCTATTCACAGTAATTTTAGTTATCCGCCACATGTAAATCCGCTATTTTATTTTCTTAATTTTGACAGCGAATATTTCAATGGATAATCAATTTTAAAAACAGCCAATTATTGAATTTCACCTAAATTGAAACTCCGGTTGAAAAAGAAAACGTAGGCCATATTGGATCCACCGTTTTGTTGTATAGTTGAACTACTGATTTGTAATCAGCGATTCAAAAAAATCCCAGAATGCTTATTTTTTAACTACATTGAATTGTTTTTGAATTTTAGCCAGCTTTTTGGATATATACACTGTACAGTATATAGTATGGTACTTAAATAATAATGAATCGAATTTAGCTGTTTGGCGATAAAGTTATCATAAAACATATACTAATGATGTACTTTTATTACGACTGCACTTAACTATAATAACTACTAATAAGGGTAAGGAAGCAAATAAATCGAGACATTATTAAAATGGCTAGTCCCGTTGGAAACAGAGACCTTCGTATTCTTATTGTTGTTAACGAGCGGGCCAGAGATTAGTCTCGTCCAAATTGGAATTGTTTTTATCGGGCCCCGACTCTGCGCTATACACTCTCAGGCTAATGGAAAAGATTGTACCGCTGCAAAAAAATAAAAGGGAGTAGGAGGGAGCATCCGTCCCAAATAAATCCTCTTATGCCAACGCGGAGGGGTCGGGGGGGTAAAATCCGGAGCAAAAGTGGCACGCGCCCCCTTCTACCACTACCAACCCTCTATTAAAGATTTTTTCGCAGCGCCATGGCGAACGGACGGGCAGAAGAAAGCTCCTTTTGCTTACAAAGCGTGTTATTACTCGTTAGGTGCATTCGCGATACCTATCAGAATGGACATCAAAGGATTCTTTACCCGAGAGGATGGATAGGTAGCGCAGGCTCATTTTAAAAATGCTTATTTTGTCTAGCGGAGGCCTCACTGTCGGCGCCGACCCGACCCGACCCGACCTACACCAGATACAGTTCTCTACCTTTTATCTTCTCCGGCAGCGTGTAGCGTATTCCAATTTACACATTGATATGGTGGAGGCGCGAGATTAGAATTGAATAAATTTTATCGACGGTGCACACGATACCATCCCACCCTTTTTTGCAAAAAAACAACGTTAAAAAGAAACGGTAACCGCAATATATATTCAAATTGCGTGCTTTTTTTTGGGTTACTCGTTAATTTAAACATCTTATATTTTAATGGGGCTTCTCCTGCGTTACTCATTAGAATAATATTTGTTTTTTATGTTGTTTAACAGTATTATTTATTGTATTCCGTCAAAATAAACCAGCTGGACAAGCTATTGATATAATTTAACTTTAATTGTTTTAATTGATCGTCATTTCTTAGAAAACGATACTTTGGCCATTGCTAGAAACATGTTTATATACGAACGTCCCGTAACGTTTTTTGACACTTTTAGCTGAACAAAATATTTTTTTTTTTGTAATCAACTGAAAATAGTCGTTAGGAAAAATATTAATAATCTAGTACTTGTGGGGTGGGTTTGAGGGTGTGTTAGATACAAATTTATTTCTGAAACCTAGTGAGAATGGATAGAAAGATATCGGATATGGAGAAAACTTTTTTTGGACCGTTGAACTAGATGACTCAGCAGTGTATCAACTGATGTTAAAAATAATTATTCAAAATCGATTATTAACAAATTGAACAGATCGATCTTTCAAATAAGAAGATCGAACGATCGATCGATCGATTTTTTTGCCCAGCCCTAATCGATATAATATTACTTGTCATCTCTTCCGACTAAATACAAAATCGTTTAAATTCGTCATGATTACAGATTATGTAGATGCAATCAGGGCTGTGGAGTCGGTAAAAAATTTGTCGACTCCGACTCCAGATAATTTTGGTAGTCCGTCTCCGACTCCAACTCCGACTCCGGCAACATTTTATTTGTTTCTAGCGAATTTAATGGCAAAAAAAATTAAATCTGACATAATCTAATTGTAAATAAAATCAAAAAGGCCTGTTGATCGGACCACAAAATTATGGCCATATTTAAAAAGGACGCTTTTTTTATATTTTCAAAATAACTCTAAAATCATTAGAACTTCAACTGTTTTCTCATTAGAGAGCACATAATTCTGAACTAGTTTGTCACTTGAACCGATGTTCTATCTTTAATAATAACAAAAGTATAGTACAACAAAACCACTATATAGTACAAAATAACATTTATTTCAATGAATACAACATTAATTGCAAAATAAGTTGAAAATAATCTCAACTCTTACTTCTGTTAGTGGTAATGACGTCACAATTCTGGCTGCAATGAGTATGACTAGCATGCATGGATATTCCGACATTCAACTTAAGGTAGAGTTTAAATCGGAAATGCAGTTATAATTTTTAATCGACTATTATACATATATTATGCATTAACAATTACGTTAGAGTGAAGTTTGTACCTTTGCTAATAATAAAAATATATCTGGCTCAATTCTGTCAAGTGTAAATGACGAAATCTGCGAATATTGGTGTTTTTTTAGTTGATCGCAAGAAGACTACGACATAGCCACCAATAATCTTAGAAGCCGTAACCTACACTCGACAGAATCAGTAACAATTTAAAATCTCTACATATTTTGTTAAATACAAACGGATGTGATTATACCATAATATTGTATAATCAAGGGTGATACTTTTGATAAATTTGTTCATGTGCCAAAAAAAAGAATCAATTTCGGTTAAACGTTTAAAGTTATCAAACATGAAAGCTAAAATTGCAAAGTTCTCCTAGTAAAGCATTATCTTTTACAAACATTCAGATATTGGGACAAATAAAAATAAAAAAAATATTGAGAGTTGATAATACGACTGTGATACCATCACGTTGTTTCTTCTGGTACAAAAGCTGTAGGAGACTGTTTTTTCTTTTTAAAATTGCAAGGGAATATCATTAAAATAAAATTATGCAATATTTAATGAATTGTTCAGCTGTTCTTTGTGGCTGAACGAATAGGAGCAAATTCTCGTAATTTTGATGAATAAGGAAAATCACACGTTGACGCTTTACTTTGGAAAGTTCTAATTCGTCTATAAGTATGCATCGAAGTCCGATTTTTTTATTTGTAGATGATCTAGCTATCATAATTAGCATATTGAAGTTGGTTATTGGAAATGGGAAATACATAAACTATATATGCGACGCGGCAAGCGACTCACAATAATCAATTTGCTAATCATCACTCACCACCGACCTGTGTGTTTTGTAGTTAAACTATATCTACTTTGTAAAAGACCTAATAATGTTTAGTTAATCGTTGATTATCTATTGAGGCAACGGCCATCTCGCATGTCTTTTTCTACATTATTTTAACATGGACCCGGAGTCGGAGTCGGTACATTTTTTCCGACTCCGACTCCGACTCCTCTGAAATTTGTCTGAACTCCGACTCCGACTCCACGACTCCGACTCCACCGCTCTGGATGCAATAACGGATTATGGTTTGAATATGTTGTTTCTTATTAAAATATCTAAAAATTTGCTTCTAGTTATTCCAAGAAAACTGTAAACCTAATTAAATTTCCAAATGTTCATTTATAAAAATTTATTATAAAATGAAGTCTCATCTGCAGACAATCCGGTCATATTCAAGTTTACACCAACAGCATTTACAATTACTTGATAACAAATTATTCAACACAACAATCGAGAATTGATGCGTAAAGTAAAAATTAAAACAAAAATCTACATCCGACTTTAGCCCATTGTATGGGTTATATAAATTTTCCAGGGTAACTAGTTGCTTGATTTTAAGTCATACGACCTAAGAACATGACATCAAAATTAATTTCGTTATTACGAAACCTTTAATGATATGTAATTATAATTAATAATTCTAATAAAAGATGCAACAAGAACTTAACAAACCAAAAGATATTGATTAAAAACAATATTGAAATGAATTTAATAAATAAATAACTTTTTGTAATAAATTGAAAACCAAAGACGATAAGTCATTTTAGGCGATTGCATCGATCAGCCTACCCTGTACTGTTAATGAATGATGTAGTGTAGTTGTAAGACTTTCAATAATATTATGACATAAAATTTATACAAGCTAAAACTATTGAGCTTTTTTACCGATGTCCATGACTTTTGTTGTTTACTAATAAGGAAAATCGTTAATATTGGGCTTTAAAAGCTTTAGAGTTAAAAAAATACATCGTGCTGCACATGGCTGGACCAAAATGGTG
Organism: Aphodius sticticus; assembly: GCA_963966075.1. Lineage (NCBI taxonomy): Eukaryota > Metazoa > Arthropoda > Insecta > Coleoptera > Scarabaeidae > Aphodius > Aphodius sticticus. The sequence goes on from OZ014512.1 coordinate 26,110,655, forward strand.
TCTTTTAGCCTAAGTTTCAGACACCCTGTCGTGTAATTGAGCAACTTGGTCAGATTCTAAAGTAGGTACCTACTCTACAACATAGATCGACTAAAACTTAGCCATATACACCACCTTGATTATTTCTGTTATAATACGCAGTATTTCAGCTCAAAATTATATGTTCAAATAGCATGATACGAGCTTGATAAAATAAGATAATATGTACAATGACTGTCTAGTGATCAGACTTCAAATGATAAAATACTCATAAATATTGTTCATCACTTGGCTGACTTAAGAAGTAAGTTACCACCATTTATTCTCTACCATAATATATACATATAGCATATCAAAACTGTAATTTATGAAAAGGGTTTAAATTTATTTATGCATTAACTGTGCAGTATCTCATATAGCAATAATTTAAACAGTGAAATCCTAAGCAATATTATGACCCTTGTAAATGGCCATATTATTTATAATACCATAACGGATTGTAGTCGTCGCCGTAAGTAAATATTTACCGCGTTTAAGGACGATCAAGGATTTCAAAGTAGCGGTCGGTGGCGACCACCACCATAAATAATCCGTCATAAATTTGAAGTAATTAGCCGTGTCCGTGGGCTGGCACGTGATTTATTAACACTATGCCGCGGCCGTGTGGCAGAAATAATAATACTTGATACTTAATAATTAATTAAAACGCGACACGCCGCCGCGCCGACAGGGCTCGTAAGAGGCGAGTGATTAATCCTTCGTCCTTCCTTACTTCCCCAGGTGGGACCTGCCTACACCTGGTCGAGCTGAGGATACCCAGCCACGCTGTAAGGGATCAGAGTGCCCGTCTGGAGTGCCATTTCGACCTTGATGGGGAGACGCTCTACTCTGTTAAATGGTACAAGGATGGCCATGAATTCTACAGATACGTACCCAGGGATAGCCCACCGGTGCAGATCTTCCTGTTACCAGGAGTCACTGTCGACGTAAGTAGACTTATTTATGCTTATATAGGTACTTTAGGGTAGACCTTATTTTTCTACCATAGAATTTTTGTTTCATAGGACCCTAGATTTATTGTAGTCTTGCAAAATAAGTCCTGTAAAAAGAAACTTCAAGTGGACAACGGGAAGGGATGCCACAATCGATTTGGAGTTCGAACATTTCAGTAATTTTTCTCTAATTTGTCGTATAAAGGAATTATTGTTATGATATAAAAGTATGGTCCATTGGTTGTCTAATACTAATATTTACTTCAAAAATTAAATAATGTATTCGAGACTTGTATTCGAATGTATCGAGCCTAAAAATATATCTTTTTTGAAAGTAGTTCACCATAACAGAGAGTAACTAACTAACTTTTTGGTTAGTATTTTTATTATAAATATATACAGGGTAATTCATAACGGGAGGCGAAAAATTAATTACCAGACTTCTAATCCTTTGTGTCTAATCCTTTGTCAAAAATGCGAAACAAGTTAAAAGTAAAAGTTTTAAGTTAAAAGTTAACAAAAGTTCACCCTGAAGTACAATACTACGAAACACTATGAAACAGAAACTTATTTTATTTAGTTTTTAAGTTACGTAGGTATTATATATTGTAACTGCAGCATTCAATAAAACAGTTACAAATAGTTAGACCACTTTCAGCAGTATTATCAGGCATATTTGTACAGAATTGGTCCATTTAAACCACTTTTTCTGCGCAAATAACAATGCGAAAAGTTTATTGTACTAGAACTTTCATTGAGTTCGTTATTCCGCTGAAAACATTTTTCATTTGCACTTTAAACAAGCATATACTGTTTATTATTTGTCCCATACACATGTTTTATTCTGTGAAAAATTGTTGAACTTTCTTGTTTGTATTTCTTCTCATATATTCTAAATCCCGTAATAGAAAACACAGCACAAGAATTTTTCAAAACTATTCCATCTTGAACCCGCAAGGATAATACAGCTAAATTCCTTCTATTCCCGGTACGGGCGCGCGCGAATGAATGCGATGATGTACGATCATCTTCGCCCGGCTTAAGATTTGAAATATTAACGCAGTATTTCTCGGATTTAACGAGGGTAGGGCGCCGCACAGCGCGGCGCCCCGACGCCGAATGGATGCTGCCTTGTTTCGGAGATTTGTGATTTAATTTTTTTGCGCAAACAGTCAGCCCGGCAGGAGCCGGAGGGAAGCAACGTACACGTAGATCACGCCGGGGAGGCCTCCCGCACGTCAGGTTTCATTTACCGTGGTCGCCCCCACGGTGAAGACGTGTCGCAGAGACATCCTGAATATTTCATTCCTGCGGCATCCTGCAGGATGCTTTATTCGGTTTTAAATATTAAAAGGAAACTGACCTAAATATAAGAGAAATTTCCGCGCGGAATTCATAAAAGTTTTTCCTCTCTGGCACCTCCACCTTAAGTGAATGTGAACGTAAATTATTGAAATGACTGTTGAAATGAATTTATAGAGGTCTTAAGAGTAAACAAGTTAAAGTCTTGTGCTTAACGAAAGAACTGACCTAAATATAAGAGGAATTACCGCATGGGATTCATAAAATTTTTCCAGTACCTTCATCATAAATGACCGTGGTTGTAAATTATTGACACGACTGTTGGAATGAATTTATAGCTGTCTTAAGTGTAACACAAGTTAAACTTTTGTGTTTAAGGAAATAAACCTGTATTTAATAAACACTTAGTTTAGCAGGCGGTAAAAAAATTAAATAAGCCTCCTTAAATAAATATGAGCAATTTTCGCGCGGAATTCATAGGTTTTTCCTCTCCGGCACCTCCACCATAAGTGAATGTGAACGTAAATTATTGAAATGACTGTTGAAATGAATTTATAGAGGTCTTAAGAGTAATACAAGTTTAAGTTTTGTGCTTAACGAAAGAACTGACCTAAATATAAGAGGAATTACCGCATGGGATTCATAAAAGTTTTCCAGTAACTTCATCATAAATGACCGTGGTTGTAAATTATTGACACGACTGTTGGAATGAATTTATAGCGGTCTTAAGTGTAATACAAGTTAAACTTTTGGGTTTAAGGAAAAGAACCTGTATTTAATAACCACTTAGTTTACCGGGCGGTAAAAAAATTAAATAAGCCTCCTTAAATAAATATGAGGAATTTTCGCGCGGAATTCATAGGTTTTTCCTCTCCGGCACCTCCACCATAAGTGAATGTGACCGTAAATTATTGAAATGACTGTTGAAATGAATTTATAGAGGTCTTAAGAGTAATACAAGTTAAAGTCTTGTGCTTAACGAAAGAACTGACCTAAATATAAGAGGAATTACCGCATGGGATTCATAAAAGTTTTCCAGTACCTCCATCATAAATGACCGTGGTTGTAAATTATTGACACGACTGTTGGAATGAATTTATAGCGGTTTTAAGTGTAATACAAGTTAAACTTTTGTGTTTAAGGAAAAGAACCTGTATTTAATAACCACTTAGTTTACCGGGCGGTAAAAAAATTAAATAAGCCTCCTTAATTAAATATGAGGAATTTTCGCGCGGAATTCATAGGTTCTTCCTCTCCGGCACCTCCACCATAAGTGAATGTGAACGTAAATTATTGAAATGACTGTTGAAATGAATTTATAGAGGTCTTAAGAGTAATATAAGTTAAAGTCTTGTGCTTAACGAAAGAACTGACCTAAATATAAGAGGAATTACCGCATGGGATTAATAAAAGTTTTCCAGTACCTTCATCATAAATGACCGTGGTTGTAAATTATTGACACGACTGTTGGAATGAATTTATAGCGGTCTTAAGTGTAATACAAGTTAAACTTTTGTGTTTAAGGGAAAACCCTGCATTTAATAACCACTTAGTTTAGCAGGCGGTAAAAAATTAAATAAGCCTCCTTAGATAAATATGAGGAATTTCCGCGCGGAATTCATGTTTTTCCTCTCCGGCACCTCCACCATAAGTGAACGTAAATTATTGAAATGACTGTTCAAATGAATTTATCTGAGGTCTTAACAGTAATACAAGTTAAAGTCCTGTGCTTAACGAAAGAACTGACCTAAATATAAGAGGAATTACCGCATGGGATTCATAAAAGTTTTCCAGTACCTCCATCATAAATGACCGTGGTTGTAAATTATTGACACGACTGTAGGAATGAATTTATAGCGGTCTTAAGTGTAATACAAGTTAAACTTTTGTGTTTAAGGGAAAAACCTGCATTTAATAACCACTTAGTTTAACAGGCGGTAAAAAAAAATTAAATAAGCCTCCGTGCTTGTAAGCGGAGGAGTGTAGTTACGGCGAAGAAATACGGCCTTAATATCTCCGCCTGGAGATGGCGCTATGCATCATGGAGGCTACGGCCTAATTGCGGCCATTCCATTGATGTTACACTTGTTTCTAACGGCCTTAATATCCCTAAATCTATCCGTTTTAGCAAAATTTCCTGATAAGTACTTTGTTGAAGCCACAATATAAAATAAAGACGTCGGGGCGTGCCACGTGCTGCCAGTTTAATATAATATAATGTTCGGGGAATCCTGTCAAAATACCGTCAAGTCATGCCATTAATACCCGGCTCAATATCCTAATCGGTTCTTGTAACTTCATCGTGCTGCCTTGACATTAACACCCGCCCACGCCTACTAAGGCGTCCCTTTTAAGAAGAGATTAAAGGTCAGTTAGGCGACGTTTGTATAGAGCCGGAACGAACTGACAAATTCTACGCTTTCCATAATTATAGTCTAGTCATTTTAGTCCAAATTTGACTAAAAACTTGAAATAAATAAATTAAATCCTCAAATTGGTGTATACCTTCTATTTATTTACTGCCCTGGGAGTCTTAAGGGAGTCTTCGGCCAAATCTAGTTTGGCAATTTTATGGGTTTTTAAAGACACTGAATCAAAATCTAGCATAAGCATTGCAAAATACAAATCGGCGGATTTGTGTTATAATTAAAGGGGTTGTTTTTACATGATTTCAAGTTGATCGGACCGGTAATTTTTGATATATCATGCCAACCAGACACGTAAAACCTGTTTTTCAATTTAACTGTCAGATTTGTATGTTATTGAGGTAACAAGTTCGTGTTGTTCAGGGCACTAAATAGAAGGTATTTTACCAATTAGCAGATTTACTTTTTTAAGGGTTAAAACCTAATATGCCTGAGCTATTAGTTTATAGAGAAAATACCAAACAGCATGCATGCTTGCTACTAATTCGCAAGCATTTGTGTGAATTTTAAAGTCGACCGATTTCAATTTTAGTACAGCCGAATGCGCTGAAATAACAAGGCATGCACGGTAATTTCGCCTGGCTTGCAGATTTGAACTTGCAAAATAAGCATTTTATTCTGAACTAGGATAAATTCGCATTCCTGTAGGTAGTTTAGAATATTTTATTGGTAATTATACTAATCCAAAAATATGTGTGAAGAAGTATCTCTCGTTGCTTGGAGTCAGTGAACTCATTGTAGATTTATGGCTGCGGAAATAACAAGTTATATATGTATGTAGATGTTGGTGTTCGCCACATGGCCACACAGTATAGCGTCTAATCCGAAGCGGAAATATTGTCTTAACCTAAAGTGAACGCTGAATTTGCGGTAATTAAACCCCGCATTTGCGCGCGCGGTACGCTCAAATATATGTATCGTTTGCCTGGTAGTAACTGGCAATGATCGTAAAACAAACAGCCTACGGTAAAATTTACCGAAGACTTTAGGCGCTCGCGCACAATATCGACTCTGTATTTGTTTGGCTGTTTAATATTTACAATGTGCCGGAGCTATAAACTTCCAGCATCAAAGAAGGGGTGTGGGTATAATATAAAGTCCGTTCCAACACGAACTAAGGCCAGTTCAGGAACGATACATTGTGTTGGACCGGATGTATCAGCGCAATCTTTTATCTTTGTGTTGTCGATCGTAACATAACTGGTCCATCACAAAAAAAAACGATACATGGCTTCGCGTGTTCTCGCCTTTGGTACTATTTTTGTAAATGCGTTTTAAAATATGCAAAAATAGTCTACAGGAGCATTTCTTTCAAAAAGAACATATCCTCATTTTTAACTTAGAATATTATTTTGATTGTTTATACACTCGGAAACATCTAATTCACAAAGCACGGAGTTGGTAGTTGGTAGGACTGGCTCAGTCTGACTTAAGAATGGTTTTAATGGTACACGAACGACAGAAATAGATTCATTGTTCCTATCCATATGTATATGCTAACTGTCACATACTATTTTATAGAAGCCACATTGTCCAAATTTTATGACAGTATAAGAAATGATGGCATATTTATAGAAGAAGTAGCAAACTCCTTGCTACGCTCGTCGTGTCCAAAATAACTAACAATACAAAGAAAAAAAATATGGTTATATTCTCCTGATTTTCAAAAAAAAATCGATGGAACGGGAACAAAGATCGTGCTCAAAGGCAACCGTCACTGTCTCCTTGAAATCCCCACAAAAAGTGTGGTTATGTATGCGGTGTTACGAGTGACGTTTGAAATCAATGCCACCACTTTTACTAACCTAAAAGTTACTAAAAATATAGTGTAACAATTTGCTAATTGTAACATCGAAAACAGTGTTACAATGTACTGTTACCTAATATCCAAACAAGTTTGTTTAAAATTTCCAAAGTCACAGTTTTTAAGTTTTTACCGCAGTTTTGTCGAAAACTTTATGTGATAGGAATCTTCGGATTTGTTTTTCAGCGCAAATAAATCTTTTGAAAACTCCTATGCAGTTTACGCTCACAAAATACATAAACTGGGATTTTGTGAACGAATTAAAATTTTCTCGAACCTTGTATATTCGAATATAATTTCATTCTTTTGTCATCATTGTGTTATTATTTTCATTGGAAACATTCGCTATATTAATTTTGAACTGGCATCCCTATACAATGTGTTCATAATGACTGTAACAAACTTCGACATTATGTTAATAGACAAAGTTATTTTGAGTAAACAAATTTGAAATGTACCTTAATTGTATTACAATTCGTTACTGAGCTACAAGAAATTAAAATATTGGATAGTGTAACAAATTTGCCATTGAAAGGCAAAAGAGTCCTGTTAATATGCTATGTTTATATGATATGTTTGTTCAAATATTTTTGTATTATATTTCTTATTGTGAAAATAATTTATTCACTTATTTCACTTGGTTAAAGAATTTTCAAGAATACCTCGGTAACGGTTGTTATTACACCGTATGGTTCAAACACTTGTATATCACTGTAGCGTTGTAGCGTATATTTGAAGATTAAATTTCTTCCTTGCAGTAGACATGCACAAAGTTCCCATTCGCCGTGTTAGGTAGCAAACAGAGAGACATTAATACCGTCCCGGTGCAGTTATGCGACGTGGTGCTCCGCCCCATGCTTCCTTTATGCACACGGATCGTGTAAAATGGTGCAAGTCGAAGACGGCCGTTGCGCCGTTTCTAATTTCTCACAACAATGGAAACGGGCTACCGACGCTACGCGGCGCCTCCATCGCACAAAGTGTACATCCGTGAGCTAATCTCATTAACTCCGTTACGTTACCGACGAGAAATAGTAACGTAGCTAGTTGTAGCTACTGGCGTATAGTACCGAGTGAGAGTAATAACTGCACATTCGTCGACGCTGCGCTGAGATATGCGCTTATGATAATTTCTCTTACAGCGATGCATTGCTGGAAAATATTTACGGCCCGTGCTGTATTACTTAATGACACGCAAACTTAATGCTCTCCTGGACGCCCGAATTAACTTCTCAAACGCTATCTGCAAAACTCCTTTGACTGGAGACGAGAATGTGGACGATTGCTCACATTAGGCGATTTACGAACCAGATTATGCGAACTAGTTAAACATGAACGAGTCTCTGGTTATGTGCATATGTATGTAGTATGGAGTTTGTTAAATACCCATGTTCTGTAATATGAGTTTATGTTTTGATGTAATCTCACTAATTACGATGGGATTTATTTTATAATACAGTAATGTACGTTTAATCTGATAATCCGCTGCTTTGCTGTGAGCTCAAAAAACAATGTTCCTGTTTTTCGGTTAGGTACTATAATAGAATATTATTATACAAGTTTTATAAGACGTCTTATAAATCGAGTGTAATATACTATTTTTTCTACTTTGCGTCATTAATTTTATATAAGTTTAGAAATTGTGATTACTATACCGCGCTAAATTAGAATCTAGGGTATTTTGCGGGTACCACGTGGTCGCACTGTAGTAACTGTCAACTTCGTTAAAGATGATATCGATGAGATAAAATCATGACAAAATCTAATTGTGAATAATTTTACTCTACTTTAGCCTACAAGTTTGAATAAATATTCAGCGAGGTCGCAACGATGATCATAATGGAGCTTGGGGCAACACTTTTAACCCTACTTTGATAAATACATGAAACTTAACCTAAAAAGTTAACAATTTTAAAATAGTGGTTTCATAAATATAATAATCAGAATAGAAGTGTTTGGCGGTGACTGATTAGTTACTTCGAAGAACAAGAACTTACTAAAGAATTGTTATAACGCTTAACGTTTAATAGCGGTGTCTACCTAATTCCGCTACGTATCCGTTGCGGCTTATATATTTACAAGCACTTATAATTGAAACCCAATTCTAATTTCGGCAAAGTAGTTTATTAGAATAAATTATACTTAGTAAAATTACATGTGATGGAGGTAATACAAATACGTTGCACACAACCAGAACTAAGACGAAGTCGAAAGCCACGGACAAAAACGAATATGAATTGAACCGAGCATCCAAGCGTCCAAAATATTACCGAAAACTTATATGTTACATAAACTCAGAAATCCTCTACACTTTAAATGTACTATAGCTTCGTACGTGTATGCTGATAAACCATTTATTGCGCATATACAATCTCGCAGCAGTAATTAAAATCGTTCGTATCTACGATGTAGGTTTGATCTTCGCATAATACCTTATTAAAGTAAATGTGGTCCTTGAATTATATCTGAAAAGGGGATTTGATGTTTAGTTGAAAAGAATGATAACGATCACTTACTAGAATCGTAAAACATCACCGTAAACGTCATGCTGGCGTATTTTGATGAACACAGCTAAACTAAGAAAGCCCCAATCCTTTGGCCATGGGTGTAGCAGGCTATACCCATGTTTAAATATGTATAGAATATTGATATTTCGCAGTTTATGTGATTGCAAGCGATTAAGAAGATGCAATGTGTGGTTATGTTGGGTTATGTATTGTACGTTTGACATATGGCATTTGATATCACTGTGTACCAATCAGACAAAAATGTTACTGTTTTCGGTATTACAATGTGTTAATTGTAACACCGAAAACAGTGTTACAATGTGTGCATTGTGAATGCAAAGTAGAAAAAATTTCTTTTCTTTGTTATATGCAAAATAATAGAAATAAACTTTGGTGTAATGGGTCTAATGGGTCTAATATTATCTGGCTCATGGAAAAATCAGGTAAAAACAATTTATATGTAATTTAAAAAACCTGAAGAAATAATGGTTCAGATACACTGAGAAAATGTTCGTATTAGAGACTGAACAAATACAATACAAAAGAACTTGTTTTTCTGAAAACCCGACGATATTTGTTACTGCTTAATTATATTGATTTTGCCAAAAAAGGACGAAAACCGGGTTAACCGTTCTTTTTAGTTTGGATTTCGAACACCGTTCTTTTTTTCAAAAACCGGTTTCAAATTAACCATGCTTCTTCTATGCTTCTTTTCCTCCATTTGATCATTTATGTACCAATTTTTTACCTTTTTGTTCCTTGTATTAATTTTTCCCTTTGTCTTTTCTTCCTTTTCTCCTTTTTATCTTTCTGATCCGTTTCGTACGTTTCGCCCTTTTCGCGGCTTTCATCATTTTCTTTCTATGTGTCGTTCTTATCCTTTTGTCCTTATTTCCTTTTTTATCTCTTTATAACGGACAAAAGCGATAAAAGGAAAATTTAATGTAAGCTTATAAAATAAATCTGCATGTACGGTCAATTTAAAATTGAAGATTTACCTATGTTCAGGGCTAAATAGAATTCACTGAAAATGTAATAATTTAATTTAAAAATAAAATTTTTCATAAATTTTCCGGGAACCAATCATTTGTTCACCACGCAATTATATTTCGTTTACGAGCACTATTCCTGTTTTTGCTTATTATCACAAAAACCTAAACGAAAAAAAAAGAATCACGCATTGTAAATATGTACCCCCATAGCTATAGGTAACGACACATTATTGGCATCGATGTAAATTCAGCTCGACGAACGAATGCAACGAAACCTGCTGCTCTGGGCAAATTTACGTTTCGTTATCTGCATTTCCCATACCGAATTTTAAATTAATCGACGGACAATTTTTGCAATTATCTATTCGTACCGATAGCGCACGTCCGGCACGGCATTGCCGATTTCCGTCCAGCCGCAGCACAATATTTAGTTTTCCGCGCCAAAATAAACTTTTGATCCGACCGTACGCATATATAGGACATTAATCGAACAAAACACAACCAGAATATTATTATCCAGGAATACCTATTTTTGTTTATTAAAAAAATTGGGTCACTCCTAGAAAAATATTTAGTGGCGAGTTTCAAATCGTGTGCTACGCGCTCGACCGCGGCGATATGGGCGACCCTAAATAAATATACAGTGCGCATGCATTATATATTATATGAAAATGATCCGATCCGTGTTTGCTTATCGTCCACAGTAATCCGGATTATAACAACGTTCGATCACCACGATCAAATTCGGCGCTCGGCGGCATACAAATGTTTCATCGACAAACGCGTTCCACATAGATCCGACCACTATTCCCCATAAAATACTCCCCAGGGCTATTTATTTATAATCGATAGCATGCAGACATTTTAATGTATGTATACGAGTGTGTGTATTTAGCAGTATTGCTAATCGGTACGTTGTTCGACAAATAAATAAACATTATGTACAAATAACTAGGTATGCAGGGTGTTAAATAATTTCGAGGAATCCATTGAGTGACTTTGACTTGTACGCTGATTTTGATCATTAGGTCAATATTTTTTTCGATTTCCTTGCTTCTAACAACATTTGTACGCTACGAATTTCAACAAACTATCAAGTATTTGGTATCATTGTAATCGGAAAGATGTTTCCTATCAAATAATCAGGGTGTCGCCATTGGGTACCCGTGAAAAAATTACTCACTGGCTAAAAACCAATTAAATCACGCTAAAGGGCACAATTTCCTACTATTTTCACCAATTCATAGACACCTAGAGTAATACACAAAAAAGTTATTTTTGCGTTGCCTTGGCGATAAAAATTGACGATCCATATGTTTTTGTGTTCAGAATGTCATACTGATTGAAAATATCACACAAAGAATATAGGGTGCCATTTTAAATTTCAATGATGACGTCATTTCCAGAAAAACCATATTAACCACAAGAGTATCCCAAATAATGGCATTTTTTGTCTATTAACAAATTTCATTCGTCCAGCTTTATAGACAAAAACATAACGGGAATACCTATGGCGTGAGTCACCCGGTATACTAAACTTAGCTAAGAACCACTGTATTTAAGAGAAGGTATCAAAGAAAGAGTAATTTTTTTGTAGAATTTAATGATTAATTTTGAGCAGAGGCTAAAGTTGCCCGCTTTTAGATAAACTTTAGGGACGCCTTTAACACTTTAACCAAATTGATTGTGATTGATTCTAAATTTTAATCGATACACACAGAAAAGTGATCTCTCGAACGAAGAGAGAATTACTTGGATGAAGTAGTTGGTAGATTCGTATATACGCGAGAGATTATTGACTTCAACCAAGAAATTTTATTTCTTGGAATAATTACTAGATATAAGAAAGTTGTTACTCTGGTGAAGGAAGTGAACAGTCTTCAATGAGGTGTATATTTTTATTCCCGGTAAATATTTTTAGCTACTTAATGTAAGAATTTTAAAGATTTGGCACAAATACGTTTTCTATTGCTAATTAACAAGATAGGTATGTTATATTTACTTACTCGTTCTAACCTGTTGCGTGCCTTACATCAAATTATTCCGTGTTGAAACGTTTATTGTACACTAATCACAAGGCACATCCCCTACGCGTACTTCGTTGTTGTTGTTGTCGTACTAGGTTTCGCTCCTTTACGGCGCCAGCCCTACGCGCGGGCGCGCAAGCCTTGACAAAATCATGATGCGCATATTTATTCCAGAGAAAGGGATTACTTGAAAGAAGTGAGAATCACTTCAGTTAAATAATTGGTGGTTTATTATTCAGTAGACAATACTTACTTATGTTAATTGTCTTATATTTTCTTGGATCAAGTAACTACGCACTTGGATGGATTTACTATTACTTCGTTGGAGAAATTGACATTTTTGAGACGAAAATTCCAATTATTTCTTTCAATATAATATTGGTTCTTATAAAGAAAGAATTTATTTGTCGACTGCATTTATCTGAGAAATTATTTTACGTAGATTGAGTATGTGGCATTTCTTGTATATACGTAACTTTCTACATCCAAGTAAATATGCATTTGAATCTAGTAAATAAATTCAAGAAAGTATGTTTTCTCGTTCCAAATAATCACTTTTCTGTGTGTACTTATATACTTGTAGTCGAACGTCTGCTTTCCATTTTCATAAACAACTGGTCTACTTCACATAAAACAAAATAGAATATTGATGTATTAACTTATACTTTGGCCTTTTTCTATCTGTGACATTTTAATCTCAATGTTTCGATTATTATTCTCAATCGTCTTCGTCCTAAGTAAGTTTGAGAAATTGATGTCACAATTGGCAGAAATATAAAATCAAATTAAGCAAATTGTTACCGGATATTAAGTTCATAAGTAATCAAATAAAAAAAAAACATAGATCTTCATGGAGAATCTAACAACATGGAAAAAAATTAGTAAAGAAACAACGACAATTTACTAAAAGAAGTTGAAATACAATAAACCGTAATAGCAGACACAATACTTCGACAATGCGCGTCAAGCTTCTTGAAACATGTTAAATTATTCAGGAGACCGAAGAAATTATATCAAACTTTATCCATAATTCATCTAAGAGATTTCTCTTACGACAGATTGACAAACGCATAATTTTTAAACACTAAAGACAATAATTTTAAACATTCAGTTTATTGAAAATATCTCTTCACGTAAACACCCCCTCCCCGCAAGCGTCCTGCCATGGAGTATCAAGCAGTTGGCCACCCGAACGTAAAGAGAAAATAGCCTTTCTTTGTTTGCACTAGTAACCGTTCCACTTTTCGCTCTACAGCAAAATGAATTACGATCAGCGAATTCATTACAAAGGGGTGGTACTTCCTACTCCCCTCCTTCCTAGTTGTTCTTTTCCTCAGCCGTAGTTCTTTTCTCGGCGCCTCGAACCCCATTCACAGTGGCGGCGAGGTCTCCGGGGGCCGCGTATTACACCGTGTAAAGTTCCACGTGAATCCCCTTTATGGGGGTGTAGCGTGAAGGGCGGTTGGTCGACGGAGCCTTTCTAAATTTATATTAAAAACAAAAATTATATTAAAGTAGACCGGGGCGGCGGCGTTGCGAGTTTTAGTTCTCGCCGCCGCCCCCGCTCCTTCGTTATATCCGGAAAATAATAATATTATACGCGATGCGATGGAAACGAGGCACGCGAACGCGCAAAAGTCCGCCGCCGACGCCGTCGCCCCATCCTAAAACCGCCCCCATGTCCGCGAATACCGCGCGATAAATTTCCGTACTTTGCAGCTCTTGTATTAAAAGATTCAGGTTATAAGGAACACCGAAAAATAACGAACAAAAGTCCCTATCTGATAAGCAGATTATTTGTTTTATCTTCAGGAATCGAACTAAAATGTACTTTACAAACAAAATAACATAATCAATTATAGTGTCTGTATATGTTGTGGTCAGACAAACATTACACGTAACCATTTTGTATTTGGTTAGTAGAGTAGGAAAGTGATATTATATCGATACGTAAGGACTTTGCATATTTGACGACTTAAATTTGAAGCCAGCAAGTCACCTTTCACCAGTCAACTGTCCAAAAGAAGATTTTTCTCCATAATCCGGGATCACATGGTTTATTTCATAAACCGTAAGATTTGGCAGAAGCATGTTGTCCAACAAGAGTTGTTGGAAAATTATCTATCCAATGACAACTCACACGTCCTAAGTGTAATTTAGTATTCCGAAGCTGAGTGCAGTTATGATGACTTCCGGTATATTTAGGAAATTAAAACTGTTATAATTAAAGACTTCAGGATGGCTTACAACTTACGTTATCTTTTTTCCGAATGCCGTTAAATAACCAAGATAAATAAATCTGGGATAACATCCTTGGTACTTAATTAGATATTTTTAAAAACATTTTACGTGTATTTGCACTTATAATATTATCATCATACGCACATGGTTTCCAAATTTTAAAACTTTCACATTATTTTTCCAAATCTCAACCCCGTTAAAAACCACTACTTAGATTTGTTTTACTATTTGTTGTATATTTGCAGATTACTTTTAAGCTATATTTATTTCTACCTAAGTCACCCTCAACAACTACCCCAAGGTACCTAAGAACAACTATTTTCAGTTTATTTACAAAACAAAATACACTGTTCAAAAAAATTAAGGAAACACTTTTTTCCTGGAATTTTTAAATAATAGATCTAGGCACATCAAATTTGGTATACTTTAACGGCATATATTTAACTAAAGAAAATTACAAAAACAATGTTGCTACTCTTAGTTACTTCTAAGTTTCACTTAAAAACGTAAATTAATAACGCAAAACAAGATGGCAATGTTAAAATGTAAAATGTCTAAAATGTTAGCGGCAAAAGATTATCGTAATATTTTCTCAACACCTGTCTACGTAATGGACAGATACTTCAAGATCGCTAATAATTAATTGTTTCCCCGCTATCTAGATTAAGTTAAAATATGCATTAAAATTGAAATGCACCCCCGGCTAACTCATTTTTAATGATAGCCAGCTTATCAAGCGCCGGTAAATGCACTGACTAATGGTTATTTAATTATTCGGCATGATAACTTTTTGTCCGATGTATCGATCTGTTGCCTGATTATGCTTGGCTTCTGCGGTTGAACAACCACCCACAATATGCGCTCGAATTAACCCCCAACTTACTCCACAACATAAATAGATTAAATTTCATGTGATGCGATGAGAAAAAAAGGTAAAAATTATCGTTTTTTGTTTTGTGTATCGTAATAGGCCCGTAGCGTGTAACGTACAGTAAATTAACAATGTTCAGGTACAACAATCTAATTGCTGTTACCGCAGCGGCCTTTAATTTATTACCTTTACATTATCCTTGATTATATATACAATATAGATGGTCAACCAAAGCGCCTCCACCAAATTCTGCTCGCTGCATAGTGGCGCACCTAGCGGGAAATATGCGAAGTAATAGTTATCAATGAAACCCGAAATAATATGCATATGCAACCAAAATAGCTCGGGTGTTGTGAATGTATTGAAGTACGATTGAAGACATTTTAATAAGATTGAATATAAGAAACTGAAACTAACTAGACGTTATTTTAATAACTTAAAGTTCAAGATTTCATTATAATTTAAACAAACTTCATTTTGAAATACGAAATAAACTACTAACAAACTTAAGTTTAGTTACCTACCAGAATACTCGGTGATATTTTGCTATATAAAAGGTACGGTAAGTGGAAAAAGTCTCAAGCTGAAAAAGTTTATTAAATTTAGAAATAACACTACAAATTACAAGCAGAAAAACTTTATTAAATTTAGAAATAATACTACAAATACAAGTACTTCAAAATGTTAAAAATATGTTACACAACAGTAATTTCAAAGCTCTTTGTAAACCAACTATAATATTACATAAAAATGCTAAAATCATATCTGTCTATTGTGCCAAAACAGCTATTTTTATTGATTGTCCAATGTGTTTTAATGACTTTTCGTAAGTCTTCAGTTTTTATTCTTATGCTCGTAGAATGATAGGTCATCTGCAGTATCCATCTACAGTAAAGTTCCCATATGTGGTCAGAGCAGGCTTTCAATCGATCTCTTGTAGGTCGTCCATGTCCATTATTCTGCCTACACCACACTGTAGCCACTTTCCTGCACATTTAAAAATAAAACAACTTTGCCAATAAAAAAAGTTCTGGCAGCATTCAGACCAAGTGATATTTGTCAGGATTTTGTAGTGGATGTCAAAGCTAATCCATGTTTCCTAAAAAGTATATGTAACACACTCCGGCGAAAGGGACCTTATGACAAATCGGCACAAGGTCAAACCTCAAGCTAAACTACCTGCACAACGGAGCTTATGACAAACCGTCACAAAGTCCATTTCTTCGGAGCGGGTCATATATGCATCTGGAGATTTATAATATAAACTGGCGAACTACCTTCTTTTCTGCCAGTGTGTCTTGAGAATGAAGAAAACAATGATAAACGCCTTGTAGATGTCTTCTTAATCTTTCTGGCGCGACTAGCTTTTGCTGGCAAAGATAGCATGTTAATTATATCCTCAATAATAGAAAAAAATTCTAATTTGATATTCTCCTGTCTCACAAGCTTCCATAGTGGTGAAATTATACTGAATTTCATTTTCATTATTACGATCACATGATCAAGTTGGTGTTCTTTTCTTTTACTTCTCTACTTCTTCTATGCTGGATCCATATTTCCCATATTCTTCAGTAAGAAAATTGTAAGGTCTTGAAGGTGAAACGTGACTTATTTCCTATAAATAAAAATCACATAAGAAACGTTACCACTACAATTATTTTCCAATTATGTTTGCAAAAAGTAAGATGTGATAAGGAAGAATTTTTTGTAATTAATTGCATTTGTTATTTATTTATTTACTATTATAACTTTATTTGTTACAAAATGTAACCAAAAAAGATAAGAAATATTGGAATTATATTATAATCTACACGTTGTCCCATAATTTGATGGACATAGCTTAAACATTCTTGGGACAATAGATGACAATGTATCTTGCAATTCCTTTTTATTTCTTTGTTAAACTGCTTCAAAGATTACTTTTCAAAACCAATTTTTTGATATAACAAAGTTCTAGTACAACCTTTATTCATAATTGGAACAATAAATTAGAAAGTATTTCGCAATGGCATTGAGTCTTGTCATTATACCATTAGTACGCAAAGCCAGGGTGTCATGACAAAATACACGAAACCTTCTTTATTGCAGGAAGAAATATTTTGAACAATTCTTTCTGAAAGATAGATTTGTATGTGATATTTTTTGTATCCTTACAATTTTTGATAGGAGGAAAAATAAAAGGAATGTGATCATGAAACTTGATTTAGAATTTTATAGACCATATAACTTGATTTAGATTGTGTAATGAAATGAAACTATTTCTAAATTATTACTTTTTACAAAAATGAATCATTTACAATAAAAATTTTTACATTTGTATTAAAAATATTATTTGCAATTTCATTCAATTAAACAATTTCCCTCCAAACCATACCAGATATCAAAAATTGCAAGAATTAAACAAATATATATTCTAAATAATAATCCTACCTTATATTTGAATCACTTATTATTATCGGGGACTAACTCATGCTATTTTCCTATGTAGTTAGTCCTTTTTAATAATAAGCGATTCATTTACTTTAGAGTTAATTGGTCATAACTCATAAATCAAGAATTTAGGATAGTGTTGAATTGTAGTTTTATTTATGAATTCATACCATAAAAACAAATAGAAAACTACTATAAAAAATTTAGCAGACAGCTGGTGATGTCTGATGTGTATTAAAAATTATGTTCAAATTTCAGATAACAATCTTATTGAATTCCTTTAACGCACCATGCATATTGTATAATATCAAAAACCTCATGGTAGGAGACTTTATTTTGAGCAAAATGGTTTACCTATCTTATATTATTTATTATTATTTTTCATATTATATTATACACATATCCAATCTTTGTTTGCTAAACAGTTCCATTTTTAATTCCTTTTTTTATTTACATAAGGTATATAAATAGATGTTGTCAACACTTTATAATCGTCTATAAGAAAAACTTTCAGAATATAAGGTAAACTGACAAAGCTTGAACCTTTTTTCATAGATAACATAATCAACAATTTCAAAGTTGAGAATTCAAAACTTAAAAATAACAAAAGGGTCTTACAGTAAACCTTAAACTTTGCACGAATATGTTTATCAATAATATTCTTTAATCAACGCTTCTTCCAGTGGTGCGCGTAGGCAGCCAAACAATTAAACAAATTCAAAATTGCTATAACTGGTCAACCAAGACTGATCGGACATTAGTTGTAATAAACGCTTGTTTTGTTTGACGACTGGAGCACGCAGGAGTACACCATCATGTTTTTTCACTATGCTTTTATATAAATATATGTATATTGCATCGGTGTGTGACATCGAAAGCAGTTTACTCAAAATGACATCCTCTATAATTTGTCTTTTGGCATAAGTCATAGATCACCGTGTATATCCTATACTACGTGTTATATGTTGCATAATTGAGATAAGTATTCAAATCAAGAATTGGCTTAGAAAACTGCAAAAATGTGTACTACCGGAGTTAATAATCACCCATTCGTAACAATTTTCATCTTTAACAGGAATTGTAAACATTCGTAATGATGGAGTAGCAGGTTCCCTTTGTATTTGCCGTATATATTTGCACACAAAAAGTACGAACAACTTCTAATTTTCAAGTTGTACTGTAAAATGCACTACGAATATAAATATCAAGAATAAAATAAATAAATAAATATGAACTTACCTGTAATCGCATTACAATAACAAGAAAGCTTATTTTATAGGTTAGAAGTTAAGAACGCTTTCCGCCGCCGCAAGAATACGCGCGAATTTCAAAAATCCGCGGCCTCTCGCTGGTCCACCGAGGGTCCATCGACCGACGACAAATCAAGTAGGTAACATTTTATACGAAATAACGAGGATAACAGAAAAAAAGGAGAAAGAACGCGCGCTTATAAAAGACGGAGAAAACAAATCTGGTGGATCGATATTCTCATCACGACTAGACGGGAGAAAACACATATTATGCACATATTTGTTAAGTAGGCTATAGGCAACCCATCAATTACTATGGAATGCGCTGCGGACGTAAAGATTTACCCGCCAATTTTAATTTATGAATGAATCTTGCCAAAGGTCCGGCCCTCTGGATGTTAAGGCCCCAACTACCCCAGCTCTAACCATCTATATTGTATATATAATCAAGGACATTATATTACTTAAAATTGCTCTTAAAACAAATCTAAAATGCCTATAACTTAATTATATAAATGCAACTTTATTTTATCATAGACTTACTTGTATTTTATAATATTTGAACTCGATTGATTTTACCTGAAACAACATTTAAGTTATAGTTGTATGCGTGACCGTCTTGAGAAAAGAGTGTTGTATTTAGGAAAGGAAATTTTAAAACTGCAATTCAATCAAAAGTATTAACAATACCCAACGATCAATAACGAACAATATTTATATTAATAATCGGAAATACCTGTCAATAACCTCAAACAATAAAGGTGCGTTTTCATTAGTGATAATGGCAGTGGTAGTAGACACCATTATACATGCAAACTAATATGTGTCACTATCGCGTCTGGTGAAAAATCTATAATTTCGTCTGCTACCATCACCATCACCACCAGTCGGAACGCACCTTAAGCAAAACTGATTCGTATGTTAGCATTCATCCATAGTTCACTACGCTGACTTTGATTATTAACTCAATATTTTTTCTACCTCCATACTTTAAACGTTAATAATTTGACCATTGATGTTGACCATTGATCTATGCGAGCATTGATTTAATCTAGATTTGCCCGATATTAGGATTGGTAATTACGTTTAGTATGCAAACTGAACAAATCAGATCAACGTAAGCATTTGATGGATATCTAAAAACTTATTAACAAGTCCGATGCAGATAAGCACGTAAGTCCTTCGTTAACTAGCAAACAGTTTTTTTCCTCTGTTTCATTTCGCGGGACGGCGGCGTAAACAGAAAAACGAAAGAAAAAGTTGAAGCTCGCTCACGTGACCGTGTTGCAGATGAAGTTCCACGTTGACGTCTGGCTCTCGTCGGTAAATAGAGCGTTACCCTTAATTATAACCTAATTATACAGTACTTTGCTTTCCCGTGCTGCCTTCCCGAGATGCATGACAAGTTATTCTGACGTTGCCGTGCGGGCGAAAACCGCTTTTCGCAAATTAAACTTCCATTTTCCTCGCTAGGGGGCACCCTGCTACGTCGCGGCACCGCTCATCAGCGCCACACTTGTAAACATTCTTGTGTCGTAAATATAAGGTGGAACAGCCCCCGCTTTCCGGTCGTACATTTTCATCAACTTCAGTTTAATCAAATTTGCAAACATCTAGTAACTAAATCTATATATAACTAATAAATAAGGCTAGGTCAAAGCAAACAGGTCCGTGCAGGCCTCGACAGCAGAGGTGGTACGACCGACTAAAGCCTTGTCACTAGCACTCATATACATAGAAACTATATACAAACTATATACATAGACTCTCCTATAACGCGACTTCGTACAACGTGAACTCCTACAACGCGCTAAAGATTTAGCGACAACAAATTCATATAACGCGATTCTCGTACAACGTGCGACGTGCGCGTATGGTGTGTCCGGCCGATTTGTGGTAACTGCGCATGAGCCATAAGCATGCCGCTGCTATTTTGCACTGTCACCACCTCGGTTAGCATATACATAACCAAAATGTTTCGTAACGGTGCTGCACGAAGGATGATGGAGACAAACAAAAGTTACAAAGAGAATGTATTCTTGTTAAATTAACAAATCCAACTACCATACTGCACAAGAAAAGGCGAAACCAATGCAATATAAGCTGTCTGTAAAGGCGGTAAATGTACACACGATTTTGCGATAAGAATTAATTAGTTTCTTCGAGTTTGTTTTACGTGTATTCGCAAATTCATAGTGAATATTCTAAATGCTGCTCATCAACATAATAGGTAGGACATTTAATTCCATTTATAATGTGTTTTCGGGCAATGACGTCTATTTACTTTTGCATTGTTTTTGGCGTTAAAACGGTACAGACGGGCTGCGCATGCGTCAAAATTCGCCATCGAAATAGCTCCTATAACGCATTTTCGGACAACGCGTAACATTCAACCGCGTTGTAGGAGAGTCTACTGTACATCGAACTACAAATCTTATATCTCTTTCTCACATTGTTGGAACCGAGACTACGCATTGGCGCTATATGGCAAGCGCAGTATAATCCTGTAATACGTATATGCTGGCTCTAGTCATTCAAGTGGCCTCGCTTACTTCGCCTCGCTAAAATATGACTTAATAATAGTGATGCTTTAATTTTAAATTAATGACTATATACTAGAGCCACTACATTTATTAATTACACTTATTGTTTTTTTACCTGTTTTCGAAAGAGAAAATGTCCTTTATCTAGTGTTGTAATTCGTTTAGCACTAGGTGTGGTCTAAAGAGTATCGTAATAAATAATTCCTGAATGGTTGGGTAACAACGAAGGCAAGGCAGTCTCATAAACTTCGATTTAGGAAAAGTCCGGGAACGAGCCGATAATGAATACCCCCGAAAAACTGCTGGGGAAAGTTCGAGCGATCAAAAATGCGCCCAAGCGGCGCAATCTCGCGGCGAAATTAATTGCACCGGCGGCAAATGAGAAACACTTAATTAAAGAGATATATTAGAAAAGGAAGAAGTAAAATATACCACAGCGTGCGCCTTCGAACGAACTACTTTCGAACTAATTAATATCCCCTCTTCGCTTAAACTTAGCCGCATTGATTAATTCACTTAATTTCTGCTGTAGTGAATTTTACAATTTTTACATAAATCGTACAGGGTGTTTCAGAAATAACGACTAGCCTTGAAGGAGCATATGTACTCGGACATATCCTGTTCAGTCGGATAACGTATGATCTACTTAGCGCATTCATGAGAAAATTAATAAAGAAAAACGGAATCCGACTCTGTTCAGCGCAAGAAAATCGTCAACAACCTACTGCTTGTTGTGCTACAAATCTGGCGTCTCTCGCTTACAGTGACATTGAGCAACATTAGTCTGTTTAAAGCATAGTGGTGAGCTGTTGGGTCGAGGGGGTGGGAGTCCGACACGATGGGGAGTCATATGGAATAGAAGGGCTATGGCGCAGAGCACTGGGCCCGATCATCACCGAGAAGATGAAGAAATAGATATGGAGGAGAATTGCCAAGAAGGCCAGAACAACATGCTTACCAAACCAACAGAAGTTCAGAACTTAATATAAAGCGACATTTATGCTAAAAAAGCCAAAGTTTATGAGTTGATAATAACTGGAGAGGCACTCAGCTTCCAAGGAAAGCTATAGTAAAACTTAGGAATCTTATCATCAAGGTATTGCCTGGAAATCTGCACATCTTATAGAACCTAGCTGCTTGCTGCCCAGTATGTCAACACCGAATAACCAACATTATCGAAAAAGCGACAAAGAAAAGAATCTTCCTAGATATGCACATGCTTTTGGCAAAGTCCTGGTATGAGGGACCAAACCATAAATGGGGAAGTATCGTCATCGTCATTTTCAGGTCTGGAGAAAGACAACCAAATAGTACTATACACACATACAAAACCTTCATCATCACGTGAATATTGAGGCCATCAAGCTGCTCGACAACACCGGATTAGTTAGCAGACTCAAGAAACCTTTTGAAGCAACTACAGTGCTAAAATGGGTGCTTGTTAGGCTAGGTTATACTAGTAAAATAAGTTATTCATTAGACAATGATGACTAGATTGTAATGAATGCATTTATTTAATAAAAACATATTTACTACCCCTATTAAGTAACTTCTTTTCCACCGCTTAAATTGACTCCGGTATACTGGGCTGGGGGTCATTTGCGTCAAGCTTATTAGTTTCGTCCACCGGGTTATCAAAAATCTATTTGTTCGTGTCTAGATATAATCTACGTGGGGTGGTAGGGTGGTTATGCGACAGGAAGTAGATCGTTTTAAAAGCCTTGTAACGCAAATACGTTCGCTACGTCGTAGTCGGAGTCGGCTTCTAGTCTACAGCGATAAATTCTATGGGAAAAAGCAAACCCCGAGAGTTCGAAGACTAAGTGATATACGATTCAATTAAATTAAGACGGGGGGCATCCAGTCACTTTTAATATGACCCGGGCGGTCTTTGGATCCAATGTGGAATTATTGCAACCTCCAATACCAATGAAATGCTGACAAATTACCCAACCTAAATTGTATTCCGGACAATACCGATTTCTGGCTAGTTTTAGAGAATTTCTTCAAATTTGAGATTTAGTCCTTTCAGGTAATACCTTGTACATGCGGCCGAACATGATGTAATCAATTTCTGGCGAAGGAGTATTCCGGGGCAGCCCTACGGCCAACTAGAATGCCTTGATGTATCACCTAAGGGTTGCAAAGGGTCGAACTATTGACAGAAATTGGAAATAGATTGAATATCGACTTTTTATCAGTTCGCTACTCCATTATGTATTCCGGAAACCGTTATAAAAGTTATACCTACCGCTCCCGACGTCTCACCCCCTGCTCACCCAACCCCCGTACGCCCTCTCTCCTTAAATTGGAACTCAACTTCACTCTGGCTTGCCGGATGGGCATCCATATCAGTCATCGTCACTGGTCGGTCGATCTCTTTCCAACCTTACTTTACATATTTATAATCCCTCATGTTGCACTTTTCTTTCGACTGACTCGAAGTTGCAATATTCGATTATTTTGTAATTTGTCTATACGTTTTTGCCTCTCTTTTGTTAAATTGTGCTCTTAGACCGTTCGTCCATCGTAAGGGAAACCAATTGTTAGCGACCAGTCGCCACCTACTAAGCGACCAAAGTGCGTTACGATCGAAAACGAATGTTTTCAATCACATGACGTGGCGTGAGTACACTCAAATCTAAAATACCTCTCTGCGTTATATTTTATGAAATAAATTGTTTTTCAACGCCACTTACGATATGTATTACCTAAAATTGCCGTTGGAATCGTTGAAAAATGAGTTTTTGGCGAATAACTTTTAAAATATTGGGAATTGTGATGGGGTTGTATTTAGAAACAATGTTTATTTTTTTATTCTGCATCGTTTCACCTAAAAAATGTATGGGTTCCAATTTAAAATAAGAACAATAACACGCTTTGAAGTTTGCCAAGTTTGACACTAGATTTTGGTCATCCTGTATAATTTGGATCAATGACATTTGGTTAACGAGACTACTAGATCTAACTTAATAAGCACGTCGCAAAATTTTATTAACGAGGTGCAATTTGTGGAGGTGCAAAATGTCAAACTCTTAGCTTAATTAGTAACTGAGCTACAGAAGGCGGGAGCTGAGTTGCAGGACCCTGTATATAATGATTTATATATGCATGATACGTAGAGACAATTTCAAGACATGAATAATATTCTAACATAATAACAACAAAATAAGCAACGCATTTCTCTTCCTGCGTGTGTTTTATTTGTTGTTGTTAATATGTACTGTTATACCGAATTTGGAGGGGGGAGTGTTCATGATTCATTCTTGGATGTGTCTCCTATCTCTAAAGAAAGAATATACGCTTGCACACGAAAAATCAACATGCTGTTTGATATAACCGATTGCATGCTTGTAGTTGGTATCCTTTTAAAATATGGTTGATCAAATGTCAAATGTGCCAGCGATTTTGAACAACTTTGTTTGGCACGTTTTAAAATCGGGATAGACCAAAAAGCGCTTACTTTTTCGACTTTTTAAGTGTAGATATTTTATAACAGTTTTTTCATCGGACTGTAGAACTGAATTATAGTTAATAGGTGAAAAGTCTTCAGGATGAACAATCAGGTAATATTTGCGGGCGATTATTAGGCTGGAATTAATCGTAACTGATCGCCTCACTTTAGTTTCGTTGGTCGACAAACGGCCTAATACCTAGTATTAATAATAAAACAAGTTGAGTTGGGTTAGAACTAAGTTTTTATTTAAATAGGACATAAAGATACGCAATACAATGTCGATAACTGAAGAATAGGGTGGTAAAAATTTATACCTTGCAATATCTTTTTTTTGCTGGAGGGCAACGACCCCCCCAATCTGTTCCTTTTCCGGAAAAAAAATTCCCCCAAAATTTGACAAAAATCGGGTAAGGTTAACACGTGCAAAAATGCATCTTTTTTTTCCTTTTTTTTCACGTTTCGGATTAAAGAAAAGAAGTTGCGGGAGATTATCAGAAATTGTTCAGAACTTCCCAAGGGTAGTATTTTTTTTCACCGCACCCACCCGCTCATGCAGTACCCAAAAAATGAAGCAACATTTTCCCCAAATTTACAATTTTACAAAATTATGACAGAAAAATAGTTGAACAAAAAATAGTTGTTGTGAATTTGTTCCTTGGGAAGTTCTGAACAATTTCTGATAACCTCCCGCAACTTTTCTTTTAAATCAGAATCGTAAAGAAAAAGGAAAAAAAGATGCATTTTTGCAATGTATTTTAAATGAGAAATTTGAGGTGCTTGGTGTCACGTGTTAACGTTAACCGATTTTTCTTAAATCTGGGGGGATTTTTTTTTCTGGAAAAGGAAGAGTTTGGGTGGGATCGTTGCCCTCTAGCGAAAAGTCCGTTTTTTGGACCACCCTACTGAAGAAGGGAGAATATAACACCTACAATCCTTTGAACAGGCACCTGAAATTAAATAAAAAATATAAGTAAAGATAGAGACAAAATATGTGTGAATAAACATGAAATAGAATCTATTCTAATTAATGTAATTAATAAAACAGTGACAGCGCGCATTAATATAATAAATTCTTGAACAATTTAGAACATGTTTCCTACACACACTTCCTACAATATTTAGTAGACAACTCGAGATTAAATTCTCATTGTTAGCAGGTTGCAACAACGGTGGTGCATTGTCCTGTTTGCGACGCTAACCAAACTATATATAATAGTACGGTTAACCAGAAGCGTCCGATTATTCAAATGGCGCGCGCAAACGATGTTTTGATACTTTAAAATTTTCAGGGCGCACATGTACCCGAACTTGTATTCGCCTGAAACCTGAAAACACAAATAAAGCGACGGAGCGTAATGAAACTCTCCTTCCACATACATAAAGCGGTTTTCTTATAGCTATTTTATTTGTAGATTTACATCCGCGCGTTTCTGCGATAGCGATCTTATTTAAATTGTATATGTCAATTGTTTCAGTTGCACAACTCCACTGAGAGTCAGGTGGTGCTCTCCTCTGTGCAACTGTCAACTTCCGGAGTGTACCGATGCGAGGTGTCTGGGGAGGCGCCGTCCTTTCAAACCGTAACCGACCACGGCCCCATGATGGTAGTCGGTAAGTTGAACTGCACTTTACATGAATTCGATATGACATATATGCACGTTTTTGAGATATAGAAAATTCACATAGTATCGTCTTGACGTCTTGAGTATTCGATGGATGCGATATTAAGATGAAAATAGCACTAGTAGCAGAATAAAAAGAACAGCCGCCATCAACACTTTTTTTTAATGGCAACATCTTATATTTTTACTGATTTTGGTATAGGGCGTTCTTTTACAAATCGTACAACTTTTAAGACGTCACATTTGAGATTTGGCTTAAACTTTTTTTATAAGTTGTATGCACTAAATAAGGTTATACCTGTATCAAGATTTAGTCGAAAAAAAAATATTTTTAGAGATATGAAAGTTTTAAGTTTGGATTATCTACGATAATTTGCCAAACCTTGCCATATTAAAAATTCAATATCTTTGGTTCTAGTAATCGTATCGGACCCATTTTTATTTTATTATAAGGTTGAAATATTTGCTAGATAATTGAATTTTTTAAATAAGCATTACAGTCGCCCCGACAATGGATATAATCGAAAAAATATACATAAAATCCGCTACACTTTTACCTACAAAACCCATTTTTTCGAGGATGGAGTCTCTTATAGTTCAAAAGATATTAAATTTTACCTGAAGTGAGTCACGCGCGGCGTGTCGAAACTCGATAAGAAGACGCAGCAAGCGACTACTTCAGGCGTGTACGCGACGTTCTTGAACGTCTCGCAGACAGCAGGCTGGTTCAACATGCTAGTGCAGTTTGATTTTTAAGAACGGAGTGGGTGGAAGTGCTTATTTATGTGCTAAAAATATTTATTTATTAAACGCCTTTAAAAAATGCCGAAGTCTTCTAACCGTATCAAACTTTCTAAATTTCGAAACAACAATGTTTCAATCCATTCAATTTGTCTCCACATCCAAATTTTAAAAAGAATGAGGCCTTCTGAAAAGTAATAAAATACCAATTATTAGCATTAAAGTAAACCTATAACATCTTGGTCATTTCAACAAAGAATTTGTAACTCATGCCGGTTTAAATTATCTAAAATCAAGAAATATAAAACAGATATTCAATTGAATGAGGTTTGTATATAGTTATTTAACCAACAAGTATATTAAAAAGAGCGATTATTGATCGAGACTGTTTAACGCATGAGCGATTAGCGTTAATTGTCGAGATCATTAATCGCCGTTTAATATTCGAGTTGGTTACAAATTTTTTTCGTCGATCGTATTCTTCTGGCGGCGTCTACATACGTTTTATTCGTCGATGTCGTTTGAGATTATATGACCATTTATGTAAGTCGTTTGATTGGCTATAACAAATCATGCATTAATAGAAATCGTGCATGTATAGAGCTTTTTAATAAATGATTCTCTATTTAGTAAACGTACTCATAAATAAACGATCGACGGAAATATAGGTACATTTTTCGTCGATCGTTTATTTATGAGTTTGTTTAGTGAATAGAAAATCATTTATTATAAAGCTCTATAAATGCACGATGTATGTTTTTTTTCTTACATCGGTTCCGAATTGAACTTGAATCCTCATTATATTTGCCAATGAAAATATAATCACAAAAAGAGTTTAAAACATGCATTGATTTTTATTCCCATACTTATATCAACTATCATTAGGAAATCTTAATTATTGAGCATTTTAGTATTTATTATTTTAAATGTTCAAACGCCTCTCGATTTTCACGTACAAATCACAGTTTGTGTATTGTATTTTCTTCAGTGCGTTGCTTAGCTTTGCAAACACACGTGAAAGCGAAAATGGCGCTTGAGTCACGTCAGATAAAATTTAATATCTTTTGAACTATAAGAGACTCCATCTTAGACACAAATTGATTTTGTAGGTAAACGTGTGGCGGATATTCTATATATCTTTTCGATTATATCCATTGTGAAATAACATGAAATAATCCTATAAAATAATTATTTAAAGAATTCAATTGTTTTTAATTTTTTTACATATATATAAAATAATCATTGTACGGAGTTATCTAGCAAATATTTCAGCCTTTAAAATAAAATAAAAGCGAGTCCGATACGATTACTAGAACCAAAGATATTGAATTTTGAATATGGCAAGGTTTGGCAAATAATCGTAAATCATCCAAACTTTAAGCCTTCATATCTCTGAAAATAATTTTTTTTTAATAAATTCCCGATACAGGTATCGACTAAAATTCCGAGAAAATGCCATAAAAAAATTTTGGTGTAATTTAAAAAAGTGTTTTTTTTGCGAAATCCGTACGATTTGTAAAAGAACACATATAAAAGTAATGACGAAACGAAATGCAAGATATCACTGACATCAATTAAACGTTCACTGATTGTTACACAGTTCAAGTGGGTCAGAGATTCAGTGCGTCTAAAATTATAACTGTGAGTGGGTTGGTAATTGTTAGTCCAACTTTGTAGTTAGTTAAGTGGAACCCTCCCCCCTCCAAAACCTGTATCAGTCGAGTGGACAGAAAAGGAATTAAACACCTTAGGGCTGAATGTCGTACCCACCGCCCCCGAATTAATCAGCGAATTCCGGTGCTGGAGACCCACTGGCTATAATTTACAGGGTGCGGCGTCCGATAACAACAATAATTAAACCCTTCGCGGACACCTATTTACATTAACGGACATTAGGCTGCAGCATTCACGTTACCGTTAGTCCTTTAATTGAAACGTTCGATACTAACGGGCAATTTCCTGTTTGATAATCTTGATTGGATTTTTTATATAAAAAATGCACGGATATTTTTATTTATTTACCGGACTCTAGGTAGTATTGACAGAAAAACGTACAAAAATAAACTTCTTTTAGTAAACAAAAGGCAATTTCATTGTAACAATATTGTTTTTTTTGTGTACGTTTTTAGTTGGTATAGCAAATATCGAATAAAATAACAATAAAATAACAACACTTTTTGAAAACCTCTGCGCTCAGGGAAAACGCAGCCAACCGTACGACAAGTGATGTCACGTATAGATACACTCATGGTGAGTCACTCTAAGGAGGTCGTAGCGTTGTAGCTTGCTTTGTTTAATAACAACCACAACCAACAAGAAAAGAAAATCGAACAAAGAACAACTGATTCTGGAATTATTTTTTTCTGGAGATCAGAAATTTTGAATTCTGTTTTTAACTGATTGGGAAAGTAAAAGAGCTGGCCTTTTTCTGATGTAGTTCTTTAATTGCACTTATGGCTACCAGGTTTCGAGCATCTCGCTCGTCTTCACGGCTATGCTACAATAAAAACGAAAGAATGAGGACACAGTATCAATTATAAATTGCAAATGCAAAGAAGTGTGTAAAGGTACAGTTTAAATACCACACAAGAAAAATACAAAAACACAAACAACATACAAAATATATAAATTGTACCCAGTGAGTCTTATGTGCCTCAAATAAAATAAACAGAGAAGTGAATGCAATTACCTTGTCATCACTACATTGCTATCACTACACAAAAAATAACTTAAATAAAATTAAATTAAAATTACCGTCAGTCTACATTGAGTTGAAGTCGTCACGTGTCTCGGGATTGCGGTTATGTTTATGTTTATTGTAGCATGGCCGTGAAGACGATCGAGATGCTCGAAACCTGGTAGCCATAAGTGCAAATTAAAGAACTACATCAGAAAAAGACCAGCTCTTTTATTTTCCCAATCACATCAACTGATGTAAATGGAGGAATTCATCAATAGTATCTGTTTTTAACCTTTTCAGTCAATGTTTTCATTTATTTTCTATAAAACCAGGCGTCAACATCAGATTTCAGATGGGAAAAAGGTGAAAAATCATTCCAGAATAACTAGTCAATAGGTTCTTTAGCTATGCAAACAAATCATGTTACAAAATGATTTTTACTTTATCATACGTAGTATGTAAAGTATTGTAATCGTGCCAAAAAATTTTTTTGAGATTTTAGCGGAAATATGTCTTTTTGAGTCCCCTGAACATTTTTGACCAAGGTACAAAAAAATGTCTGTGTGTGTGTGTGTGTGTGTACATACATATACATGTGTGTGTGTGTGTGTACCCGTTTTTTGTGGCGACGATTCCGGAGAAACTACTAAAGGTATCTGGATGAAACTTCATATTTAGAAGTTTCATGACCAAACTTAGAGCTGAAAAGCTTTCTGTTGAAAAGGGTCCAAAGGAACTGGAGGTTTAGTCTTAGCATTTTTGAAAGATTTTGCAAATAAGCCGCCATCTCTGGAATTTCGTCGAAATAGTTAAATAATAAATTACAGTTGAGCAAATTCTATTTCATCGTACTGCATTAAAACTAGTAGCCAGGATATGTCAGAAATTTTGATTCTAATGACAGTAGGTAGGTAGTGTCAAACGCTAACATTTTAACAATACCTACGGTCAATATAAGGTGCGTTCGGATATTGTAAACCGTTACACTTTGTGTCATTTGGACGGTGTACCCGGTGTCAACGGAGTACAATATCCGAACGCAACTTTAATCGACCGACATATCTGTCTAGTTCTACTAGTTTTATGTTAATGCGGACATAGCCGATCTCGATCAAATAGAATCTCATGCAGCTTAACTATTAATTTTATATATAGTATGATAAGGTCATGTGCCTGGCCACATCAGATTTTTTAGCTATAAACTAAGAATACCAGAAGCGACAAATGCTATTTTTCGTGTATTTTTTTTCGTTAGTGACGTTAATGTACACAGAATTAACAATTCATTGGTAATATGAAATTGGGGAAATTTATTTGCAGTTTTAGTAAATTTCCAAACCACATTCCCGGCACACTAAAATCGAGTTTTTCAGGAGGTTGAAGATTTCAACATTTTATGATTTTTTTCTTTGATTTCATTTTTTTACCAAATTTGAAGATAACCTGCTCAGTGCTCAACCTGAGTTTATGTGTGATGCTAAGAAATACAGCATCGGATGCTTAATAAGTGGAAAGACAGCAAATAAAAAACATCTGTGCAAACTTGTAAAAATTATTTTAAAAAAAATCAAGGATAAAATAAAAACCATCAAATGATGTTGCAATAATGAAGTACCTAATTACCAAATGTTGGTCTGTTGGAGCCCACTTGGGCGATATATGAGTAATTGTAAAAAATGGCACAAACACCTGCATATTCATTGGTAAACAACTTCCAAAATCCAAAAATAACGTTAACCAAAAAAGCTCTGAATTTTCAATTCCAAGCTATCTTTGACGTTTGACAAGATACCCATTAAACGAAACAATTCACAACGCAACAACCTCACTTTGGTGACGCACGTTGAGTCTACCTATACGTGACAGCACTTGTACGGCTGGTTGCGTTGCAAAAGTTGAGCCATCATTTTTGCAATTTTGCATTCGATATAACTCGGTTCTCGGCAGGTTTTATCAATAGAGTTCAACATGAAATTTAAAATTTTCCTTAGCTTTGGTGGATTTCAATACAGTTTGCAATTTGTACTTCAAACGTTTTCAAACGGGACTTGAGCGTTATTGCAATTTCTTTTTGATATAACCTACTATATTACCAATGCAAGTAAGCAATTGAAGAAGAAAAATTAATCCATAAATTCATCACCGGCTCTCCTGGAGCTTACTAGCTACATTCGAGCTATTATTCTTGCCGTGATTAACGCTACATTTAATCCAATTTCAATTACGGCTGCGTCTCCGTACCCGCCTCGCTAAAAAACTATCACAAAGACGTTACAACCCCCACTGAAAATAAAATAGTAAATAAGATCGAGTTAAATTAGTTGGGGTGAGGCGAGGTCTCCCTCCCCCTGGGTTCGGGAAATGGGGGGAAACGGTTGTCGCGATCGGTTTGCCGCCCCAGACCTGGGGTGGTAATTACATTTAAGAAAATTGGAGCTCGTAGCCCGGAAGTGGGCCGCCCGGAAATAAGCCAACATTCATCCCCCCACGCCCCCTCCCTAGGGATCTCCGATAGGAGGCTATCGTTATTTCAACAATAGGGGGGATTGATATTGTATGACTGTGTATATGTCCGTGTGTGTATGTGTGTGTGTGTGTGTGTGTGTGTGTGTTTGAGGGGTGAACTATTAAAAAAAGTAACCCCCGAATGGGGGGCGGTTATCGGGGGCACGTCACGGAGTTTTGCTGGTAGGAAGTCGAAAGGGCTATAAATCCGGTACGTTTTTTGACTACCAGCATTGATTAAGCTAAGGGCGAAATCCCGGGGCATTAAGCGTCCGAAGAATTTCCAGTTTTCCTTTCTTACTGGCTGGGAGATTAGATTGCCCGTTCGTGATAAGGGAACGGTTTGATTTATGGTATTTATTTTTAATTCGACGGTGGGTGACTTGAAAAGGTCTCGTACGTGATTCAGTTGAGTCAATCACTAAATCGGTTAGTCGAAATATGTTTGCCCTCTAGAAGTCTGTTCAAACTGCCCATCTATTATTTCTACAAAGCACACACTGCTCATGGGCTAAGTGGTCAACGAGAGAAAAATGTATTTGCATTTGTGAGGAATTGTGCGTGCGTTCATTCTAAATTACTGGTGATTATTGTTAACCACAGCAATTTGCGGGGAAAAACAAAGAAATTACAATCATCGATGGGGTAGCAACGTTTGCACAATGTAGAAATTACGGATGAGTGCTTTGTTATGTAGATTGAACTACCCAACTCTACTCCCCTCAATAATTCTCACAATACTTTGAATGCCTGATAGTAAAATCGTGTGAAAAAAAGCGCGAACCACTGCCTATCTATTGTAGCTCCGATTTAAGCTTCATTTATGGATTCAGCGGCACGTTCTCCCGGTGCCCAACCGAAGGGTAATTTGACCCCTCGCATATCGTACCCTTTAATGCCAGAGCAAGCAAGCGGTAAATTTTCAAGACGCCCCCCCCCTCGGGTAGAATAAAATGGCTGAGAAACGGAAGCGACGAAAAAGAAAAACCGCCAGAAATATCCGTGTTAAATAAAATAATACCGAGCCGAAACTAACGAGCCTAATTTACATTTAAAATAAACGGGACGCGCGGGCCAGCAGAGATTACGAGCCTTGACTTGAGCGGTGATGGAGAGGGAAAAAATTCGGTCCTTGAATCTGGACAGGGGGGAGGGGGCACCAAAAAGCCCCAAAGAACCCCCCGAGGTAATTATTCAATGCCAGGAAAACGCTAAGCTCGCCTGTGTCTTATGTTAATCCAGTCTAATCCTGTCTGGTTAGCTGCATGCTGCTGCCAGGAGCTCGCCATTACTCAACGTTGTAGCTGGGCGCCTCCGCCAGCCGGACCGTTATCCTTCCTTCGTCCTTTCGCACTTACTAATGAATGCAAAGTCTTTGTAGGGATTTACGCACTACGTCATCCGTCATAGCATATCCGCGTAACCTTTACGAGCGAAAAATATCCCTGCCCTTAGCCTGAAATGTCCCAAAGGACATTTTGTTAATTAGTCTAATAGCCATTGTATCGATTTTTAGGGATCAAAATGTAGATACCTAGTTCAAAGTTGTTCTATTTTTATTTTAAACTGACAGTGTTAGATAGTAAGTCATGTTTAAGCAATCGATGTGATCGTTTAGTAGGAGGTAATGTACACGCGATGAATTACCGGGGACAGGGGTGTTCCCGTAATAAAACAGGGCGATAACAGGGTCGAGAAATTATGACCCGAAATCGTTGCCCCGGCACTGGTTATCTCCGCTCTCGACCGCCGCCGCCGCCCGCGCCGCAACAGAAATTAATTTCAATGTTAAATTTTCTGCGTGCTCGGAGTACATTAATTTATTTAAGATTTCGCGTTTCTTCATAAATCACCAGACACTTTCAGGCGTGCGGAATATTAACGATAAAGCCGACCTCCGCCATCCATGATGAACTTCCTCTTGCCGTATATTTTTCTTTAATTTCTGGCCAAATTTCGATACCTTCGACTTAAAGAAGACGATCTATTCTTTAGTGATTTCTCTATTCTCTAGTTGAAAGGGACAAAATGACTTCAACGACAATAAGACAATAAGGACGAAAAGGGCGATAAGGGCAAAAAGGACGAAAATGCTAAAAAGGACGAAAAGGACAAAAAGGACAAAAAGGACGAAAAGGACAAAAAGAACTAAAAGGACAAAAAGGACGAAAAGGACAAAAAGGACAAAAAGGACGAAAATAACAAAAAAGGACGAAACATACTTTAAAGGACGAAAAGGAAAAAAGGACGAAAATAACGAAACGGGCGAAAATGATGAAAAGCAAGAGAAGGAGGAAGAGGATAAAAGAACGAAAAGGGGATAAAAGGACTCAAAAAGGACCTACAAAATATATAAACTGAACATAAACCTATGTTCAGAGTTAAATAAAATGCGCTGTACTTTGAGTTTGTCTAGTAAGGAAGCTGGAATTCATTCATACGTTAGTTGTAAATTCGTTTGAGGTTGGCTGCGGTGAGCTCAAACAAAACGGATTATTCAATTATTCTAAAAGGGATAAAAGTCTTGGAGGATTGAATCCGCGCGCCCCCTCGCGGCGGTTCCGTTTCGCTCTTTTCAGCGGCTTCCTTCTTTCTTGTTTCACTCTACCTGTATTACTTCCGGTCTTCCCGTCCGCCCCCCGACCAGTTATAGAAGTTTTTATCTGCAGACGGTAAGTTAAATAAGTACGAAGTGGCGCTCGGAACTTTCTCTGTATCTCCGTAGAGGGCAGCACCGGCACCCCGCAGATTAAATCAAGAGAAGAAACAATGTATTTTGGGAGATGCTGGCCTCAAACTTTCCCGATCCGAAAAATGAAGCTTTATTCCCACATGCGCCTCGAAAAAGTTTCCAACAGTTTGGCTAACCTGTATCGATAGGAAGAGGATACATGTTTCGTCTCCGACTAAATTTCTTAGATTGGCATTGTCTAAAATAGCCGCGTAGGCGTCCAAAAAGGAGTTTTACTTTCAAAAATCAGATCACTGTGCTTTTTCGGTCAGACATCAGTTTTTCCTCGTAAGGAAAAACGTAAATCCTCGGACAATTTCCGCATAGCCGTTCCACACGACCGTTGCACATTAAACATTAAACGATATAGAATACTGCCGGGACCATCGACTCGTCTTGAATTTTTCATGTCCGCCCGTTCCGCTATATCGTCCTGATTTTCGATATTCCAGCGGGGATCAGGATCACCACGTTCGCATTATTTTATACGTCGATATCTATATTTTTTCTGTTACACGAGCAAATGGCCTTCTCTCTTCCACTACCGTGTTTGGTATCGTCAAATTTTCAATCTAAAAATGCCAGTTTAAAAATGTATTCCAATGTTTTTCCTAAAGTTATACTCCCCCTTAGGAGAAAGAAAAAGCAAAACACCGATGGACTCGATTCGTAGGAATCGATCTGAAAAGCTGCACGGTTGAAAAAATTAATATTTTGCAAAGTAAAGGCTTTTGTCTTGATCGAAACAAGTGGAAAATTGAAAACCGATTCAGTCGAAGTTATTCGACTGAGTGAATATATTTAGGTGCTGCCTGAAGTTTTACCGGTCCAAGTTATGCTATTCTATGTATTTTCACTTTGAAGTAAGCCGACCATTTCACTTGCTTTGTGTAAATTGAGCAGAGACGCTTGTACTGGCGCGACGCTATCGCGAACTTCTGTTCCACTATATAAACCCCCTGGATCCATTACGCCATCAGACCTACCCTCGCGTCCATTTACGAAAATGTACCAAAGTCTGATGTTTCGCTCTGTCGGTTGTCGCCAAAACGACGCAGTATTGTTAAACTCTGTTATAATTCTCTGTTTGAAGATACACTGGTCGACAAATTTAAATTTGTTGTGGGTAACTTTAACCCAAATATAAATTGTTTTTTGGACGTGCTGATTTTTAATATGATTAATAAAAAAAATATGAAAATGTTCCCAGTGGTCTCATTTTTCCGTAGTTTTGTTGTTTTATTTATAATTAATGTCCAACTGCGAACTGCCAACACAATTAAAAAAATGCAGATTACATGTTATGCTAACCCGTAATACCTTATTCATGCAAAAAAAATAAATGAATACACTCAATTAAGTAACATTTACAGCCAGGTACAACTGGATAAATGCATAAATAGCACAATTCTAATTAAAATTAGCGGTGTATCTCTACAAAAATTCAGATACTGAATTCAAGAAGAACCATATGGCATAGTTTGGATTATCCCGTCATAATAGGCTGCTTTTTTATTGTAACAGCAGGTGACAATCTTGATAAATTTTTTAGGTCGTAAAGAAATGTCAAAAGCGATTGACTTCTTCTTGCTGAATACGATCCTGAAAGTTGCATATCACGTTATGGTAATGCGTTTTTGTTGTTTCGTTTATGACACACAACTAAAAGAATCAAGCTGAACAACCTTCAGGAATTCAGGTCAATGTATTAATCTATGTAGTTTTGGTTTACTTTTAGGTCCTCATCTTTTTGAGGTTTCTAGAACAAATTGGTCCACCTGATGTAAAGTGCAAATTACAAAATTTGCCCTTTTTCGACTATTATATTCCATGCACAATGTTCAACCAATATTTTACAATTTTTATTTGTCTTTTTCTCGAAAGTTTGCTGATGTAATGCTAGAAAATGTTTCCGTTACAATGCATTATTAGATTTACCAAAATCTACCAGTAAAAAAAATGATCGGGGTATCTCTGAATTATTCTTTTAATATTGGTATATGTGAAAGTCCGATCAAAATTTATTAAATAATTTTTTAGATGTAACGCAGAAAACATCTAAGAATTTCTTTCTGCGAGTTATGAGGTGTTCAATAATTCTTTTTGTTCGTTAATATGAAGACCAAAGTAAAGTAAAGTAAAGTAAGACTTGTTTCAGTATTTCTGTAACTGTTTTTCTCTTGTTATACGTATCAAATGTAGTTTGTCGATAATGCTATTCATTCATGTTTGTACAATTGGTTATTTAAAACAAATAAACTGTTCATAACACGTCCTAATTGATACACGAAAGAGTCCTAACTGATAAAAAACATCAAAAAAATAAATGTAGATAATAGTCACTGGGCTCCAGACGCTCCAGTAGCAATAAAATTGAGTATGCACCTGAAATAATAGACATCAAATAAATATAGTGTCAGTAAAGTTATCAAAACCTTGTCGACCACTGTAATTGGAGAGCCTCAATTGATTTTCAATTTAATCATTTAGTTCCTTCTGCACAAGTTCTAAAACCAATCCACGACTATGTGTTTATCTATCTATAGAAAGGCGGTGGGGGAGGGGAGAGATATGCACCTAAGCCGTAACCGTGTTTCGTAGCAGAATTATGTCGCCCCATTGTTCCGAGCCGTTTTCCGGCTAAATATTTCAAGACGGTTCCACCCGCCCAGAATTTTCAAATGGACACGGAACGGGCCGGCCCGAATTTTGGACTCAATGATTTATGGAGCGGGCCTGCCCAAAATCGAACCGTGCTCGGTCGCATTTCCCAATTCTGTCTCCACCGCCAACCGAACGTGCACAATAAAACCG
Organism: Aphodius sticticus; assembly: GCA_963966075.1. Lineage (NCBI taxonomy): Eukaryota > Metazoa > Arthropoda > Insecta > Coleoptera > Scarabaeidae > Aphodius > Aphodius sticticus. The sequence goes on from OZ014512.1 coordinate 26,148,569, forward strand.
AAAGTGGCGGGCTCGCGCATAAAAAATAATTTATTATTACAACTCTTTTATTGGGCGACGGGGCGAGCACGAAATTGATTAATGAATATATCAAAACTGATGGGGAGAGAGACCCGTAAACATGATTGGGGCACTGGTTTACTGCTAAATTACAAACCCAGTCAAAAGGTAATTATTTCGTGCTGATTTCCTTCCAAAGAAATGTATGTTTTAACGACTGCCATACCATTCTATTAGGGCGGTAAATTTTGAAATTGTCGTGTTGGTACTTAGGTACGTTACGTGCGCTCATAGCATATATTATGAAATGGAATGATCCAACAAATTTTATATGCTTTATACGTGCACGTGTATCAGCGTTTTAACGCGCTCTAATAAATGTAATTGTAAATTTAACTGTGATAGGTCACCCGAACAGCGTCGTTGCGGGGCGGCTGGTTAAATTAAAATGTAATTATACGCATTTTATACTGACGTTATACACGAAATTGCTCTATATAAAACCAGGCAACACAACGCACACTACGGCAACGCACATGCATCACTTTAACAAATTATTCCGCACGTTAAGTGGCCGCCATTATCTATTATTAAGATAAAAACGTTGGAAGCATAAATTTTACAAGAGGGTTTCTTCCATCGCATCACAGCGCGACATGAACGTGTTAAGAAAATAGCAACGCAATTATATATCAAAAAGATAGGTGTGCTGTTACCTCACATTGTCAAGTTGGTTGGATCAATGTCCTGGAGGATACTAAAGAAAACAACGGACAGAGGGAAGACAATGCCACTTAGGGCCCCTGGTAACGTTTTTATTCAAGTTACAGAGGCCTGTACGAGGGCCCTCGAAGGGCGCAGGATGTATTGAAATTTTTAATCTCTTTCTTTTACGCCGTGACTGCGCACAAAAGAGAACATTCGAGGGCCCTTCTAGAGACGCCGGGCTTATATACACCTTTGTTTAACAATTTTCCAACCGTTCGAAATCAAAAGGTACAGTCTGAAATAATAACCAGGAACTATTCGGATATGCGAATGAAATTATTAGTTCCGCAGATAGTATACCAAGCAAAGCATGCCTAATAATTTTGGTGGAGTCGCCGTAAATTTCACTGTATTTTATAGACGAAGTTTTATAGAGGAAATCAAATCCGAACCCATCATTTGGAAGCTGAAGAGCGGTAAAGGGAAAGGAATGATGGTACCAACTAGCAAAACAACATAAAGGCGACATTAATCATTGATGTAGACTTATTTGCTTACTTTGTTTTGAAAAGTTGATTCAGTTTCGAATTCACAGGCGGTTACTTTTTGGTTACGTTTCCAAAATCAAAGTTGTGATTTTTCAGTCACACTTATTTAAAATCATTGAAGCACCATTCGTTCGTTTTGTGACAAGACTTGGTCTGGTTTTATACGGCCCGCCACCTGGTTTATTTATAAGTGTACTTTTCCATTTCTGAAACTCGATCCGTTTGCTAGGAGAAGCAAATATCTTAAAAAGAGGCTGTTTATAAACAAAGTTGATGCAACGTTGACCATCAATAGACAACGCAACGTATAAAGTACAGAAACAAAACTTTTGTTCGTTCCAGAGATGACTTTCTGTTCAGTTAATTCTTTGACCGTAACATTTGTTTCGTTATTTGGAATTGTAGTTTCTCCACTTTGCCTTTTTACGGCGGTTGATTTGATTTGATTTGTGAATGGCAAAGTGGCGAAACCGGTAGCCACCTGATTTAAATTAAAATAAATTATAAGCCGACACGAACTTTGTTTTATTCGAAGAATATATTGCTTCTGTTGATATAAACACTGGAAATACCATACAATCACATTATCAAAAGACTTGTTTTAATGCTGATGATGATGAAAAACAAACTGCATTTCAAGAAGCGACCGTCCAAGTCTTTACATTTTCCGTAATGTTTACATACAAATTATGGCTACTTTAGCTGTTCTTTTTTACAGTTATTCATTCAAGGAGTTTCTTTTTAATTTTTATGACTAAAATTAACCTGTAGGTGATTTACCAGGGATCCAAATATTTTTTTATATCCAAATATTTAATTTTCTGTTTTAGGTAGGTACTAAATTTCTGTATTTTCATTTTTAAATGTTTTATAATAATAATAATTTTAATGATGTAATGAACTAATAAAGGCCCGACCCGTGGGTATATTTCAAATTCGCTATCCGATCCGTGATCTTATCGATGTTGCACATTTATTTAGTTCAAATGATTATTATTGTGTTCAGTGAAATAATTCTTATTTTTAAATTAACTTAATTGTTGGTTGAGTTAAAACACGATACTTTATGGTTGCAATAAATGGCTCTTTGATTAAAGAAATCATTAATGTGGACCTTTTTTATTCACAAGAACTTTTCGGAGGGTACAGTTGAGCAAAAACTCCACGTGTCACCGCCTTGTGGGATGTAGCACATCCTCGACCAGTGGTTGGTCTTCCGAGACATACACTGATTGTCAAGGTTATGTAAGGATAGCTGATTCAGAATCCGAACTTGAAAACATGCATGCACTATGCTTTATACTGTCGAACCATCGAGATAGTATAAAAGAGGAGGAGTCATATGGCTTAAAATTGGGATCACTTTATGTCAAGTCATAACGTCGGTTAGTCCCTTTACGTCAAATTGACAGGCCGATACATTATATAGGTTTAAGTGGTTTCTAGTGCGCTATAAGTATTATTTTATAACTAATGAGCATGACAGTATGCGATGTAAGAAGTTGTCGCAGCAGAAAGGGTTCTGGATGCAATAAATCAGCGGGAATTACGTTTCATCGGTAAGTGACGTTAGATGTCAGTCAAATGCCAATGACCAGGCCCGTATTCAATAAAATTTGACTTAATTTTTGGTTTATTTAATAATTAAATGTAGGTCTCCAAAGATTCCTGCCCAGTACGAATTATGGATACAGTTTGTAGACCGATGTAACTGGAAGCCGACAAAGTCCAGTGTTGTTTGTTCGAAGCATTTTCGGATATATGTATAGACAGAACATCACCAAATCGCATCAAATATATGTTATGTCCTACATGATCATAAAGTGATATTTTACATCTTAGATACCGGGATAAAAACAGCTACTTTATGCGCGCGAAGGCATTAAGGACTCTTAACGCCCGCGCGAGCATTAAGCATAGATAAAATACATATATACTAATAAAGATGGGCGACTCAAGGCCATCTTTGTGGACTCTATTTTTAGTTCACCCCCATCCGCTAGGAGGCGCTAATAGCACTTCCCACTTTAGCCTTTTCTCATATTATATTTTAATTAATTCATAAGATCAGGAAAACCGCGTGATGGATCTAGTACAGAACAAAAATTACCACAGAAAATTTAAAGTTATATACATCACGCGTATATCAGTGAAAAATATCCGTTTAAAAGTCTGTGGTAAAAATTAGCAGTGTCACTAGACAGTTAATTGACAGAACTTTATGGTTGTTTATGGTTTACTAACGCCATGACTACGCAACACCCGACATCCACAGTGACGGTTTGAACGAGCCAATAGGTATCAAGCATGTGATTCGGCCGGTATAGCAGGGCGCTAGCCAGAGTAAGCGCGTGGGGGTGAACTAAAATTTTGCTATCAACGCCTGCGTATGGGAAGTAAGCACCGCATGGCATTAAGCGCGGCCATGGTTTATATGTCAGATACATCAAATATTTGACATTCAAATTGTATATTTAAAATTTTCTATGTCAATTATTGGCGATTAAGGTTATTCTGTTTGACAATTAATTATCTGCATTGTCACTCAACTCCGAAGGGTTGTTTGTATTGTAATTCAACTCCGTACATACGCATGTCACTTGTATACGTCAAAATATTTATTGATATCATTCAAACGGAGGAACAAAACCATTCTAGGACATACAATTTTGTGTGTACCACGGACATTACTTGATGTTTGTACCCTCGGCCGACCTTTTAAACTGTCACCCTCGGGGCATAAACATCCGTTTAATGCTCTTGGTACATAAATTGCTATTCTAGTTTAGTAAAACATAGTTTCGATCAAGATGTGTTGGATAGTCACAAAATATTATTAATTAAAAGTATTATAAACAGGTACACACATATTCGAATGTATACCATCAGCAAAACAAAAATAACTAAATCCGCCAGCATTCGACATCAAAATAATAAAATGGTTTTGTTTAATGGCCAGTAGGTTACAAAATGTATAATACTTATTTTTTTCATATTCATATACATATATTTATGTTACTTATAAGATTTATTTTACATTAAGTTAAACTAATATAAAATTTATTATACATTATTTGTTATAACCTCAGAGTATTTTTGTGTTTATTATATATTTTTACTTTTTTTAGTTAAACAAATATAGTTAATTTGTGCTATGTTGCACTGTCAGCTATTGCACAAATTATTCTGTAATATTTTACAGATTTATAATTAAGAATTATTAAGAATTATAATTAGTCCGGGCCTGCGCAGACCGACCGTCGTATAGTCCCATAAGCTATAGACTGACGCCGTTTTCAGTATAAGGAAAACGTCGTCATAGCGTCTCCTTTCTATACTATCTCGATGTGTCCAACACACGGCATCTTTAGCAATTTCGCCAATCGCACGACTTCAACTGGGCGGCAGGCTTTCTCCACTGCATTATAAACAGAAAAATAGGCCGAATTATGAGGTGGGAGTTTACAGCGCCATCTAGCAATACAGTTGTATAGTCGTGTAATCCACTATCCAAAATAAGTAATCCAATACAGACGTGTAGTCCACGCACTAACAATATATCTAAGAATCAACATATGATTTATTCGACGAAAGTAAACGTAGTTTTAAACCAAAGCAGAAATATTACTTTACAGGAAAGAAATCGATTCTTGTATACAAATATCATAATATATTTATTGCACTGAAATAAATACACTCGGTTCCTAAAAACCTAACGCACTTGATTTTTGACCTAACTTTAATATCTTATATTTTTTAAAGTAGCGGACCAATTTTTATTTGTTTTTATTTGTTGGTAGGCAATTCATTTGTCTTTAAAAAGAAATAAAGAGGTGGAAAATGTATCTGGGATTGCAGTGAAAAACTGGAGCCATGTTTTCTCGCTCACTTTTACCTAACCCTGTGTGTTAATAAAGTCAAAGGAATTGCTTACCAACAGATAAAAAAAATAAAAATCGGCCCACTGGTTTAAAAAACCTAAGGCATTGAAGTTAGGTCAAAAATCAACTGCGTCACTTTTTTTGGAACTCAGTGTATTAAAAAAATAAATAAATTAATATCAACAAGCAACTAAACTAGTAAACATTTCAATAAAGTAAATATTTTTTGTGGCAAATATGTTTTGACCCAAATAAATAAAAACAAAAAAATATATTTCTTAAAAACAAGAAATCTTTTCCATCTGTGCACTATTAATATCAGCAATATATTTTGCAATATCCTTTCACGTTTCTGTTGTTCTGAAAACGTGCTTTGAGCTTGTCGAGTATCATTAAACGTAAGCAGCGCTCGCGTTGTAACCTTTTCATATATCTCAAAGAAAAATCGCCTCCTTTCAATCAATTGTCTACTTTTCTAATCCGCACATCTTCTCTTTCAGCCCTGCCGGATGCCGGTCCGAAAATAACCGGCGGCCGCCCTCGGTACCAGGTCGGCGACAGCGTCAGGGTAAATTGCACCTCTGGCAGGTCGAAGCCGGCCGCCCAGTTGGCATGGTTCATTAACGGCGAACCGGCCGATGCGAGCTTCCTCCGTGGACCGGATATCATAGTGACCGGAAGAGAGGGATTGGAGACCTCCGTCCTCGGCCTGATCTTCGTCGTCAAGCAACACCATTTCAATAGGGGCGACATGAAGCTCAAGTGTCTAGCGACCATAGCCAGGGTCTACCTGAGAAGCAACGAGGAATCCGTCGAGGGCGAGAAGCAACCCAGAGCTTCCGTGCTCGAGAGTAGGGGCACTGTCGCCCCGGCAGGATCCAGAGCGGACAGAGTGCAAGGTAATAAATTGGCGTCTAGCCGCTTTGACACTTTTGCAATTTTAATAATAAAGCTCGCCGCGTTCACAGGGACGGCTCCAGCGCAGACTTGGGCGTGAGATTGTAATTGATTTTTTGTTATGCTTCATATTAAGACCCAGGTCTCCCTCTCCCAAAACGCGTTTTCGTTTAAAGGCGTTATTTATTATCTAAAGTTGATGAAATTTTTAGTGTAATAAGGTAGATAAATAAGGAGTTGGGGTATCTGTTTTTTTTTTAATATAATTCATCTAGCCCAACTCATAGTACAAAAATAGATTTTTTTTCCTAGTAAAATTTAACCCAAACTTTATAGTTTTTCCATTAGTCGAGAGACTGCGATATTGCCACAAATGTCCATACTTCTACTGTCCGGTGTCTTCTGTTCGCATACTCCAAAAGTTTAAAGATTCTGGGAGCCTCTAACAACGCCCACTGTTTTGGTGATCTATTTTGAGTAGTGAACTGTATATACTACGTATAACTGGAAGGGACCCGCGCTCTATATTGGCTGGCGAGATTTCAGGCAGGCGCAAGCAAAAGAGACAGATCGATGACGTGGGCTATGTGTTGCTGTCTGACTACCGTAGATAGACAGCGGAAGGCAGTAGTGTTTTGCTTTTTTATTTTATTCCAGCTGAACCCTGTCCTAGAAACCTCAAAATGGTCTCATAGTAAACCTAAATCTTTGTATTTTACCTGAAATTCGTTATCAAATGTTTTGACGCATTTACAGCGATCCTTTAACTGGGATGCGGACGGTTTCATAAAAAAAGGTAAAAAAATCGCAATAATCTGACGAGATTATGCAGCTTTTGAAAACGCCTATTCGCTTACCATAAACAAACAAAAGTTATCAATATAACCCTAAGTTTCAAGTGTCTTTTTCTCGATTTTTTTTTAATGTAACGATAAGTTTTGTGAATTATCTTTACGACAATTAACAAATCTATAAATATCAATACAAAAAATATGGGATTGCCATTTAGAAAGTGTCGATGACGTCATAAGTCGAAAACAATTGAAAGTCGGAAATTAAATTTTATGTAAATATGTATATTTTGATAATTAGCAATCGGCGAAATTTTTCAAATAGCAAACCGTTTCAGACATTGTGTCATGTTTCCTTACTTTAGGCGCTCAATGTATACATTTCGAATAAATACAAATTTTAAAATGTGAAAAATAATTTACAAGTATTAATATTATCGACTAAATATAATCAGCATCATGTGGACTACTTATAATGTCAGAATGCGTTTCCTTAATTCAGTAATACAAAGAGCATTTAGTTATTGGACTGCAAATGTTTAAAATTAAGGAATATCTACTTATATATAATTTGAGAGTACCATCGTGAGCATAAAAAAAACGGGGACAGCAAAGTAAAATTAACACTTATATTCTCAACAATTTTAGTTGTGTAACATTTACTTTGACTGTATTTGTTAACCTATGACGTCTAAACTCTGACAGTATTTGTCAACCTACAAATTTGTTTCAGTTTCATCAATTTTATTCTCCGCGGTATTCTTGCCGACACTTAATTCAGTAGCAATTTCTCGAATTTGATTCCATCATGTAGTCGAGTTTAAATTATTGCCTTCTGAAATTCATTCTATTGCGTCATTTTTGTTTCTTACGTCAAAATTCACGATGACATTAATGTGACATGACAAGCGTACTGAATGGCATTGTTTCATAATTAAGTAAGTTTAATTAGTGCAAATTTGAGTGTCCCCGTTTTTTATGGTCGCGATAGTACCTAGTCTGTAAATTTTAATTAGGCGGAATATATGATCATACGGTCATACGGTCATAGTACCGTATGAGATAGAAAGAGATAGCTTGCCCACTTCACTGCGGGTTGCATACCAAATGCATTTGCCTCACTTATTGACCACTACGGGTCCTTTCCAGTTATGGGTAGTATACTGTTCGTGTCAGATAAGTTGAGCGGTCTAAGGAATGTAACATTGTCCACCTATGCTATGAACCGGCATTTTTTTCTATACATCTTAGAACAACGATAGAAAGAGTACAAACGATTCCGCTCACTCCTGCTAGTGAACGTCCAATTATTCATACAAGTTCGAATGTATGACTATGCCGAGATGTTATATGCTTAGCTTTATTGGGCAATTGTGATTTATTTTGACATACGTCAAAATAAATCATCGAGAACTGTCACTCACCACAGTAGCGGCACGGCGGTAATAATGCCAAGAAAATGGGGTCAAATTCTCCGTAGCTGTGCCCGTGAAATTATATCAAATGTAGCAACTTTGGGTTCATGAGTTCATGGTTGCAAAAGATGCATGTTCCTCACGATCTATCCTTAAGGAAGACTGAATTGATGGCCAAAATAAATTCGCATGCGGACCAGTCAGGATAGAGAAAAACAAATTGATGAGATTATAAGAAATGAAGGGCACGTTCCTCTACGATTACCGCCATGTGTGAATTAAATCCGAATGAACTTGCCTGGGCGGACGTAAAGCGTTATATTCGGGACCATAACACGACTGGCGAGTTATCCATAACAGCCTTAAATGATCTAACTCAGCATGCCACTGCCACAATAGGGTATTTGACTATTTTTGGAAAACCATCTTAATGTGTTTATTCCTTCACTCTACATTGTTAATGCATTATTTTTTGTAATTATTTCCTCAATATTTCATAAAAATCAGCGTTAAAAATTGAATCTTAAAAAGTCCCGCCAAAACGATACTTTCTGTTGTGTGACGTCACCGGTTAGTGATGTCAAGATGTCAAGATGTCAAATCGGCCCATATGGTCTGTCAGCATCGGCATCGTCGCCGTTTGGTAATTGTGTTGTATGATGTGTTGTTTTCACAATTTCTACATAAGAATGGGTTATAAATGGTGTATAAATCCACAATGCAGAGATACGTCAAGAAAAACTCCGGATAAACTATTTGTAGCTGTTCCGCAAGATTTGAAACTGCGAAGAAAGTGGTTGGCTCGTAGAAATCCAAATGAAATAAATAGCCGCCAATACAAGTGTTTTCTGTTGTGAAGATTACTTCGATATAAGTAAAACTGACTAGAATAAGTTATCTATCGTATTTTAGAAAGGTATTATCTGATCTGACAGCTGAAGGTTAGGGCTATCCTAACCTACAATGTAAGCATAACTTTGTAGGTTAGGATAGCCAACCTACAAAGTTATGCTTACATGACGCTTTCGTGCTATTAAATTCAAACGGGAGAAGCATAAAAGCGCGTTCGGATAACCCGGTATTTTACGGTGAGAGTGACGCGCTGCATAATAGACGGACTAACGTCATACGGCGTTTATCTGCATATAAGAGAGAGACAGCCGACCCAAGTTATCTGAGCATTGCTCTCCCCATACCATACCCTGACAAACCGAACGCGCTCTAAGGCGGACTAACGAATGACATCACTGGAGACTGACCCAATTACAGAGCGTTTTAATCACGTGATAGGACGTGAATAAAATTCAATTTTAATTTTGGTTTTTCATAGAAATAAAGCATTTTTTTTGAAAAGTAATAACAAATAGTTTTCTTAAACTGTAATCTATTAGGATGACTATAATACATGCCATATTTTTAATACAGTCAAATACCCTATTACTGAAATACCCTGAAAGTGGAAGGGGTACGTGAAACGTGATTGGTATTGAAAATGTATACTGGTAAAAAGATAATGTTGTCGAAGTATTGAGATGAACCGTTTTGGACATCCTCTTCCTACCAAGATTCTTTGCAGGACTCCGACCTTGAAGTCCCGTGAAGAGATATATTGAAAATAAGTTTTATTAATCATTTAAGCATTTGTATTGTTGGTATATATTTTCTGTTACTGTTATAATATGCGACCTGAATCGGAGAAACCGCCCGTGATAAAAAACGATTTTTTGATTTTGTCTGCATCGCTTTGCCAATAGGAAGAGCTACCTGATTCCCTCAAAATCGTTTTTTGTTATTACTACGGCGGTTTGTCCGTTTCTGGTCACATACGTATTCATTTTTAATAACAAATGTTGTGTTGAGTATGTATTTCTATTTATTTAACATCAAACTGTCATTTTACTTTGACATTTAAATATTTTTTATGTACTATAAATCTGCAAATACTGTTTTTAAATGTTTTAGATTTTTATTTAACAATAGAGTATTGACATAATTCGAGAACCATAGATTTTGTCTGTTTATAATTGACTTAAATTTTACCGGTACCTATCACATAATTATACGGCGCGCCTATGGATTTGACGCCACCGCGAATGTATGTAAGCAAATGGTTTCAAACTTTTCTCAAGCTCTACCCTGCCAAAAACAACCGCATTGTTATTTGTTTCGTTTTTGACTATTTTTCGTATATTTACGGGGTCAAAACCCATCTCATAGCAACTAGATATTCTTAAAACATCCCCTATATGGCGAGAGATATTTTTCATTAGTTTTCCGTCTATCTAACGACTATTTTAAAAGTTAATTTTTCAAAAAAAAAATAATTTTGATCTGTTAAAAGTGCAAAATCGACATTGTGCGAAGACTCAATTTAAATTCGTGAGTTTCAAACATTGTGGGTTAAAAACTAGGAAGAAACTTGACAATACTCATTATAATTTCGGTCCCATAAGCCTTAGGTCGACTATGCTGGCGCACCCTCACAGTTTCTAGTTGCTGCTAGGTCGCCCCTAGTGATAGATTGCGAAATTTCATATTGCCGGGCGGGAAAAATTGTAAATCTCGATGGGCGAAGGGTTGAGACTGAACGGGGCGGAAGGGGGTTGATGCAAGGAGAGGGTTTGCGCCAGCGATCTTGAATGCATTAGCGGAACGGCGGAGCGCGCAAAGTTTCTTATAGGTGACACGTATGAGCTTTATTGGTCGTTAATTATTCGCCGCCTCGGCTGTTATTTAGGTCTTAATAGGGGTGGATGGGTGGTGGTTAATTTATGCGAGAGGCGTTTTCGCGAAACTCTTGAGCGTCGCATCTAAAAGCATTTCTTTTGTCTTCTTTTACGTCACCACTTTTGGTTTTAGCTGTCATATTTAAAAGCCTTCAATTACACTGCGTTTCAGTGAAAATATACTCTTCACGAGACATAGTGTAAGTTGTTGAGCTGGTAGAACTCAAACACGAAATTTACACGAAATTTTCCAAACACCCCCAAAATCTCGATTTTTTTCAAAAAAACTGTTTTTTGGGCACTGGCATGTGTATAAAAATGCAGAACTGCGTCATTTTCCATTCGATCACCAAATTTCATATAAAATGACAATCAAACTGATCCAAAACAAGTAAGAAATTAGCTTTAGTGCATGCTTCAGTGCAAATATAAAAAAAGTTAAATGTATGACAATCGCAATAAGTATTGTTACGTCTGCGGATTGTTTGTGGACAAACAGCATCGGCTACAATTAGTAAAAAATAGATCAGTGGTTGAGTCATAGAACAAATTTTTTGACCGTGTTTACACCGCAAGCCGCTGATATGAACCAGAATACATGTGTGTAGTTTGTTCGTCAAAATCGAAGTTATGGAAGTTATGGAAGTCAAAAAATGTTGATAACTCAAGAACTGGAATGGCCTTTTTTACTCCGATCATATGGCATCATCAAACTGATCATAAGGTGGAGGATTGCCATTTTTGTGAACCGTACGTTAAAGGCCATCATTTTAAAACGCGTAAATACATTAAAGTATGCTAATGTTTTGACTGTAACGAAACCTTTAGCTCTGGATGATTGGGTTCAGCAACCTGCTGCTGAAGCTAAAGAATCTTATATATGCAATTTATTTTCAACCCGAATATACCTTGAAATGTAATGAACGTAAACTCTAATGTATTTAATAAAATATTGTGATAGTCTGACAGGTAACAACAAAAAGGAAATGAAAAAAGACAGTGTCATAATTTTGGAATAACATTGTAAATATAAGTGCTAGTAATGTCTAATTAATGTGTATAAAGACTACGGATTTATTACAGTCGGCCTGTATATTTCTTCTCCGTAGTGTGATGTGTCTAGCCTGTCAATAAAATTTGATAATTCTGTTAAATTTCAACCGATTCTAATAAACAAACGCGTATTAGACGCAAATTTAAATGGGCTTTCAATAAAAAAAATAGCAAAAAAATATTACGGATTCAAGCAGGTCATCAAATTGTTGAAAAAATCTGAAAATAATTGGAAACTTCTGAACTTGAACGTCCATAACTTTTCGATTTGTTATTGGATCTGAGCGAACAATAATGGCCTATGCTTCCTCTTTCATTTGCATTTATTTTGGAAATCGAATAGAAAATGGCGGAGTTTTGAATCTTTATACACGTGGAAGTACCCAAAAACGGTTTTTTTTTTTTAAATCGAGATTTTAGGGGTGTTTGGAAAATTTCAGCTATGCCATTATGTTCTCTACCAGTTTAACAACTTCCGCTATGTCTCGTGAACAGTATATTTCGTTTTTTTTTTGTAACACAGTGTTACTAAATAGGAAAAGTAATATGCAATTTAATCATATTTGAAGAGATACAAAATAACTCCGACTGTTTTTCAAACAATTTTAAGCCAATCGTCACAATGTTGATTCAAAGAAAAAGAACATGTCCAGTTGTAAATAGGATAGCCAGATCTCCTATTCGGGAAAAGTAAAAGTAGGTATTTTTCTTTGTTTATTTTCGCAAAAGTATATTAACAACTGGCAGGTTATTTTTACCTGCTTTTTCTAAAGTCTACTACGAGACCTATTTTATCAGAACACCCGTTACTACAGAGAAAATTGATCTAGCCGCTCACCATATCACACCACCTCATCCAATGAAAGATTTACAAAATTTACATTATTTTTCACACACGAGACCTGAGTACTACATAGCGCGAGGCCAATTCGCCAGAATATGAATATGTAAATTGGCGTAACGGGATAAAATTTTATTCGTTATGAGATTTAGTCGTCGTTGAGTGACCTGGCTTCAGCCAGCAGGAGTCACGGAGATAATGGAGCCACCGCTCGTAGGGGCAATATTTTTAATCCAACGAATTGGAAGATGGCCGAATATATACGTTCACGTCTTTGGAGTATATTAAGCCCTTCCGGCACGGACCGAACGCCGCCAGTCGTACAAAGTGAATATTCAGATCGCCCGGTGCATAAAATTTTAGATTCCATTTTTCAGTAGCCCATAACCGCCCGGCCATCTCAAAGGCATGACGACGACAATGGATGGACTCAGAAACGGCAAAGCTCCGCGATGTGAGTTTTGTCAAGATTCTTCAAGCGTATTAGGTTATGTTTTGAATGATTTGCCAAATTTATCTTATCATGATAATATTTGTAAGTTTAATATATTTATGACGCATACTGTAATATTTTCCAAGTCTAGCAGAACTTAATTCCCACGGTGTATTTAATGAACTTTTACTTCTTACTTATGTATGGTTAAGGTGTTTTTAAAGAATTAATTATTTCTGACGCAATAATTGTATATACTAACACTTGTTTCAATTGCTTACAAATACAGTAAGTACGTCACATTACCACCAATCGGAACGCACCTTCACACTTTTTACACCCAATAACACGTGTCATTTGGACGGTGCACCCGGTATCAACGGAGTACAATATCCGAACGCAGCTTTAATGGACATATCTGTCTAGGTCTACTAGTTTTATTTTAATGCAGACATAGCCGATCTCGATCAAATAATATCTTATGCAGCTAAACTATTAATTTTACTACACGTTTCGTAGGTTACTCTCCTATTCAGGATGATCTCAGAACTCAATCACACACCAAATCTGTATAAAAGTAATGATACAATCCATGGGCGTATCCAGGGGGAGCAAGGGGGGGGGGGGCAGCCGCCCCCCTTCCGTATTTTGGTATTATGTTTATTACGTAGCACTATTTCCCTTATGGACACTAGGGTGGTTATTTTTATGTAGAAAGCAACGATCCTCCCCAAAATGTTTCAAAGTCAAAAAAAGTAGACAAGTTTTTTTTTCGAAATTTTGATTTTTAATGGTGCTTATCGAGGCCTCAAATTTACATGCGAAAAAGATTTTTTTTGGTATTTTTGGGATAATTGTTCGGGGTTTGGGAAAATTTACCTTTCTTCAAAGGAAGAATTTAACCTATGGATTTAACCTATATATTTGACGCCCCCAACCCATCCTCACAGTGCGCTGAAAACTACCCAAATGAAAAAATGTACATTCTTCAGAAAATTGACCGTTCTAATCATTTATCATATTTTCTCCTAGAAATCATTTCCATTTGTTTAAACAAATTCTATTTGTTGAAATAATTCGTTTTTCTCGAAAATCCGTCTAAATTCTGTTTTCTGAGTTTAAAAGGGCAGTTTATTACCTTATAGTGACATTATACATTAAAAAAATTCTTCCTATTGATTAAACATCAATTTTAATTTATTTTCAACTTTTGTTTCTAATTATGGTAGAAAAGTCAGTTTTTTTGTGAAATTAACTTATAAATTTCATGTTCGAGATGTCTAGCCTATATTATCTAATAAACCCACAGTTGTTTAAACAAATGCAATTTCATTAAAGAATTTTTTTTGCAATTTGCCTAAAATTATATTTTTTAGATCGGTCTGGCCAACTGTTATTCTTAAGTGACACCATTTATATTTTGGGATGATTACCATTGTTTAAATAATAAATTAATATTCGTTTTCAATATTTCATCCAAATAGAGTACAGGGAATAGATTCCAGACAACAACAAATCAACATTATCTTCAACACATAGTGGTAGGAAATCAGAATAAGAAATGGAGAAAGAAACGAGATTAATAAAATTTGTTGACGTTAGGAAATTTAATATTTTAAAAAGAAATGTAACTCGAAAACTGTAATTGTAATTTCACGAAAAAAAGGATTAGAAATCATTTCAATTTTTTCGAATAAATGATATTGAAGACGAATAATATTTTATTATTTAAACAATGGAAATCATACCAAAATTTAATGATGTCACTTGAGAATAACAGTTGGCCAGACCGATCTAAAAAAATAATTTTAGGTGAACTGCAAATAACAATTTTTTAAACAAATGTGGGTATAATATAATAGTAGGTTTAATAGATATCTCGAACATAAAATTTATAAGTGAATTTCTCAAAAAAGCTGACTTTTCTACCATAATCAGAAAAGAAGTTGAAAATGAATGATTGATTGTTTAAACAATAGAAAGAAATGTTTTAATGAATAATGTCACTGTAAGATAATAACTTGCCATTTCGAACTCAAAAAACAAAATTCAGAAAAAATTCAAGAAAAACGAATTATTTGAACAAATAGAATTGCTTTAAACAAACGTAAATTAACTGACAAATGTCTATAAACATTCCACTAGACTGAAATGATTAGAAGGAATCAATTATCTGAAGAATGTCCGAATTTTCATTTAAGGGTAGTTTAAGGGCACCACGGGGGTGGGTTGGGGCGTCAAATCCATATGTATAATAGGTCAAATTCTTCATTGGAAAGTCCTCTACAAGTTCTTAAGTAATCTTAAGTTTGCCCAGACCCCGAACAATTATTTAAAAAATACCAAGAAATATGTTCTTCCCATGCATGTTTCCATGTAATATTAAAGCTTCGTCAGGCACAAAAACTACGTGTCCACTTTTTTTGGATTTGAAAACGATTTGGGGGATCGGTGCTCTCTATCAACCCAAAAATTTTTGCAATGCATTTTTGAACCACCCTAATGGGCACCCTTCCCCCATACCGCAAGGTAAATTTAGAAAACTGCCCCCCTTCCGATTTGAGCTGGATACGCCCATGAATTACAATCCATCACTTATTCCAATTATTGTACAAGAAATTAGGCTAGAAGTGTCTACTGAAATGTGATTACCCAGTATCTTAGGGATCGTGTTGTTAGTTGATGAAAAATATCGTGGTGTTTTCGCGGAAACATTTCATTGTATGTGAATTTCCTTTGCCGCATTTGAGAAATAAGGGCCAGTGGTGTATTTCCTGGTCGGGGGTTGGCTCACTTACGGTAAATGTCGCGTTTAGGGCCAAGGAGACGCTTCCGACGTTGTACTGAGCGCACGGCGTAACTTGCGCGGAGCGTGGGCGTCTCCAGTGAACGGTCGTAATTTCTCGCAAAGTAGATGGTGGGTGCATTGCAGGAAATTTATTTATGAATACTTTTGGCCCCGCTTCAATAAAATTTGTTACTTTTAAATTTTTTACTGGATAGTTTCACCTTCTCCACGAAGAAACACTACGCGGGTAATAATTTCCTAAAACCCTATGTCTGTGGAAAGAGCCTAATTCCAGGAAGGAGGTAACAGGCTGACTTGTGACCGACATTTCCGAGCCGAAAATGTTATCAGTTCTGCGATAATGCTTCGGGGCCGTAAGTCTTCCGCGACCTGACGGCCCCCTACGTGTGATAGGTCCGGTCTAAAGCCCCGATTTTCTATATCTATATATAAAACTTCTTGCCGTTGAATTGGCAGCTGAATTTTTATCACAGGTACGAACGTAGGGGAGCAGCCAACCGCCACGACTTTGGCCCGGTGGTAAATCCGTCCCCTAAAAACCGGAAACGGTTATTGGCTACTTGTAAATTTTGAAACGGGTATTCCAGAACTAAGATAAGGCTTACGCACGTTTGTTGTGGTACTTTTGTCGTAATGGTCAACATAATGGCAACATGCTTCTACATGCTAACCAGTTTTTTTTAAAATATCCAATTTTCAGCAAATTTAGGATCCGATTGTCGAGTAGTTCACATTGTCAGTATTTATCATTGATATCAATACGTACACTTTGACACCTCTTTCGTTTCAGTCTGTAAAATTTGAAAATACTGTTTAACTTTGGGGGCAAAAGATATTTCCGATTGACTTAATATTTTAGACGTTTCTTACTGACGCAACCTTTGGCACCACAGAAGTTTTTAGTCTGACAATTTTGACTTATTTCACCCCACCCTCACCTACAGGTGTAAAGAAACCGAACAAGCCATAACGTGGTTCTTAAATATTCGATTGATGTGAACCATAAATAAATCGGTATAGCTTATTTGATGGCATAAAATCAAAATGTTGTTTTCATTTTTGGTAGCAATTCATGCAATAATTCTGCATTTTATCACCTAGATATGTATTGGCATAAGTACTTGCGTATTTTTACAGTTTTGTATTATCTATTGTATCATTATTAACATTATTCATTGTACTCAACATATTTTGAAATAATTGGATCAAATTTTGAGTACATTTTCATAGCTTTTAAACCCACTATTTACGTCAAACATAAGTTTTATTACTTCCTTATAATAGGTTTTATTTCTAGAAAATTTCCAAAGTGTCGAAATGCTGTATTTCAAACGGCTAACTATTTAGGAATTGAAAAGTCTAATAAGTTGACATGAAACTTTTTACTCACAATGACATTTGCTTGTAGAGAAACAAATGTCTCAATGTTTCATATGTATTTTGTTTCTTCGTTCAAATGAACGATAACAAATGAGGAAGTTATTTTCCTCATTTGTATTTATGTTTTGCATTCTTATGGTTTATTTTTATTATTTTGTTAATAATATTTCAATCAGTTGTAAGTTTTTAAGGATTTTAAGAAACAATTAGTGTGAAATGTGGAAGTTTTACTCAGAATGACATGGTTTCTAAAAATATTTTTTGCTGGGAAAAGATTGTGTCTCACTTTTTGGGTATATGGAATTTTTGGTGAAAGGCAAATAGAAATTTTTGGCCAAGAAGATAGCCACATATGAGGAGCAATCATATAAACCCTGTTAAATCTACTTTTCACGCTTCGTCACATCTCCCTAAAAACTTCTGCAGAAAAATACCAGAAACATTTTCAAATTTTGTTGCGTGTAATGTACGTTTTTTTCTTCGTCTTCGTCTTGTTATTAACAATTTTAATTTCGGTTTAACGGTTTTTGCTTGGCATCAACGTTTATGGGCTTTTTTATGATATTTAGCAGATTTTTGTGCTGCAACTAACAATAAATTTACGTTACAAGACGTTATTAAAAAATGTATGGTAAAAAACGGATTTCAGTTAAATCTTCGCTAATAGGTGAATGGAGTACTATCGAATTCATGTGTATCTAAAAAAACGAATATGGTATATTTAACAGGTTTTAGATTTTTGCTCCTCATGTAAGCTCATGTGTCTTTAATCTGTGCCATCTTATCGTTGCGACGTTTTTCCGGTGGAATTTGTTGTCAAAGGTGACCTGTAAAGTAGCCCGGAGTATAAAGCTAATACGCGGTTAATCCGAATAAATGGAAAAGTGGTCCGGCGGGTCGCGGGACGCATTAAGCGCTCTCAAAACCGTTAAATAAAGCAAAAGTCAAGTAATCCTACGGTAAATTTACAAACTGGAGGGCCAGTAAGTGCTTCTGTGTTTCTTCTCCTGAGAGAGGAGTTCGGATGAAAATAGAGCGGCAAAAAGATTGGAAAATCTCTGACATCCCATTAGTGGCGGACGGTGGCGGTGAGAGCGAACAAACTACCCATTTTTATACCTTCGCCGCCCCTAGTCGTCGTTCGCGCCCCGTTTGTTGTTATCCGTACGAAATCGTCCGCTATTTGTAACAATCTTTCATACAGTAATTCGGTTTCTAGCGGCGTCTTTCACCACTTCGCAGCACCCGTATTGATTCAATTGTTGAAGGACGATTTGATGTTATGATATCGCGCTGCCTTTTTGTGGACCACTCACGACGTTTTCCTTTTACCGTTGCCCTCTTCTACTACAAGTCGAGGGAAAATACTAAACTTCACGTAATCTAAAAAGTGTTTCTTTTTGTTGCAGCTGCAGGAGGCCGCACGATGTTTCTGCCGCCACACACCTCGCTTTTGATCATCTGCTTCCTGGCAACCTCGTTTGGCTTCACAAGGTAATTTCCCTAACTTGACTGGGCGAAACGCAACAAGGAGCGAAGACAAATGGGGGTAAAGCCAAAAGACTCGCTAGTGATTTTCAGTTCTCACTACTAACTAACTGACCTTTATATATCTTTTTGAGTCAATTAAGGATCTCTAAACTCTAAATAAAGTCTTTGGATGGTTGTATCGCATAATTTCTCTCCTCCAACATCTTAAAATGTAACCGCACTATTTTTTATAAAAAAAATACTTGATCAAGTGTGTCACGAGAGGAATGAATATTCCGACAAACAGTGCTCAAGATTCTTTTAAAAGGCTTTTTGTTAATTTTGACAGTCCTAGACGGTATAGTTAGGCATATCTTTATTCATTCCCCTCCGGACAACCATGAGTATAATATGTCATTACTTAGTAAATTATATAATGTTACCTGTAAGAGATGTACATATCTTCAGTATATACAGTGGTGTCAAGTAATTAGCACCCCTAAGTAAAACCCGTTTGTACACCACTGATACAGATGCCACTTCTGATTGTCAAGTTTTCCACAAAACATTCTTTGCATAAAATATCAAATTTAATAACAATTTATTAAACACACTTTTCAGAAAGCTTGACATATCATATGTGACGAAACTGTGTAATATAAATAAATAAATTGGTGTTTTCAAGACAGACAGAAAAAAAAACAATCATCTCTATCTAGTCTTTCTATTAAATCAATAAAAACAAAGCTGAATACAAGTTGCTTTTTCCCATTACTCGGTGTACAGCATAAGAGATAAATTAATTATAAGTAAGGAAAACGAGAATGCGCGTGCGTGGATTTTTTTTGTGATTATATTACCGTAACTATAAATATTGTTAAGTCTAGTCTCCATAGTTTTACGGAATTAATTTTAGCTCTCTACAAAACGCAAGTTCTTTGTTAAGAATAATAAATATAATAATAATACGTAATAAAGAATTTGTTGATTAAGTTCCATATACTACTAGATTTTTAACATTGACTGAAATGAAAAAATGGTAAGTTTTAATTAAGTATCTAAGGGAAAATTATATAAGATGTTTAAGCGCTTATTTCGGTATTAACAAAATTTTAAGCAAAGTTGGGTTTTATGTAAATATTAAATAAACATTTATTGACATTACCTGTGATCATATCACAATTTATGTATATTCGGGCTAGATATCCAAAAGAGAAAATGGCCAGTATTTGTTATTAAATTTATGATGGTGAACAAAGATTTTGATTTCGACAATAACATAATTCGCTTTCCACGTAGTAGCATCTTTAATTTGTCCTCAAAATCTTTGTTAACAGATTTTTATATAACGAAAGAGAATTCTGTAGATATTATATTAGAAACTTTAAATTTTCGGTTTATAATGAGAACTCGTGCTATTTACCATATATGTGTATATAATAATGAAATGTCTTAAATATATAAAAATATATAACGACTAGGATTCAAAGCGATCAAAAAACTCGACATTTTTTGGATTTGGATTCTGTATTTTGATCTTATATGTACTTTATTTTAAAGAATAAAATAATTTGAAAGTATTCCTCGATGTGCGATTTATTTTTAAACCCTTATATCTTATATAAAACAGAAGGATATAAAATGAAGGTAAGTGACGCTGTTTGTTATTTATGCATGATATACACATAAAACTTTGTGGTGTGCGCGATAAAATCCGATAACAAAATCTCTTCCTGAATAAATGTGAGGATGTATCGATTTTCAAGGGAATCGATGTCACTTTTTTGGAACCTTGTATGCTAACACAGATGAAGAACGGTGGTTTAAAATTTAATCGAGATATATAGCGGAGATTTGCGCAAGTTGGCAGCAAGTGCCGTGACTCCTAAAATATTTATCGACATAGGGATGGCAAACACGAAAAAGAACTTCCAGCGAGAACAAATTATTTAGGGTATGTGTGTTACACTCGATCAACAAAACGGAACTTGATTCGGATAAAGTAGGTGATCCACGAAGAATTACAAAGATTGGAACGTACCTAATCCAGAAGTGCCATACTGCTTTAAAAAAATTGTGATTCAAACTGATTCATATCGGACTAATCAAAGCAACTTTACGCCGCAACTGCACGCCGTAGTCGATCAAAGTTATTTCGCATACGAGTCATCCGTCGCATATAATTGCTATCCGTCCGTCTGTGGTACTACACAAAACACTACACAAGCACAGTCACATGAATGTTAAGTAACTAAACTAAGTGCCAGGAGGTTTTTTTTTAAATAGGAAATAAAAAATAACCAGATACCAGAAATATAAGCTTTACATAATTATTGCTTAGATTTTTCCTTATTCAAAGTATTCTTAACATGGTCTCACGTCAATTTGTTTAATTTCCTTTATAATTTATGTTTTCTCAAGCACATTCTTAGAACGAATTAAAGCGGAATTTAGGGAATTTGCATAAACATTTCACTTTAGCCATTCCCGATTAAATGTAGCGTGCTGCAATTTGGAGTTCTCCTAGCGAAACTAATATATTTATTATAAACAAAGTTTCTTGCGGGACAGCGGTGGGGGTAAAACTTTTATCCTGGGGAGAGCAGCAGGACCTTCACCCACATAATCCTGGCGCGCTTGTACTGACTTACGATTGCAAAACATAAGAAACTCCGGGCTGGGGGCATTAGGGCTGGCTTAGTCCGGACCCGGACTAGCGCGTTCCGTTAGTACTAGTTTTAATTAACCCTAATTGTGGTTAGACCGAAAATCTCCGCCCACTGAAGGAACGTCTTTGTTTTAACTAACGACCCCATTTCGCTGTTTGAGGATATAAAGAATAAGTAATCCATAGTCCATCGTACAATTTGTGGTCCTCATAATAATCAGATTTCTGAAGCGTCGTTTATCTATCTAGCTTTAATAATAATTAGAGGGATATGGTTTATTGAATCCCGCTCCTACCATCTCTCTGACATCTTCATGTTAAGTTGTCAAGGGAATTAAGCTGAAACTTGGCAACGATTTCTCTCGATAAACGCGGTCGTCTCAGCGTCACTACTCGTGCATATTTTCGCGATGGTAGCCGAGAGAAATTGCTTGCTAAGCTCCACCTTAATTCCCTGGTTTACTTACAACATGATAACAGAGAGTTGGTAGGATCGGGCTTTAATCAAATATTCTAATACTGATTGGGTTGTATAAACATTTCAATAAAATTGTGCCTCAGAAGAAATCTATTATTAGTAGGAGGCCAACCAATCGCCGCGTAACGCATTCCACTAGTTAATTAACATTCTTTAAATATTAAAAAAGGAAAGGAAGAATTCAGAAATGACATGTCTAACTTGTTATTTGTGTATTTTTAAATTAAGAGCTAAGTAGCTGTCACTTGAAGAAACTCTAAAATTACGTTGCCCAGATAAAGCTTTACCAATAAATGTTTATTGGAATATTTTCAAAAAGTATTTTAGATTTCCTTAGCGAGACAATTGGTTTTGTTCCAACACGAAGAAAACACCGTTTATGTATTTTTCTTTTTGTGATGGATAAGTTATGATACGATTGATAACTCAAAGATACTGTGTAATAACTGGTGTAAAGCGAGACTGCAATAAGTTGGGATAAGAACAAGACACTCAAATTAAAAACATTAACATCTGTTTTATCTGCATGAAGAGATAACTAAATTGCAGTACATTTTGATACAAAAATTTTCTATATCCCCTGGACGATCTTACAGCATACCGCGTAAACGGGTAAAGAGATCTGCTCGCAAAATGCCTCGTTTGAAACATAAAGCTTAGGAGCAACTTAGACGTACCAGAAGGGCAAAGCATAATAGTCGTTGTCGAAGATTATTATCGAAGATAAATTATAGTGGAAGGATATAAAATGAAGGTAAGTGACGCTGTTTGTTATTTATGCATGATATACACATAAAACTTTGTGGTGTGCGCGATAAAATCCGATAACAAAATCTCTTCCTGAATAAATGTGAGGATGTATCGATTTTCAAGGGAATCGATGTCACTTTTTTGGAACCTTGTATGCTAACACAGATGAAGAACGGTGGTTTAAAATTTAATCGAGATATATAGCGGAGATTTGCGCAAGTTGGCAGCAAGTGCCGTGACTCCTAAAATATTTATCGACATAGGGATGGCAAACACGAAAAAGAACTTCCAGCGAGAACAAATTATTTAGGGTATGTGTGTTACACTCGATCAACAAAACGGAACTTGATTCGGATAAAGTAGGTGATCCACGAAGAATTACAAAGATTGGAACGTACCTAATCCAGAAGTGCCATACTGCTTTAAAAAAATTGTGATTCAAACTGATTCATATCGGACTAATCAAAGCAACTTTACGCCGCAACTGCACGCCGTAGTCGATCAAAGTTATTTCGCATACGAGTCATCCGTCGCATATAATTGCTATCCGTCCGTCTGTGGTACTACACAAAACACTACACAAGCACAGTCACATGAATGTTAAGTAACTCAACTAAATGCCAGGACGTTTTTTTTTTAAAATAGGAAATAAAAAATAAGCAGATGCCAGAAATATAAGCTTTACATAATTATTGCTTAGATTTTTCCTTATTCTAAGTATTTTTAACATGGCCTCACGTCAATTTGTTTAATTTCCTTTATAATTTATGTCTTCTAAAGAACACTCTTAAAACGAATTAAAGCGGAATTTAGGCAATTTGCATAAACATTTCACTTTAGCCATTCCCGATTAAATGTAGCGTGCTGCAATTTGGAGTTCTCCTAGCGAAACTAATATATTTATTATAAACAAAGTTTCTTGCGGGACAGCGGTGGGGGTAAAACTTTTATCCTGGCGAGAGCACCAGGACCTTCACCCACATAATCCTGGCGCGCTTGTACTGACTTACGATTGCAAAACATAAGAAACTCCGGGCGGGGGGCATTAGGGCTGGCTTAGTCCGGACCCGGACTAGCGCGTTCCGTTAGTACTAGTTTTAATTAACCCTAATTGTGGTTAGACCGAAAATCTCCGCCCACTGAAGGAACGTCTTTGTTTTAACTAACGACCCCATTTCGGTGTTTGAGGATATAAAGAATAAGTAATCCATAGTCCATCGTATAATTTGTGGTCCTCATAATAATCAGATTTCTGAAGCGTCGTTTATCTAGCTTTAATAATAATTAGAGGGATATGGTTTATTGAATCCCGCTCCTACCATCTCTCTGACATCTTCATGTTAAGTTGTCAAGGGAATTAAGCTGAAACTTGGCAACGATTTCTCTCGGTAAACGCGGTCGTCTCAGCGTCACTACTCGTGCATATTTTCGCGATGCTAGCCGAGAGAAATTGCTTGCTAAGCTCCACCTTAATTCCCTGGTTTACTTACAACATGATAACAGAGAGTTGGTAGGGTCGGGCTTTAATCAAATATTCTAATACTGATTGGGTTGTATAAACATTTCAATAAAATTGTGCCTCAGAAGAAATCTATTATTAGTAGGAGGCCAACCAATCGCCGCGTAACGCATTCCACTAGTTAATTAACATTCTTTAAATATTAAAAAAGGAAAGGAAGAATTCAGAAATGGCATGTCTAACTTGTTATTTGTGTATTTTTAAATTAAGAGCTAAGTAGCTGTCACTTGAAGAAACTCCAAAATTACGTAGCCCAGATAAAGCTTTACCAATAAATGTTTATTGGAATATTTTCAAAAAGTATTTTAGAGTTCCTTAGCGAGACAATTGGTTTTGTTCCAACACGAAGAAAACACCGTTTATGTATTTTTCTTTTTGTGATGGATAAGTTATGATACGATTGATAACTCAAAGGTACTGTGTAATAACTGGTGTAAAGCGAGACTGCAATAATTTGGGATAAGAACAAGACACTCAAATTAAAAACATTAACATGTGTTTTATCTGCATGAAGAGATAACTAAATTGCAGTTCATTTTGATACAAAAATTTTCTATATTCCCTGGACGATCTTACAGCATACCGCGTAAACGGGTAAAGGGATCTGCTCGCAAAATGCCTCGTTTGAAACATAAAGCTTAGGAGCAACTTAGACGTACCAGAAGGGCAAAGCATAATAGTCGTTGTCGAAGATTATTATCGAAGATAAATTATAGTGCGAAATGAGACTGTAACAAATGCAGAAATGAGACAGGTTAATTGCAATGCTAATGGTTACTCTAAAAGAAGTTAGATATTATTGAGCGTTATACATAACCGAGAATTGAGTACTTCCCATATTTTTGATTACTTTATTATTAGAAAACATCAATTGTTGTTACTGTAATGTAAGTACTTGTACAATTTTGTTTTGAGTCTTTAGATATTTATAAGAAGTAAATGTTTATAGTAAAATTTTGCCACTATACAATTCACGCGACCTCTGTTTTTCACCCCCCCCCCTATAATTTTTCCGATTTAGATCATTTTGTTTTTCAATTTCATTTTTTGAGTGAATTACTCATCTGTTCAGCTAATACCACAACTTCTTTCTATTCACGATCCAACTTTTGTTTTTTACGTTTGAAAATTAAATAAACATTTATGTCGAGCACGGTAACAAGACATGGGACATACGAGAGACATAGCAACTAAACAACCTATGCCCGATTTTGAAATAGACTACTACATGTCCATGACAAATCTACCGTATAGGCTACCAAAATATCAGTTTAAATCAGTCTCTAAACGAGTTAGTCTCTACAATGAATTATAGCGAAGGTAATTTAGAGTGAATTATGTTTGCTGGAAAATTACATTTTGGAATTTTAAAGAAAACCATCTTAATCACTGAGCAATAGCTAAGACTATGTGTCAATACTGCATTGGGTTGGTTGCGGCATACAGGGTTTTCAGAGTAGATAAGATGTTTTAAATGACATCAGAAACTAAGTAGGATGGTGAATTAATAACAATAAATCTCGTGTATTGAGAATTTGCCAGTTAAAATAATTTAAACACTCACCAAACAACAAAATGTGATCCAAATTAATATCATCCTTGTTTAGACGATTCTTTCTTAATTTATAAAATTGAATGGGTCTTTTGTAATAATTTATTTTATCTATTTTATTTTATTAATTTTACGCAAAGATGTTTCATTCTCAGTGATTATTTGTAAAAGTTCGGGGTACATCAATCATCAAATACGGCCGCACACAATATTTTTCGCTGAAATGGGTTCTAGTACGTTTTTTTTTAGTATTTTTTTAATACTAAATAACTCATCAATAGCAATCTTCAATAAAAGATATAAGATCGAAAAGGCGTTATATTCTATAGATGAATTTTTAAATTGCGGTAGTAATGGAAAATAATAATATGAGTTTTCTTCTCTGTTGTTCCTCTAAA
Organism: Aphodius sticticus; assembly: GCA_963966075.1. Taxonomy (NCBI): domain Eukaryota; kingdom Metazoa; phylum Arthropoda; class Insecta; order Coleoptera; family Scarabaeidae; genus Aphodius; species Aphodius sticticus. The sequence goes on from OZ014512.1 coordinate 26,174,886, forward strand.
AAATCCATTAATTTACGTCGTTCCTCAGCTGCCAGCTGTTGCTGCTGACCTTCGACCAGCCGATCTTCTTCTCAAAAAAAAACAAACATCTATTTTACACTAGAAACAAAATACCAATCATTTCTTCTTTGGAATACATCATTGTGGTTAAATGCAATTTTAAAATATGTACTCGACATTCATCGGGCGTATTATCAGTCGAGTGATTGGTGATTGGCTTCTTGCGTAAAAAAGTTACGGAAGTAGATCAACGTAATAAAGGTACCTATGGAAATTGCTTAGCATCCAAGGGTAATAAAAAAAAATAATCCGGTCAATTTGTTTTAGGTTTGTCCTTGAAAAAAAAAATTATAGTATGTATATTATTTGACGAGCAATTAATGAAGGATTGTAAGCGAGTCGAACTGTCAACCACGTAGGAGCGCATTGCTTTTACACCATCGTTCCTGATAGGAGGTTTCTGCCTGTCGGAACAAACCCATAATCAACGAGTCACGTTTACATCTTCACGTAATATCAGCATTTTGATGTCAACGTATTCACATCTAATACAAGGCAACTATATAATACCTCTACAAAAAGCTTTGAATTTGAAGTGGCTAGATATGTAGTATCTGGTAAGCGAGTCGTTGGGAAATTTCTCGTAGGGTAATTTACCGTTAGGCAAAAGGCGAACCCGTTCGTTCGTTCATGAATACGTCAGTGCGGGTCGCGTTGTATAACGGTACAGGTAACCGAAGCTCCCAAATCAAAGAAAGTGCACCTAAAACGTGTCTGCAACCGTCTCAGCCGAGCGCAAGGCGAGGCGAGGCTGTGTGTTGCGTCTAGCGCACGTTCCGACAGAACAAAGGGGCACTTACCTTGCACTCGGTAAAACCGTAAACTCGCGGTTGCATCTAATTTTCTCTCCATGGATCCTTTGCCGGGGCCGAGGCCGATCTCCCCGGATCCTTTCCTTATAAGAAAACATTCCGCACATCCAGGACCTCTGAACATAAAGTGGCCCGTTTTATGCCACCGCACACAGAACATTTTTACTCTTATAAATTTCGCAACGGCAACGGCAGCTTTAACCCCTCCGCTATCTTATTTGCTTGGGTAAATGTCCCTCTACTTAAATTAGGTTTTTTTAATTAAATGGACAAAAATTAAATTTTCTTTCAAACGATCTAAACCTAGTTACAATAGTTATACATCTCCAAAAATAGTGAACAAATCTAAGCGTTAAAGAGGTTAATAGAGGTTATAAAAACTAACCTTAGTTTACAAATAATAAAAAAAAAACAATGCATCAATGGGGTACTTTTCAGCAGGTTGAAAGATAAAACCTGAAAATCTGAAACCTTCGGGAAATGACTATAATTTTGTGTACTTAATGTACTGGGTGTAACACAACTTATCCGGAAAAAATAACCAGATATTATGTTCCTTTACATATTATATTTATATAGATAATATATAATAGAAAAAAGGTAAAGGATCGAGTAAGTATCAAGTAACTAATTTGTCAAAAATAAAATAATTAAAGTTACATGACTATCCTCACCAACAATGAAGAGAATCTAACTGATAACTGCATACGGGTTCTTGTATGCCTTTTTCCCGTACACACAGAAAAGTGATTATTTGGAACGAGAAAACATAATTACTTGAATTTATTTACTAGATTCAAATGCATATTTACATGGATGTAGAAAGTTAGGTATATACAAGAAATGCCACATACTCAATATAAGTAAAATAACGAAGTAATAGTAAATCCATCCAAGTGCGTAGTTACTTGATCCAAGAAAATATAAGACATTTAATATAAGTAAGTATTGTTTACTGAATAAAAGCCCACCACTTATTTAACTGAAGTGATTCTCACTTCTTTCAAGTAATCCCTTTCTCTGGAATAAATATGCGCACCGTGATTTTGTCAAGGCTCGCGCGCCCGCGCGTGGTGCTGGCGCCGTAAAGTCAAAGGAGCCTAACTTAGTACGCAAAACAACAACGAAGTACCCGTAGGGGATGTGCCTTGTGATTTATTGGGGATGTATATTGTGATTTATAATGTACAATAAACGTTTCAACATGGAATAGTTTGATGTAACGCACGCAACAGTTTAGAACGAGTAAGTAAATATAACATACCTATCTTGTTAATTAGCAATAGAAAACGTATTTGTGCCAAATCTTTAAAATTCTTACATTAAGTAGCTAAAAATATTTACCGGGAATAAAAATATACACTTCATTGAAGACTGTTTACTTACTTCACCAGAGTAACTACTTTCTTAAATCTAGTAATTATTCCAAGAAATAACATTTCTTGGTGGAAGGCAATAATCTCTCGCGTATATACGAACCTACCAACTACTTCAGCCAAGCAATTCTCTCTTCGTTCGAGAGATCACTTTTCTGTGTGTAGAGGTCTGACTCTAAAGGCAGAAATTTTGACTTTGTGAGAAGCAGTGCTAAAGAAATACAACAATAAAAAAAGTGCATTTCCCTTCTCAGAATCTAGACACAACTTGGAATTTCTGCATTCATATTCAGATACTACGGAAATCAGCATACCGGAAATATTTTTCACTTGTCCGGGCTTGCTTGTTTAAAGAACAAAACGACAATATCAAAATTATACTAATATGTTCATGTAACGCCACAAGTTGTTGACTTTTGTCTAATAAAAGAAGTGCCAACAGAACTGCAAAGAATTACATGTTAACGTTACATGCTAGTATTTAAATAAAAAATCGACAGATTCTTGTAGTATTTTGATTCTAATTCCTGATTCCAAAATTCCATTTCTCCATCATCCTTAATTCATCATATAAGAGGGGTGCCGCATTATCGTGTCTCGAGACTGTATAAATTGCGAGTAGATGCAAAACGTTTAACTCGCAACATTTGATCTATTATTTTCGCAACCCCTGGTACCACTTGCGAAAAGTAGCGCTGAGGTGACAGACGTCAGAAAAACTTCCCGTCTCAAAATGAAGTAATTTTTTGCTTCGGCCGCCGAATACTCAGGTTGCTCCGACAAGAGCCGAATCTTAAAAAATGAGATCCGGTGCATCCCTATAAAAAATGACACAACCAGAAAAGCGACGGAGAGTTTTAGGGTGAATGCAATTTGAGTTTAACGAACAATATGGGACATGTTTTTTTTTCATATTTACACGTTTGTTGTGTCTTTAGAATAGTAACTAATAAATAAGAATAAGACTCTAATTATCAATGTCATTTGCAACAAATAATACACGAAGAAAATGCAACAAAATACTTAATATAGTCGATCTCACCAGTGCTGCAAATTACTCATCGCTTATAAGTGTATGAACCAAGATTTTGGCGTATCGCGCAGCTTGATTGTTGTGCACACGCAACCGAACATAGATCACTGCAAATACGTTGCTACCGAGGCGGAGATTATAGAAATTATATTAATATTGCTATTTTTATTAAGGGGAATCCATACCCCCTACGTTTTGCTTGCAAAACACGCAAATGTTCTGAGGCTTTTTCTCAGCAATTAGTTCACATAATCGTAAAAGAAATACACCAAATTAAAGATAAAAGATATATAATTTTGCGTCTAGTGGTAGATTTTTGATAGTTCTGTTAGTTTTTGACAAATATATTTCTGAACATGACATAAAATTGGCTGATTTTGCAATTTTTTTACGAAGAACTCAGGTTAAAATTGAAAAAAGTACCACATAATAGGTCTAAGTTACACCTTCCTCTAGAAGTGTACAAAATTTCACGTAAAAATACGAATATCTTACATGCCTTTTTCACTCAAAACTTTACTTCTTTGAGTACATGAGTAAGTTATATTTTATCACGTAGCGTGGATACAACAACAACAAGTAATACATATACATTACCACAGCAAGTAATACACCTTTATCTATAATTTGATGTATAACATGAGAGAATTGATACAACATTAAGCTGACTATGGATGCTTATTTTATTGGACGTACCAGCAGTACTGATTCCTCTTAAGCAGCTTACCTTTCAACGAAAACATTTTTGCTAACATACGGTCACGTTTAATATTTACGTTCAGTATTAGAGGTTAGAAATGTCATTCTAAGAAAAGACGAACTTTTTCGCTGGGCGCATTTAATTTGTACAGCAGATGTATCATAATCATTCCATTGCGTTCTTACACACGGCAATGTATAGGAATGAAATGTAGCGTATGAGGAAAATAACAGCAGAAATCGATGAGTAATTTGAAGCACTGGTGAGATCGACTATAGCATAATCATTACTACTACATCACCCATTATAACAAAAAAATCTTGCCCCCCCTGAAACATTTTGTAACGGCGCCCATGCACGCGCCGATATTACATTTGTGCTTGGTGTTTAAGAGAAAATATTAAATGTAAAAAAGCGATAATGCGATTGTGGGTTATGTTAAAACGTCGAAAAAAACAACGTTTGCAAATAAGGAAAAGCATTCTGCTTTCAAATATTTGTAGGCATTGCCCTCATATATTATACATAAACGAAAAAACGACATCAAAAACTGCGGAATCGCGACTTTTCCCGCATAATGCGGTAATTCCATTTCCACAAAAATAAAATAAAAAGATTATCGCCGACCTCCCTTTCTGTGGCTGTTCAGCTCCAGCGAAACGCGACATGTACTTTGTTCCATACTCTCCTATATCTGTATATAAACGTGCATATGTGGATGTGTCGGGCCCACATCTCTCCTGATAAAGTCTAAACGATGGCACTTTTCAAGTGACATCAGCAGATACGCGAATATCTGAATGATACATCAAAAGCCCGGCAACCGCACCATGCAGACTTTGCACACACACACAGCATGCTCACACATACATGCTGGGTAGATTTTGAGTGAGATTCGCTTAAATCAGAGGCTGGCGATGCGACCGCGAAGGGAAAAACTCAAAGGCGGCATCGTCCTGTCATGAAATATACAAAGCCTAAAGGACTGGCTGGTAGTCCTGTGCGTCGCTTCAACTGCAAAGGATTCGACGTTGCCTGCGAGCTAAAGACGAACGTACTAAGGACATACTGACCTCGAAGGAAAAATGTCAAACGAAGCATCCGCATCTGAAGATTGCAGGTGGAACTCAAGTTAGGCGGGAGAGTCCCAAGCCATGAATTTACTTGACTGTACAGGAAGGGTTATTCGTGTATGAAATATATAAATGTACAAAATGGATAACTAGACTAGACAAAAATATGAATCACACCACAAATAAAATAGTAAATTTAAATTTACCAATTTATTTATCCATCATACAAATTTCATCTGTGAGGTTTAGGTTTTACGTTTTCTTATTAAGTACTACTTTTTAGACGTTTTGACGTCTCCTTGAAGTGAAACGTTTGCCAGGCGCTTTAATTAAGAGAAAAATTCGCATGCCCGACCTAGGATTCGAAACCAGAACCGTTGCAGTGGAAGGCATTATCCATTACCAATCGACCAAAAAAAGTATGCAAAATAGAAAATTATTATACTAAATTGAATTAACGGGTTACATCTAGTCTGATTTTTTTCCTTTTATTTATTGACTTAAATGTCGTAAAAACATGTCAAGACATTTCTGATATTATCAATAATTTTAAAAAAATAAGTGGTCGCAAAAGACGAATTTTCGGAGAAAGTCCGAGCGCTTCTAAATGACAAATTGAGTTTCGGAGTGACTTTCGCCTCTTTTACGCACTATCGGCGGTGCGAAGGTACACTATATAGTTTCTAAATGAGGTACAGATGGCGTTAATTGGTAGATTAAAGTAAATGTTGAACATATAATGTTGCCAGTGTTCTTAGGCGTTGGCATAGAACTGCGAATGCGTGTTGAGAGCGTTGTGTGGGCAGTATTCTCGAAACCATGTTTTCAAAAAAAAAACAATTACGATTTTTATAGCCAAATAAAGGTGGATTTGTTAGGCAAAAAATCAACGTATCGTGTAAGATTTTTGAATATCCACGTGTACTTCAGTAGCTATTCTCGTGTATATAATGAAAAAAAAACATCTTTCCGTGCACTGCGAGCCGACATTTTTTCATATAAATTAAAATAAAAAATGTTTCTTTGCACGTTAAGACAAGTCTAATGAGCCCTCAAAATTTCACATTGATCGATTCATTAGTAAAATTACAAAACAATTTACAAAAGAACTTCTTATTTTTTTGCGTCAGACTAGGTATTACCCCCTTAAATATGTATTTTCTGTTACGTGAACTCTGCCCATAGTGATGAGTGTGATGACATGCGATGACAGATATCGGACAGAAAGATATCTAACATCAATGGAATAATTTATGGCGAAATGATCCGTAGGTTTGAAATTGAATAAAATGTTACCTACACGGCATTTTGTATTACTTTTAATATTCTTTTATCTTGTTTTGCCGCTTTTTTGAGTATTTGTTTGATTTTTTTCATATTTCACCAATTTTTGTGTTTGTTTAATTGTGTTTTAATTTTTCTAGCACTTCCTAACCAATTTTGTTGTGTGCCATGCATGCTTTTGTATGAACACGCCTCGTTTATTGTACCAAAAAATCTGACGTGGCCAGGCACATGACTTTATCTTTTTTTTTTTTATTAATATGCATAAGATGCTTAACATATTGAAACTAATCTAAAAGATTAACCATCAATTTAAATCTGAATTCTTAAAACTAGGTACTTGTATCTAATAGGCTATCCACTGATGTCCCTATATTTACTTTGTCCCAAACAAGAAGCACTAACACTTCACTCACTGTGCTCTGCTTTTTACACATTTCACTGATTCACTAGTTCGAAGGGTTTAGTTCTTTTTAGTCTTCTCACTAGATTCTGGTTGTCCAGTAGCTGCAGGGCCTCTACGTTGACGTGATGGCTTAGGCGAGATTCATGCTTAGTGGCGAATCTTTTTATCTCTTGGATGACTTGTGGGACACCAAGATCACGGTGCAGGTCACTATTCCGTATGTACCAAGGAGCGTTAACCATTTTCCTTAGTACTTTATTTTGGCAGATCTGGATTCCTTGTATATTGGAGCTCTTTGCGCAGCCCCAAAGCTGGATGCCGTATAACCAAATCGGTTTTAGTACTTGGTTGTAGACTTGTAGTTTGTTCTGTACTGACAACTGAGAGTTTCTTCCCAGAAGCCAGTACAGTTCTCTGTATTTGAGGCCAAGCTCTACTCTTTTCTTCTTAACATGTTCTTTCCACCTTAGTTTTGTATCCAGTGTCATACCCAAATACTTTGCAGTGTTCGCATATGGAACTATGGCGTCGTTAATCTTGACATGAGGTATGTCCTCGATTCTTTTGTTTGTGAAGTTAATGTGGACAGATTTCAGTTCGTTGAGCTTGGTCTTCCATTTTCTGGTCCATTTGTATATTTTGTTACTAACTTGTTGAAGATTCCTGGTAGATTCACCAATAGGTGATCCCACTGCCATTAGAGCCGTGTCATCTGCGAATGTGGCGACTGTTACATTTTCCATCTGTGGAAGGTCACTTGTATATAGTAGATACTTTATCATATCATTTATAAAATTAATAGTTTAGCTGCATGAGATTCTATTTATTAGAGATCGGTCGTGTCTGCATTAAAATAAAACTAGTTCGCCAGGATTTCACAGATATTTTGATACTATTGACAGTAGGTATTGTCAAGGCATCAACGACACTACCTACTGTCATTAGAATGAAAGTATCAAATTCTGGCTAACTAGTTTATATTAATGCAGAGACGACCGATGTCAATCAAATAGAATTTGCTCATGCAGCTAAACTATTAATTTTACCAAAAAATGTCATAGACATAAATTATACAAAATTTTTCTCTACTTTAAATTATTATTTAACTATTTTCACGAAATTACAGAAATGGCGGCTCATTTGCAAAATCCGTGAAAAATGCTTAGAGTAAACATCCAGTTCCTTTGGACCCTTTTGAACAAAAACCTTTTCAGCTCTAAGTTTGGTCATTAAACTTTAAACTTTTAAATATGAAACTTCGTCCCAATACCTCAAAAATGTCCCAATAGGACATATGTCCGCTAAACTCTTAAAAGAAATATCCGGCACGATTACAATACTTTGTCATACTACGTATGATAAAGTAAAAATGAATAAAATCGGTCCTAAGCCGTGACCATCGAATTCTGGGACACACTATTTTGTTTCTGACATTACCACCAACCTATTTATAAACACGTCCATTCTGCATGGCCACCGTTATAATAATAAGATTATTTCTATTATACGGCACAGTGGGAAATAAAAGGCTCTACAGAGAGTATGTGTGTGTCCGGACTATGGACCAACATCACATGAGTATTAAGCAACTCCGTAATAACCTTATACAATTAAGTTCGCATTAAACTTGCTAATAGCTCCCGAATCCGTACAGGATTATCCGTGGCGAGTCCAGTTCCATACTAGGCAGGGTCTCAGCGTCCGCGTCCGTGTGTTTCGCGTACACAATGTTCTCAACTGTCCCGTCAGGGGGCATAAGCTGCGGAAATTCACCAACTGAAACTGGTCGGCATTGTTCCCACTTCACGGTACTCTAGATCTCCATCGCTCCTTGCACTCACTTACCCTTTTGTTCGAGTACGAGAGCTCGCCCTCCCTGTGTGTCGCCGCCGCCCTCTCCTTCCGCCCCCGACCGCCCCTAGGGCGCAAATTAGTTACGGGAGTTTATCTGCATTCATAAACAACTAATGTACTGAACAACAGCGCCATCTGCATGCCGCCCGCGCGCCACGGACTCCTGAGTATCCCCACAGAAATCCCACTCTATTACGTATAGTGTACAACTGAACAAGTAAGTCTATAACTAGCATTGTTCTCTATGAATATGTGGTGCGGACGACAATGTATCATACAATTTAGAGTTGACAATGCATTTTTCAAATTTAGATTTACATGAATCTGCTTTATACTGGGTGGTAATTAAGTGACGTCAACCATTTTTCTTTCTATTGGCAATTTTATATTTTTTATTTTGGTAGAATTTTTTAACCTGTATTCAACAGTAATCGGCCTTAAAGTTTTACTAGTAAAGATGAATGACTACGACTTGAAGATGGTCCCAAGGTTCCACCTTGGGCTTTTGACGGTATATTGCCCCGAGGTTGATATGGGTTGATAAGTTTGTTTATAATTTTATTTGAGGTCGTTTCTCCTTTGAGAATCTTCATCTCCTTTGAGATTTAATTCGGGTTTATAAAAAAAAATTTTACGTCATACCACCCTGTATACATTACAGCACAATTTCAAAACCAAAGAAATAGTGAATAAAAATAGACTATTATAATTACCTACTAACTTTTCAGCGCGAAATATCACCAAATGCGATTTTAATCATCATCTACGACGTTCAGTACAATTTCCTCGTTAAGGGTGGGTCTCTTTTAACGGCGGGCGGACGTTATAAAAAGCGCCGTGCATAAACACGCCGGCCTGAGTGTGAATTAACAGTTTTAATTGCGATGGGGGCCATCAAACGTCTACGTAAGTTGGTTAAATGAGTAATATCTTTTTAAAAGCACCGAAATTACTTTTGAAACTTGTTAAAACTTTGTAATTAGGTAATTGAAAAGCCGGACCCCATGTAGTGGCGGGCAAAAAACCGCCACTTTGCCTTACACCGGGAAGGGAAGAACTACTCTGTACGTATGTTGCCGCTGCTTTAAGCGCACCCTTAATTAAATTTCCTGTTTAATTCCCAAAGTTATGCCATTTTTGTCAAAGCGTATAAAGTAGGGATGTAGAACAGCGCACAGCTAGAGGAAAACGTATGGAATAAATTTATTAGCATTGAAAAGCGGAGTCGTTTCGTTTCAGGAGCTTCAATGGTATCTGCTTGCTTGTTTTTACTTCTGTTATTCAAAGCATATAAAATTATATTAACTAGTTACATGTAGATCCATTTTGCAAGATTAGATAATTGAAATAAGGAAAGAACAACCTCTTTGTTGCATTAAAATCATAACTGCACCCGAGATAAAAAAAAAACTTACAGTCAATTTATCAAAGCACTGGTAATTCGATCGATACATAGGTTGGAAATAAGTGTAGAAAAAGTGAAGCTAATTACTTAAAAAAAGTAAGAAGAGTATACAAAATTACAAGGAAATTATAAACTATTTACCTACGTCATGGAATATATAAGTGCGTTTGGAATATCACAAAAGTTAACTGTTAGACTAAAATTAAATTAGACCAGTACAAGACAAACCAGCGAAGGTTAGTGAAATTCGGAAAGGACGTAAGCTGCTTGCGTTCACAACATGTAGCAGTAAAACAAAAAGTCACCAAGCGAACCTAAATAACAAATTAGATGTAAGAAAAGAAAGGCCTGTATCCAAATTTACGTGTTCGTTAATTAAATAATTAATTTTGAGTCATGTTTTTCAATTTCAAACTGTTCTAGTAAATCTACGCTAAGTAGATTAGCCTCAGTTACATTTGTGAAGTAATTTAGTGTTGTCATAGTTGATATTACAACCTGTTTCAATTTTATGTTTAACTAAAGTACTAGTTAATTGAGATTTGCGTTCAAGTAAGCGTTTTGCCAATTTCGTCCCTGTCTGTTCTGCGTAAGCAGCATTACAGTGGTTACAGCACACCGAGTAAACACAAGTACAATCAAAGTCAGACTTTAAAGTTTGACGCTGCTTAGAAAAGATGTTGAGAAGTTGAGCACGGGTCTTGAAAGCTGGGATTATATTATACGGTTTAAGTTATATTGTTAAGGTTAACATTGTTGTGAAAGGTCTGAAAATAATAGATTTCACTGATGATACCATTAAACGTGATGGCAAAACTAGAATGAAATAAATAAATAAAAAATTGTGCAACATCAGGCTACCCTTTCATTATTTCAATTATTTCAATTATTAAAACTATTTATTTATTGAGTATTTATTTGTATTTTTTATAATGCTTGAAGTATCAGGCTTGGTGTCGATGGAAAGGGTGTATTACAAAAACGCGAGTAATTCAAATAGACACTGCAAGTACATCACCGTGAAAACCCTAATATTTCATGGATTCTGTGTGGAACGCGAAACAACCCTATAAACTTATCAATTATATAATTTCGTCATTCATCATGTCTCCACATGACTAATAGAAAGCAATTAAAAGGGGTTTGTGTGGGTACGTAACTGTCCTCTCAAGCCTCGCAGGCACCTACTTATGTAGTTATCAGGGCTTCCTTCGATGCTACTATGAACATGTAAACCTAGCGAGATATTTGCAGCCATATAAAATAATCGAATTATTTGTATTTATTTCCATGAGTTTAACATGGATTTACTTACACTTGAACAATAGAAGTGAGCCACACCATATAACACAAAAATCTACACAATAATGTACACCTGAGAACCTTAAATACGACCTGCGAATTCAGTGGAAATTAGATTAATATCAAAAATTCCTATAGGTAGGCTTACCATCCGTCCCGGTTTGACCGGGACAGTGCCGGTTTGACAGATCGGTCCCGGTATCCCGGCTGGTTTAGTATTATGTCCCGGTTAAAATTCTTAACATACTAATCACAGATTTCTATCTTAGTTGTCAGCAAGTTGAAATATTTTAGAAATGTACAAAGAGCGCAAATCAAATTTTCTCTGTCAAGAAAACTGCCCTCATGCTTTTGATGCTGCCTTTTATGAGAAAGATACACATTATCATGATTTGAAGGTTATCAGCAACAAAGTGTTTAATAGTGATTAATCGATTAATGATGTAACAATATTTCAACGCAATTCCACAATTTCGAAGTTATAGAACGAATGTATCTCTGTTACAGAAAAATGTTTATAATTTTTACAAAATTTCATTTCTCTGCTAAGCGAAATTGTAGATGAAAAGCATCCATATGACAATATTATGTAGAGCACCGACTGGAATATTTATAACTTTTCCAAAAATGATAATCTACCATTAGTCGAATTAAAGTTGTATAATGGAGGTTGTATAGTCCTTTGGTATTGATTTTAGAATATTATGTACAGGGAGTCCCACGCTTTAAACAAAGTATATTAATGGGCTTAAGAAATCAAATTTACGTTTTTTTCCATACATACAGTCATACGCTCTACAGCAAGAAAATATGTTGATGCTTACACAATATCCCACAACAACGTACCGACACAAACTTATGTTTGCTTAAATGGAACACTAGGTATATTATTGCTGTTTTCAGCAAGATTTTTATCCTAATTATTTTGACATCAACTTATATTAGGCTTTTGTCAACTGTTTCTGAGATATTGTGAAAAAATCAAAACAAGCATTCTTCAAAAAATGTTTCCGTGGTAACTAACAAGGATAAAAGAACGGAACTAATTTTAGATAGTAAAAGTATCGCACTTTTTGACAGTTATTATTGATTTGCGATTCTAATATGACTTATCCCGAACAACTTGACATTTGCTAAATAATGTCCAATAGTTTAAGAATTTTTGGAACAGCCTATATATCTTGACTTACTTCGAAAGATCGACAACAGCTCTGCTAAAAAGTTATTAAGCATATAATTTGTCATTTGTGAGTTAACAATAATAATACACAATAATTCATAAATTAATATTAAATATCCAGATTGGTCGACAATCTTGTTGGTCGAAATTCAACAATCTCACAAATGTAGTAATACTTCTGTTCATGCAACAACTTACAGCCATTGTAAACTGCTACTATGAATTTATGTCATAGTGTCAGCAATACTTTCATACAATAAATAATTAAATAAATGGATAATTGTAAACAGAATAAATAATATTTATTTCAGTACGATTGTCAAGAGTGCACATGTCCGCCCTCGCAGGTCAGTTCGTATAAGTCTCGAACTTCAAATTCTCGGTGGAAATATTATATTTTCCATTGTTTCCACAAAAATATTTTGGAAACGCCATCTTATTTTATTCTTCATGTTCGCCATCGTAGTTAATATCCCCATAAATTTCTTCCCCCGCGTTAGAGTATTTCCGAGTATTTCCAACGATATGCGATAGCCTAATTTGACTTATTTATTGTTCTACAAAATAAATGTTGTCATCTCAAATTTTATGCAATGGTTAAAACAGATAATATTTTTTTTTAATTTTTATTAAATAATGTCTTTTCGAACGTCATTCCTGTCCCGGTTTGGAATTGCATAATTATGGTAAGCCTACCTATAGGTAATATAAATATTTCTGAAAGAAAACTTATATAAATGTACATTTTGTAGAAAAATTTCCGTTGAACATAACACAAATAATTTTAGTTTTACAGATTCATTTTTGCTGTTCTCTGTGAAACGATTTTGTATGGAATACCTATATGTAGTAGTGCATGTTGCATTAGACTTTCAACGTGATTAAATTCAGCGTGCGCGAGTGCATCAGCTAGCATACGGGTGCCGTCATTTCGCGGGCCAGGCCTCAATTAGGGCAAATTGACATTAAACCAGTGACGTACCCGCTATGGCACGACAGTACAAATACTGAATATTTTTGCCGTAGGATGCACTTTTCAAAAGGCTTTCGGCTGCGGGAGGCAGATCGATATCTGTTACCGTATTAATAATGCAACCGGGTGGTTGCATTCTGTTGCTGCTGACCGCGGTCCCACAGACCCACTCTCTGCCTACTGCGACTGCAAACAAAGTTAACAAACAACGTTGATCAAAGCTTAACTAACTGGATTCCACTATTTCTATCCGGTTTGCAATTTACACGTAAACATTTCTTGTTTGTCGCGAGGCTTATTTAATCAACGGACGAACACCAATATAAATTCAGGCTAATTTAAAATGAATTAAAATGTTGGGGAAAGTATAATTGAGCCACGGGTACGGATATATGTCATTTACACTGATTGTATACGAAACGATATAATGAAATTGGATGAAAAGTTTGCTTCAGTCATCTTAGTTTTTAGAGGATTTACTTTGATAAGGTTTGTTGTTACACCAAACAAATAAAAAAGTTACCAGAAGTTTCTTTTTAATCATATTCAAAATGCAGAAATTCACATTTGTTTGGAGATATCAGAAAAATAAATATCACACCTGAAAATGAAAAATATAGAATTATAAGGTTAAAAACGTTAACATTATTAGATCTTTTGGTAAAAATATTCTGTAATAAAACATCTGCTTCTGAGAAATACAGACGAAAAATTGGGGGGTTCAGAGGGAAAATAGTACAAATGACATTTTACTCCTTTTGAAATAATTGGTGGTAAAGTTTGAAGAAGTCTTATTAGAAAATCTGTGACTTTGTAATAAAGGTAAAAAAAAGCAAGTTGATCACGGTTTCACTGTTGCACAGAAACACAATTTGTTACTTTTAATAATCATAACTGAACTCTCCACTTTGACGCTCCATATTTGTTATCCTGTTATTTTATAAAGGTGTTTTAAAAGGTAACCCATATTTTTTTTTTCAGAAGTGTTAAACGATTACTCAATTGTCAACTGTTACATGTTTATTTTTTGTTTCTTTCTTTCATAAGAAATATACAGTGTCCCCCGATGGACCTAACTATACCTGTAATGGAAGTAATTTTTAATTTCTCGAGAAAAAGGCATTCTTTATAAAGAGTTTTGGATGTCCTAAATAGTCGAAATTCATTGTTAATATTTTGATTTAACATACGAAAACACGAAAATGTTAAATTGGTCGAACAGTAAACTATCGGTTTTTTCAGAATTAGATCAAAAATGTTATAGGTAAAAGTTAGTTTGAATCAATTTTATGCTCAGATATCAAACTTGAATGTTATATTTCAAATTTTTCATCTCGGACCACTGAAGAGACATTACATGAAGGTGAACAAAAAATTCAGAGACCACAATAGGGTATTCCGGTGTTTTTGAAATTGTCATTTTTTACAAAGTATGGGTGCTACTGTTTGCTACTTCACAAGTAAAATATCAAACATTGTTTTAAATTAAGAGAAATTGTTGTTTGAAGTTTGAATTAGGATTGGTCTTTGTGACGTCACAAAGACCGCTCAAAGTGAGCGACTTGACAACGTTGCTATATCTAGGGTGCACGTAGTAAATTTTTGTCTCTGTTGTGTCAACGTTTAGAATCGCTCGTTTGTTGACACCTGCTTTGGTTATTGAGGTTATATCAAACACTTGTTCAAAATGTATAAACTCCAACGCCGACATTGTTCTGTGCCGGGCTATAACAGCAGTAGAACAGCAACTTCTGATAAGATTTTCTTTACATTGCCGACTAGCGAGATGAGAGATGTTTGGCTTCAAGTTTCAATGATCAAATCATCTCTCAAAAAAGTTACCTTTATTCGTTGTCAAACAACAGGGTCGCCAACCGTCAACTTGGCCGATCAGCTGTTCGAGAGCTGTCCGCTGTTGCCACCGCTGCTAGGGATCGGTAATCATCGTGTATTTCCGAGGGTGGTCGGTGAATTCAAACGAAATGCACTTTTAATTGCAATTATCTTATAGAAAAACTAAATAAAAAAGCTCATAGCTTAACTTCATGAATCCTCATAAATTGTACAATAGGTTAAACCGAATATCTGCTTAAATTTTGACATAACCGGAATACCCTATTATGATTGATCAGTTGACAGTAGTAACAGCGTATCCAAGCAATTTGTTGATGGAAGCTGATTGAAAGTATGTTGACTTTAGAGCAAAGGGTTTATTTAGTTCTTTGTTACGGCATAGGTGAGGTATCGTACCGCCGTGCTATTGAAGTTTTTAAGAGAAAATATCCTGAGGTATACGTTTCTGTCAATTGTGTTCGTGAATTGGTTAAAAAGTTTCATGCAACAGGAGACGTGAAAAATATCAAAGAAAAAAAGCAAAATGGCGAAGATGATGCATGACTTATGTTAGCTATTGATTCCGTGAACACTTACCCAAAAAAGTCGTTGAGGCAAAGACTTGAATATCAGTCAAAGCCACCTGTAAAGGATCTTTTCAAATCAAAGATTTCATCCTTATAAACCAGTACTAATACACACTTTAGTAGAAGGAGGTGATGCTCGTAGATTAGAATTTTGCCTATTAATGGGAGAACGAATTATGGTCGATAGATTTTTCTAACGATATCTTCTATATCAATTATTTTATCTGACGAAGCGACGTTTACCATAGAAGGAGTTGTTAGTTCACAGAATTGCAGATATTGGTCCCATGAAAATCCAAACTTCCGTAATACAACCAATTCTCAAAGATATAAAAAAGTGAATGCTTGGTGTGGGATTTATTACAAGAAAATAATTGGACTATACTTTTTTGACGGTACTGTAAACCAAAACAATAATTTTGATATGTTGGAAATTTTTTGCTACCTACTTTGGCCGAAATCAACTTATAGCTCAGGTGTTCACTACACTATCAACACGGCGGTTGTCCTGCTCATAGCGCATACCAAGTCAGGGATTGGTTGAACAGACATTTTCCAAAGAAGTGGATTGGATGATTCGGCTCTATAGGATGGGCACCACGTTAACCTGATTTAACGCCGCTTGATTTTTTTCTGTGCTGTTACTTAAAACAGAAGGTGTATGCGAATAATTTGCATGATAATGTAGATATTCTAAAATTAAAAATTAGGGAAGCAGTAGACGAAATAAATGACGAAATAATTGATTTGGTATAGCGGCAGTTTAGAAGAAGATTGGAAAAATGTGTAGCTGTAGGAGGGTTAATAATTCAAAATATTAACAATGGCCTTCGACTTTTTAAGACATACAAAACTCTTTATAAAGAATTACTTTTTCTTGAGAAATTAAAAATTACGTCCACATTATAGGCTAGTTAGGTCCATCGGGGGGGGACACTGTATACGTGAAATAAATATAAAATTAACAACTGCTACTAAATAGTTGAACAGTGTCGGCCTAATACTCAATGGCTCCAAAACTCCATAATAATAAAATTTACAGTTGACCAAAAAATGGTTTAGATTTCTGTGGAACCAGATGGATACCAGCTGGTTTATTTATTGGTGATGTACTGTATGAGAAATTAGCCTGTCAAATTATGTGAACACAAAAGACCGATAAGTGGGCTATTTTCATTCTAGGTTGTCCTCAACAAGGCAAATTATAGGAATTCCCAAACTATAAGAAGTACTTTATATTTTTTTAACATTTATTTTTCTACATTTATATTTTTTTTATTTTGATATTATTTTATATTTTATTGCAAATATAACCGAATGCTCAAGGTAAGTGTTTTTTATAGATAGTTACGTTAGGGGAATTATTTCGCCGAAAATATTAAAGATATATTTATAGATAATGTTAAACAACACTTCATTCCAACATGTTTTTCCCAATTTTTCAATGATGCCACACATTCTTATCACCTATTATTTTTTTCAATTATCGGTATGGGAAGTTTGTGTCATAGTAGATACATTGCATTAAAACGCGTCTCAAAAGTAATTGCGTGATCTCAAATTTTGAAGAGCAACATCAGCATACAACATACGTTGAAGCCTTTTCTGAACATTTGGGAGGATCTTAAAAAGGTGTTCATAATTACATGAGATTCTAGTGACTCAATATGAGGTATGTGATTATCATATCAAATACATCAGATCTGGCAACCACATATATAATATTTTTTATAACAGCTAATTTTCTGCCCTCCGTTTACATATTAGCAATTGGAAATGAAAAAGGTTCCCGAAAAAGTTTTGAGGTAACGCGTTTCGCTAACAGAATTTGAAACTTGAGTGGAAAACGGTTTCGGAAAGACGACATATGATATGCAGATTGATTCAGGAATAATACAGTTTATTTATTGTTTTTATTCAATAGTTTCAGAGTTGCCTAAAGGAGTCCTGCATTACAGGAACAGTGAGGCAAGAGGAACATTTTAACATTTTTGAGATAGTATATTTTTTGGCTCTGGCCTATGCGGATTTTGATAGCTATTATAGTTGCAGCGCACCTAGGCCACAGTTGGCCCCTTTTGCTTCCCCCAAATGGATGTCACAAATGCGCAGCGCGCCTCTAACCAGAACAGTTGGCTGAACACGGCTGGCTAGTATAGCCAATGCCCCTTGAACAGAGAGGGTGGCTTCCCGTGGGAGCACATCCCTCCCAAGCCGAGGCCTGTCTCTGTGAGGCCTGTCACGTGACACCATCCAATACAATGTTATCGAAACCAGAGGTCGAGACTGGTTACGGGACCACCGGCTTAACATGCCTTCCGAAGCACGGCGGCGGAGTGAAAAATCCGTATGTCTACCCTGGGATTGGAACCCAGGACCTGTGGAGTGCAAGGCAAACGCCTTACCACTAGGCCACTCCGCCTAAAATTAGAAGTTCTAATTGTCTAATTAGAAGCACACATTGCCTCAACCATTGTCCAAATATTTGATGTTTACTGCAAATGTCATTTGTACTACTTTTCCTCCGAGCATCTCGGTTGTCTATTTTCCTTATTAATACTCTCAAAGGCCGCAAATGCTTTACCGGGAATTTTTGTGGGCATTCAGCATCTTCAGCAAACGATTGAAACGGTCTCTAGCGATCGAATTAATAATTCCTGGGATTGGCTGGTCTGGGTTGGGCAGGGCAGAATGAGCGATATCGTTAAAAATGTTCATTTATTATTTGAATAATAGGGGAATGCAACGTTTGTCAGTTCCAGCGGGAGACAATATCGGGAGCAGCGTTTCTTTCTTTCTTTCCTGCCGCCGAGGCGGGCGGGCGGCGGCCGCGCAGCCAGCCATCATTTTTCAAGACAAACAATGGGAACCGGCACCCAGGAGGGATAACAAATAAAAAATTAAGAGGGTCGCGCGGCGTAGGCGACGGTGGCGGCGCCCACCGTAGCGGCGATACCGCAAACCGCGCGGCACACAATCGGCCCCGGAAAGACTGTTTGCCGATACTTACGCCCCACTGTATCCCCGCACAAAGGAATTTCTTTGATGATTCAACAAGCTCCGATAACGACGCCGTAACGCAAACCGTTCATATAATGCTTGCAACCTATTTTTCGTTTACGTCAAATTTCCGGTAATACTCCCACGCTTTAAAGTGCAGAGGGGCAAGTCAGAATAATAGATATAAGTACTATTTATAAGCCATATGTACAATTGTACAATTGAAGAATATAGCTTATTGTCGTATCCAGTTTGGCTTATTCCTCTGTTAAGTTGATAGGCCTAGGAATTTTTTCGAGAAATGGCAAATTTGAAAGGGTCGGTCGAATGACCTAATGCCATCTATTTGCTCTAAAACATAACATATATGACAAATGATGTATTTGTGACAATTTTACGTACCGCGCTAGTTAGTGTTAATTTTGTCTGAAAAATTTAAAAAATGAAGAAATGGAAATTTAGGTTTATTTGTAGTTACTAGCAATAAACAGTTAAATACTTTATATGAACATTAACATATATAATAGACATTAATAAGCAGAGTAAATTGACCGACAAATTAAATCAGGAAGTGGAGGCAAGAGTTGCAGCACAAGCTAAAATCCATACAAGAATTATTACGGAATAGTTCTAGCTGCATAGCTGCTCTAGAATTAGATATCAAAAACGAATTTGAAAATGTGAAAAATAAAAATACTTAAATACCAGTTTCTTTTTGTTTACATCCATCGCATTACAAAAATTCTGGAAAATATACCACCATTACTTGTCGTAGTTATTATTGTCATCTCTTTCATCGATGATTTTATCACAAGTATAAATGCTTTACTTGGAGACTGAATCCTAATGTGAGTACAAATACGGATGGAAATTGAGTTACTTTGTAAAACTCCAATAGGGTATTTGACTGTATTAAAAATATGGCTTGTATTATAGTCATCCTAATACATTACAGTTTAAGAAAAGTATTTGTTATTACTTTTCAAAAAAAAAATGCTTTATTTCTAATAAAAACCAAAATTAAAATTGAATTTTATTCACGTCCTATCACGTGATTGAAAACGCTCTGTAATTGGCTCAGTCTCCAGTGACGTCATTCGTTAGTACGCTTAGAGCGCGTACTAACGAGTTGTCAGGGTAGGGTGTGGGGAGAGCAATGCTCAGATAACCTGGGTCGGCTGTCTCTCTCTTATATGCAGATAAACGCCGTATGACGTTAGTCCGCCTATTATGCAGCGCGTCACTCTCACCGTACAATACCGGGTTATCCAAACGCGCTCTTATGCTTCTCCCGTTTGAATTTAATAGCACTAAAGTGCCATGTAAGCATAACTTTGTAGGTTAGGATAGCCCTAAACTTAAGCTGTCAGATCAGATAATACCTGGTTCGAAAATACGATAGATAACTTATTCTAGTCAGTTTTACTTATGTCGAAGTAATCTTCACAACGAAAAACAATTGTATTGGTCGCTATTTATTTATTTTTTTATTTATTTCATTTGGATTTCTACGAGCCAACCCCATTCTTCGCAGTTTCAAACCTTGCGGAACAGCTACAAATAGTTTATCCGGAGTTTTTCTTGACGTTATTCTGCATTGTGGATTTATACACCATTTATAACCCATTTTTATGTAGAAATTGTGAAAACAACACATCATACAACACAATTACCAAACGGTGACGATGCGACGATGCCGATGCTGACAGACCATATGAGCCGATTTGACATCTACTATCCGGTGACTACTATCCGGTCACACAACAGAAAGTATCGTTTTGGCGGGACTTTTTGTGATTCAATTTTTAACGCTGATTTTTATGAAATATTGAGGAAATAATTTTGAAAATGAAAGTATTTACAATGTAGAGTAAAGGAATAAACACACTAAGATGGTTTTCCAATAATAGTCAAATACCCTATTGTTATTTCCAAATCATCCCCTTCTACTATTTCGCAAGAGAATGGTCATAAGATAGCAATTGCAAAGCTTACTATTTTAATATATTTTAGCTACTTTGAGCTACTGACAATTATCTGAGGCCGCAAAAGTCAGCCAATTTTTGAAAATTTTGAGATGCAGAAGGTTAAAATTGCCAAGGATATGTCAGTAGGTTGTAGGGGCGGGCTTTAGCAAATTAATGAATTATAGCTTATGGCAAATTGATAAACAATAGATAGGCGAAAATATTAGTTTGAATAAAATCAATAATCGAGAAAGAATGTTGAAAGCAGAAAATGCACAGAAATAAATATTAAATCTGATAACACATGGTTTTCTGTTTGCGTGGAGGCACCCTTGATTACACCACTAAGAACTACTGTCAGTGCATTCAGGACACTTTTAGATCTCAGGACAGCCAAAGTGGGAGCTTTTACGATTTTTTGTTCAGGGCAAGGTAAAATACTAAGGTCAAATTTCGTACATATGATGCGTACGATGTTTGGAGCCCATGGTTACAACGAAAAATGTTTGATCTATTCTGTCTATGCAAAAAGTAAACTTGATGCATCGGGGTCTGTCACCGATATTGTTACCAAATATAAGGGCCTATTCATCACCAAAATCCTTGGGATACAAAAATAAATAAAAATAAACAGAAACAGAAAATAAAATCATATTATGGATATTTTTATGGGAAATGTTCACTAATAATTGAAAAATGTATTGAAGTTTTCTATTTTTAGGCACAAAACTGGCTACAATATAACCCTCAGTACAATAAAAAAAGGTAACCAACAATCCAAAATTTATGGACTACATCTTTTTCAATCAAACTTACTTAAAATATTATTTCATTCTTTCTTAAAAAAATATTAATGATGCTTTAATAAAAAAAAAAGATAATCGGTAACATTTTCAGTGCAGATATAAAAAGAACGGCAGATTTGCTATCTATTTAATTTCCTATTACTATTTAATTAGCTCAAAATACAAGAATAGAACACAAATTAAATGTCGAACAAATGACAACCGATTGTAGTATGATTTCTTACTTTTTTAAAACACTAAATGCTGATCAGTAATTTGGAAGTTCTGTGTTCAGATTTAGATTCTACGAAAAGACACTGCCTTTATTGTCAGCTTGCATAAATTATTTAGAAGACAATTATCATTATATTATATTAGAAAATGTTTCAATCGTTCTAAGAATATTCCAAAACAGTATTTAAAAATAAAGTTGATTTCAGATGCGATTACGATTAAGCATTATCGTGTGTATTATGACTCTTGAATTAATAAAATTTAATTAATAAATGATATTTTTTAATTATAAATAAAAAAAAAGAAATTTATTACATTTTTCTATCTCTTAATTAATCAATATAGAAAGCTGTAATTCTCAAGATTCATTACCGACGGATAAACGTAGATAACTAGCTTATTCAGTCGTGGTAAATACCTTAAACAAACTCACCGGGGTTGGTAATTCGGCGGAGGTATCAACGTTAAATGTTGCCACCAGCATCACCTTGTTAATTTGCGTTTGAAAGCGACCGCATTCACGTCTTCTGAATAATCCCGTGAGTACCTCTTCGGGATTGATCATTCGAGGGGGTGGGAACATCCCGAACGGCGGGGGTGAAACATTGCGTCCCTGATGCCGCCGTGTCAAACAAACCGAGCAATTAGTCTAATTCAGGGGAGTTGTTACCAGTCAGGTATTTCACTCGAAATCCCACTACAGAAGCACACACACACACACATATATACGTACAATATTTGTATAGTGCTGCATTGATAAACAGTGGACAAATCTGCTGTGCAACAGGTCATGCAATTCAAATATAAAATCAAAATGCCAATATAATTATTATCCTCTTCCCATATATGCTTTATGTATTTGAAATAAAATTAAGTTACATTGTGTAAAAAACCAAATTAAATTTAAACAAAAAAGAAGGTTTAAACAAATACTTATACAGGCTGAGTAACTAGATTTTTAAATTGAACACCCTGTTACGTATATACCAACTGCAATGTTAGTCCATTAAGTCCTTTTTAATTTAAGTTCAGTTTATCCTATAAGTATTTTCTCTAATTTTTGTGATATTTGCAATTTAGTATTCTACTAAATTACATTAATATTGAGTCTGTATACAGTATATTGGGTAGCTTGATATAAAATATTTAAATATTTATAGAAGAATCCATTTAGAACCTATTATTCCTTTATTCCTATTTATTCCTATATAAAGTATTACGGTTATCAAACTTTTGCAAACGTACAGCAAAAGAAACCCGGAGAGGTTTTACACAGACGATTTATTGTCGTGGTATGTGCGATCACACACAAACAGAAACAAAATAGGCTAAAACCTTACTTGATGGGCAACGTTTGAGAACAAATTAGTATTTAGTGCAAAAAACCACCAACAACATCTTACTGTCATTATTAATTGATTCAAAATAGCTTATTTTTCTGAAGAGACAATTCAAAGTTCTGATCGTATCAATGATAATAAGAGTAATAATGATAGATAACGTAAAAGGAAAGTGGTTAGTTGTTTATTGTGTTTTTGATAGATTCTGTTTGTTCTGAACAAAAATCCGATGCCAATAAGCTTATTTTTTGACATATTTTGTATTTGTGTGTGACCGCATAAATCACATGATGTCTGTTCAATAAATTTTCACAATAGTTAACCTAAAAGTACAGTGTTTAGGGTTTTCTTTAGTAGTAATTTGAGGTTGTTAGTTCTCGTGTTCATTTGCCATACGTTTGCAAAAATGTCAAAATATACTTAAAAAGTTATATATATATATATATATATATTTGTTAATATCTTAATAACCGTAATACTTTGTATAAGGATAAATTGGTTAAATAGGTTCTAAATTGCCTCTTCTATTACCCCGTACATTACGTCAAACTACCATATAGTACTTACATTACATTTTCGCTAAATTGCAAATCATTGCAAAATAAAAAAATCATAAAAACTAATATAATTTGGTGTATAACATACTAGATATAAATTGGAGACAAGTAAAGGGCGAACACATATTATACAGGTTGTCCCATTTAAAAAACTAAAGAAAATGTCATTTGAAAATGTTAAAAAGTGAACATGTGGTAGGATCACCCCGGTATACTGCCCTCCAATGGTACCGTATGTACAAAAATGACGTTGAAGAAATATTTTCGGTTGTTCTTAAATATGACGTTAATAGTTAAAACAATTTAGCCTGTTTCACGTACAAATTGTTAGCTAACATGCTGGGCTAAGGTAAATTTTCTAAAATGTAAAAAATGTGCTTGGTTATTGGCTGCATTAAAACGGCAGTAGGAATAGCGTCTTTAATTGTTTTAAACATCAGCATCTATCTACTGGTTTTGGTGACTGTCTGGCAAACTTATAAGATAATACCTGCCATAATGTAGCTTTTACGTAGTTTTCAAGAAAAGCCTGCTGCAGTTGCGATTTCTTTTACAAACAATTGAATATCTCAGAAACTATTTACTTTGCACAAGTACAACTTGATATAGTTGGAGGGGCAACTTCCTTAGTACTCATAATATGGCATTCCATTTTAAAAAAAATTAATATATTTTACTTCACTTACTGCAACATAGTGTATAATGAAAATATTATTTTATATGCTTTATAAATATTATATCAATTTTAAATAATTATGTTGCTATATCAATCTTGCATTAGAGAACTATACAATCCAAGTGAATCTGTACGATCCAAGTAATTTCCACTCCGAAGCCCTAACCAATTGAGCTACCAGTCGGTGAATTTGTCACCTCAAGGAAAGTATGACAAAATCCTATATTGTTACTTTTGTTCTGCTAAGCTGAATAGCTTTGGAGATATTGATAATAAACATAGGTGGACAAGATTAAAAGTTAAATGTAATAATTTACGCACATTGCTCTCAAAACTTACGAAACGCGTTTAAGTTCATTTGTTAATTTTTGTTCAAGATGTTGTTATATTTGTTTTCTCTGTATTTTGGGGGTTAAAAATTTTCTCTCGACAAATCAGTCAATTCTAACAAATATTGCCAACTTTCTATTGTTAATTAATTGATAAACAAATAGGGAAACAAGCGGTTTAAAACTGTTAAAAACAGTAGATAAACGGTAATTAGTCTACTGTTTAAAACAGTATACTGTTTAAAATAGTAGATACTGTTAAAACAGCAGATAAAAAAATAAGTTTTTGTTGGTGATGGATAACTTCGGTTCTACTGTTTATTGGGGTAAATAGCGCAACATTAACGGGTTGTTGGGCGGTGTATATTGACCGGGGGGCCAACTTAAACTGTCAAACAAACGCTTTCGCCGGATAGTGGATAGCCCGGGTGACTTCGATATTGGCTCTATCTCTCTCTCTCTGTCTCTCTAGTGTCTCGCCCTGCCGCTGACAACCCCCTGATGTATGGCCGATACCTACCTCATCCTGTCCGAGGGCCTCAATAAAACACCACAATGATGCCCCTCTTCCGAGTCCATTACTTCTATCACTATATACCAGTACAAGCGTGGCAATGTCGATCGAAGTGTGCGTGCAGCAGTTTTATGTATGTCTTTCTGGCAGTTAACACGCCCTTTTCTACTGTTATCGATACCACTTAGATTGAGATATAATTTCCATGTATTTAGAATATTTCGTATTATTTTAGAATAAAAATAATAATTAATAAAATACATTGTTTGCGTGCTGCAAAATTCATTAAAGCAATTTCGCGAACCATTTTGCTTGCGTTTTTTTTTTTGCAGAAAATAGGCACGGAGCGCTGGCTATGAAATGAAAATACCTTGTTTTTATTATTTTATTTTATAGCCTGCTTACCAGATAATTTACGAGCTTTGCCGATCTGCTGTTTTGCTACAAATTTTTATGTAATATCTACCTTTTGTTCTCTTTAATTCTCTCATGCTAGGGACATGTCTACAAATGCCCAATATTTTTTGATCAGTTTCGAGAGTTCACATAAGGACCAATGACTCCACCAGTCCATAATGCGCACCAAATGGTCTGTTTTTGTGGATTTAATGGTGTTTCGACAATAACTCGTGATATCTCATCGCCCCAAATTCGGAAATCCTGTTTGTTCACGTAACCATTTAACCAAAAGTGTGCTTCATCACTGAACAAAAAGAAAATTGAACAATTTTCGAAACGTTGCTCTGGTGTCAGTCTATTCATAATGAATTGCCGAGAGCTGTCAGATTGGCTCTTGCAGAGAACAGTGTTGCCAAATTAAAGTTTTCGCCTCTAAAATTTATTAATGGCGACTTGACGCCAGTAGATTATTTTCATCGGGGATTTATAAAGTCACATGTCTATGCCGATAAACCCGAAGCACTTGAGTACTTGGAAGCCAACATTCGACTCGTGATTGCCAAAATACAGCCTGAAGTACTGCAAAGGGTATGTGAAAATTGAACCTCTAGATTACGCCATGTACGGTGCGTGTGTACTGGTGCAGTCGTGGGAGCCACATGCCCAAAATCATATTAAAATATTAATGCCAAACAATTACCTTTGAAATAAAAAACAATTCATTAATATAAATATAAAAATGTGTGTTTAATTTCACTTTAAAGTTCTCCGCCTCTAAAAAAACATCCTTTACCATGAATTATGATGTAGGATTAGTTTTAAGTAATGATGTTTTACAAAAACGGATACAGACGGATTCACTAAAAACGTCAAAACGTTCCAAACGCACGTGAGGGAAGCCGATCTGCGCTAAATATTTTTCATGTTTATTTCGATCTTAAAAATTAACAAATAATCGGAATGCTATGAAATTCAAGGGATATGTATCGCAGTAAATAAGGATTATGTGCGTGTTCACTGCGTTGTACCGCTAACATTCGTTACTGAGATATCAGTTTCCATCAAAATCTTGTTTACAACCATTATTACATAAAAATTGAAAAAAACAAAAACGCCAATCAATAGAAAAGACTCTAAATGCAACCTGAACAAAAACTGAAATATTTTGTCGTAAGCAATTTAGAAGAAAAACATCGGAAAGACGAGCGATTATTTAGAAATGCAATAATCGAGAGAGGCAAATAATATTGATAGTCATACAATTTATGTAGCTATGATTCATGAGTATGATCATTTTTTTCTGTTCAGTAGTTTTAGAGTAATGAGCGTTCAAACACAGCAGTCAATACTAGCGAAACGAGATATGGCAGTTAGAGCGATTCTCTCGTACGGGGTCACATATACGTTTTACAAAACGTATGTAACGTACGTTGTGCGGTTTGTAAGTTATGAAGCCGTGTTTCATACAATGCACAAGTTTGATGAAATGAATGATAATCACACGACAAACAAAATACCAAAAAGAGACAATTGACTAGTCCTACTATCATAAGACTCTTCTCTAATATTCTGTCATATATCGGTAAGGATATATCATATAGCGGAATGATACCTCCTGTATAAAAGTTGGAATTTTTTTGTGTAAAATATGGTTAATCGCACCAAAATTTTCAAT
Source organism: Aphodius sticticus (assembly GCA_963966075.1). Lineage (NCBI taxonomy): Eukaryota > Metazoa > Arthropoda > Insecta > Coleoptera > Scarabaeidae > Aphodius > Aphodius sticticus. The sequence continues at coordinate 26,202,240 of OZ014512.1, forward strand.
CGAAATTTTTTGATCGTATAAGTCATAAACTGAATAGAAACTAAAAACTACTCCACACAAATTCATTTTTAATTCTATAGAGTATCTCAAAAAAACTTCAAACTCGTCGGGCTTTCATTTTTGCAAACTCCCTGCAATCTGATTTTCAAACATAGACCACTTTAATCCCTATTCGTAACATTCCATCTAAAATAACAAAATTCCAGATAATTTCATTAGTGCGCTCCAATAGAGTGGGGGGTCATCATTTGAATTCTATGTAGCCACATCTCAAAACAAGATTCCAGTATAAACACGTTAATGATTGACCTGGTGCATTCGCGCAATACATATTAACCGAATAACGAACGCCGTACGGTCATCAAAGGCACTCGAAATCAGCAATTCCGGAACTGCAAGTATAATTGAATAGCGTGGGCCGCCAATGAAGCTAATTCTATTTAGAGAGATGCCCAGCAATGCCCAGCGACCAATATCGTGGCTGGTCCGAACTTCGGGCACACCAGTCCGCATCCAAAATCTGGACATCAAAGCAACGTGCAGACAGATAGACCTTTCTCTTTAGTCGAGTCTACAGTATTCGAAAAGACGATCGGGGTCTGCTGGTGAACAGTAAGTGGCACAGTGGCCCAAAACTCCACAGTTGACAAAAGGAAAAGTGTATAAGTTTTAATTACTCGTAATTCAATATGATAATCAGGAAATCTTACTTTTGTTTTCACTATCTAAAATCTACAGCCAAACAAGGACAGATAATGTCACGTTAAGCTCGTGATTTAGATAAGTTTGGAGCTACTCGCTTGACTAGCTAATAGAACTCACGGAGAACTTTGAGGAATTGACTAATTGACAGGCTTTAATAATAAATAAGAGTTTTGGAGTGGAAAAAGTGGGTTTCTGCGGAGACATATAAAATGCGCCAATTTTTAACTATCGCTTGAGCCCGAACGGTTTGCGGGAGAAAAACTGAATGCACTTAAAGTTGATAATTTCCGAGTTGCTTTTATTTGTATTTTCTTGGTGCGTCACTAAATTTTGTTAGCAAATCTCAAACTCGCATTCAGCACCCCAAAAAAATTATAAGCTGTAAGAAATCAAAACTACCGCACAACATCCCCGCTAGGGGCCTTGGCGGTACTATTACTTAGATAAACGAAAATATATCAACAGAAATTAACTAAATGTACAGGCTGAGTCATATTAATGAAAATCGTGAATATCTTTTTAGTGCAGTTGCACAGAGAAAGTAATTTATACACAATTTAAAATGTTTCTGGAGGTACAGAAGATGGCATTACCAACTTCCGGTTGAATCGGAAGTTGACGGTACTAGTCAGGGCCGTCCTAAGATATTCGACGCCCGTGGGCTACTAAAATTAATGCGCCCCTCTTCGTAAGAAAATACACGAGATAGCTAACGGATGCAGGGTGACCGACAAACTTATTCAAACGTATCAGAACTAGAAAAAGCCAATTCATTATCATTATACTAAACAAAAACATAATATTTATACAAAATTCGAAAAAAAAAAAAGACGAAATTAGAAGACCAACGTTTATAGTAAACAAAAACAAAAGTAACTTAGGTATTTGTTGTCCGTGCTTTTTCTTTTACAAATTGATATCACACGTATTTAAGTTATTAAGGGCCGATCTTACAAAGCACGTTTTACCATGGTATAACTAAATATTGGTATAAATACCAGTATAAGTTGTTATTACTATGACAACACAAATATTTTAGCCAATGGGAGGCGAAATAGCACTAATTATACTGGGAATAACTATTCCACTACTTATACGTACACTTGTAAGATCGACCCAATAGGTTACTAATTGTAGTTATTATAATAGTTAAATAGTTTTTAGATATTATCCTTGACAAATTACCAAAAGCTTTATGTTGACACATTTGATTAGATTTGCCATCAAATATAGAATAATCTTAGAAAACATAAATCAGCAGTTCCTGTACTGCGGGAATTCCTACAAATTCCCTTTATAAGGAATAAATTGGGAATAAATTGGCTTTTAAACCATTCTTACATATAATAAATTGTCAGCCTAGTTTGTACGAAAATAGTCCAAATACTTAAATTTTGCCAACATAGCTTTTGTGTTACATAATCGATAAACAAATTTCACATCGATTAAAGGATGCAATAAGTATCACAATAATTTATAGTATATATAGTACGTCTTTACATCCCTAATAAGTAAAGCAGCTGGTCTCCGTCTGGTTCTATACAAATCTGAACCGCTTTTTCTCTACTGTAAATGTTATTGTTTTGGATTTAAGCCATTTATATATTAGGACGACACTATTCAACATTTTAGTGGAAGTTGTTATTTTCATATTTATGGTATGTAGACATTGAGCGCGTAAAGTATGAAAATATGAGAAAATCTAAATGAGGGTTAGTTATTGTACAAAATTCTCGAACACGTTGATTTTTAACTCTTGAGAACATGGATATTCCGCATAGAATATGAAAATGCGTTTTGGGTAAAATTAGTTGCACTGTGTACGAACACGGGCTCTCCCGTAAGATTGTTGAAACAAGTGAGATAAAAATGTCAAAAACCTAAACCCAATGTTCTAGAAACCTCAAAAGTGTCTCATAGTAAACCTTAAACTTTGTACGTTTACCTGAAATCCTGAAAGTTTGTTCACAATATATTTCAATCATTAACAACGATTAGTAGTGTGCTGATGGTTCCATTCCTATTGCAAACATATCTACCTAAAACTGCTATTCGCTTTTCATTCACAAACAAAATCCTTAATTTTTAAACTTTTTCTCGTAAATTTTCTGATGTAAGGTCATACAATTTGCATGCTACCATGAAGACAATTAACAGATCTATCGTAATCCACAAGAAAAATATGGAGTTTGCCATTTGTCGATGAAGTCATAAGTGCAAAACGGGAAATTGAATTTGTTACAAATATGTGTATAATTTACAATCGACGTGTTCAAGAATGTTTGTAGTTAAGAAACAGTTTCCGAGATTTGGTCATGCTTCCTACTTTGCGCGCTCACTGAATATTTCTTAAAAAATAATAAAAAAATCAGTAAGTAAGAACAGTTCATAATTGAGTAATATAATAACTTTAATTAACTGTAATTAATATTTCTAAAAAATAACACATCATAACAAGCCCATATAAAATAAAAGAACAGTAAATTTGGAACACCAAAATAAAAGATGCAGTTATCATTATTTACAATGAACAACAATGAAACCATGATCAAGTAGATCAGTATCTCAGTATCTTATATATTTTTTCATGATCTCATACATGTTTACTAGATGTCTCATATATTTTGATAAGTAAAATATGGCAAACCTAAGCTGGCACATCATAGAAAACTTGCGCTAACCGAACCAAATCCAAATGGTTTTCATTGATACTCCATACTAGTATAAGTAAGTTGGGAAAAGAGCAGACATGCAATTTTCTACTTCATTTAGAAGAAGTTATTTGGTTGATTTTGTCATGAAAAGATTTATAATAGAATCAACTAATAACAAAATAACATAAAATATAACACCAATAAAAATTGCCGCCCCCAAAAGGTTGGCGCCCCAGGGCTATAGCCCATTTAGTCCTGTGGTTAGGGTGGCCCTGGTACTAGTTCCAACTTGGGAAATACCATAGAAAAAGTTGGTCGTATGATGAGAAAGGTCTTTTAAAGCCAAGTAAGTTTTATCGGAATTTTTTTTTGTTTAAGTTTTTTTCAACAGAATGTAAGATGGCCATTGGCATCCACTTGTAAAACAACACTGGGGAAGTAGGTCATGTGAGCCATCATAGGAGCGCTCCTTTAAAAATACATGTCTTATCTGAAACTTTTCTTGAGTTGAAGATTTAGAAATAGCAAATTCTCCTCAGTCAAGCACAAAACCCATTTAGTTTTAGAAGAGCTGTCATATAATATATCACACGTCAAAATCAACTCAAAACAAATCAAATCAAAATAATATATTCTTTTGATTTTGAGGTTAGATATTTGTTGGTCTTATTGCACACCACTATTAATAGATAGTGGTATGAATTAAAAACAAAAACATAATGTTGGATATATTTGTGATAGAGAAATTTGCGATTATTTTAAAATTTTGGCGAATTGAAATGAATTCTTGTGCTACTGTGACACGGTGAACCGTAAGTCGGTCTCCCACTGAACCGAATTCGCTGAAACTGAGCGTCCCGGTCGTCTCCAGTCTTTCTTATTCAACGGACGTGTCCGTTAGTGTGAAGATAACGACGTTTTCGACATGATGACAGCATGGAAGGCGGCTTCGAGAAGGAGGAGAGAGAGCCCCATCGACAAGAAAACTTGAGGACGAATTTAATCTAGCGTCGGGACGATAGAGGGGGCGACCGACGCAGCGTCGCCGGCAGTAGCTCATGTGTTTGTGGATTTTCAAGTAGTGTTTATGTATTCGAGGGAAGTCGGTGCCGTGTCTCATCAGCACGGCCCCGGCCCCGCTGGCATTGCCCGCTCGCGCCAGCACGGAAAACTCCATTCCGGACTAATGCCGGCACAGCTCTCTGTTCGTAACGAACTTCGACAAATCTCGGCCATTTTTTTTCTCCTCCAAACGTAACGACAACGTCGCTCCAAACGTAATTACTCGACAAAACTGGACTAGATTACTAACCCAAAACTGTAGATTCGCATACCTACACAGGCTGTTTTAGAAATAAACCTCAACGTTGCCCAAGGACGTAATAAACATGTTTTGTGAAATAACTAACTTTACGCATTCTTGAGAAAATAAAAAGAAAACGTCAGACCCTGTTCAACGTAAGAAAATAGTCAACAACTTGAGACGAAAGAACGCCTTCGGCAAAATATCGGTCTTTCTCCACTCTGGCGTTTCTCGCTTACAGTAACACTGACCTTCATTAGTCTGTACCTATTACAACGGATGGCAATTGCATGAGAGGGATGACTCGTATGTGTAATAACCAGTGGCCGGACAAAAATGTATATTTACCAGTGTCGTGCATGGGATACGTGCTGGTGGGGACGCGGCTAGCCGGTCTGGCTTCGGCTCATGGTGTACATACCACTACACCTGCTTTGGCGTTGATCGAGTACAGTCGCTGGCCTTGTTGAAATTTCCGCTTCGACGATAGATAATTTGAGCAGTTTCTTTCAATTGTGTTGTTTCTTGAAATTTTGTGTGAATATCTGTTTTTATTTTCCATTTCGAATTTGTTCTTCTGTTTTATACTTAGAGTCGAATTATTTTTTTATTTTATAGTTGTACTTAGTTTGAAAATCCTGCAATTAATCGTTTGCAGCAGAGTTTGGCAATACTTTCACGTTCGTTAAGAAAGGGGAAGTGGTTTGCAATTTCTGCTCACGAAATTTAATTATTTGTAGTAAACAATGTCGTCGGGCACATGTAAAAACAAAAAAAAACACATGGAAAATGTATCAGGAACGTCAACTAAAAACTTTTTTGATGATTTATGTGAAACATTTATTTCTGCTAATATACCTTTCACAAAAATTAATAATCCCGTTTTTAAAAAAATTTATCAAGAAGTATACTGGACGAGACTTACCCGATGAATCCACAATTAGAAAATATTACGTACAAGGGCAATATAACAAAACAATTTCTAAAATAAATTCAGTCAAAACTATCCGATAAATATTTTTGGGTTTCTGCAGATGAAACTACGGATATGAAGGGTAGATGTGTGGTCAACGTCGTTGTCGGATTGTTGGACCCGCAAGACTTATATAAACCCTATTTAATATCTATTCAGTTTCGCTGCACCGTCAAAGCTGAAGAGATATGTACAATAGTAAATGACGCCATAAAAAAAGTTGGAATCACAGACGCTACCAAAGTATTACTGTTTGTTTCTGACGCTGCTGCGATTATGTTAAAAGTTGGAAAATTACTTAAACAACATTTTTCAAATATTCTTTATTTGACATGTTTTGCACACGCTATTCATAGAATTTGTGAATTTATTCGGGAAGAATTTCCAGACGTAAATACGCTAATAAGCACAAGCGAAAAAATTTTATTTAAAGCTCCTTCCAGATTGTCTCTTTACAAGGAAAAGTGCCCTAATCTACCTTTGCCACCACAACCAGTTATTACGAGATGGGTACATGGTTAGAAGCGGCAATCTTGTATGCAAGAAACTTTGATATCATCAAACCCTTCGTCTTAAATTTGTTTTCAATTAAAATTTATTGATACAAATTTTGCGCAAGTATTGCCAACCATAAAGTTTCTAGAACAACTAAATGTTGAACTTGCAAGCAGTTTTCAAAGGATTGAATCTCTGTACGAAAGGTTACGAAGCATTGAAGCAACAATCAGTAAAAAATTACAAAAAGAATTGATGCGGTAGTACATAGAAGTCCGGATTTTAATATTTTAAAACAAATCTCTACGAATTCATTTAAGGATGAAGGAATTTCTCAAAAATATTCCAATTTGGTGTTGGTTTATTCTTTTGCGCCTGTGACTAGCTGCGATGTTGAAAGATCATTTGCAAGGTTTAAAGACATTTTAAAACATCTAAGCGAAATAATTTTACTGAAGATAATTTAGAAAAATATGCAGTAATACAATCGTTCAATGCATATCCAAGAAATGAGTACAATATTTCAGTGGGCACGTGTTGCATATAGTTACGACAAACATTTAATATTAAATTCACTCGGTTTACTACCGAGTACCGACCGCCAGGCGCTTCGCGCCTGGCCAATCGACCAATAAGTCGACTCGAACCCAATCGACCGCATAAATCGTTATTGACTCATGCGTGCCCGCTACGCACACGCATAGCTGGGCGACTTCTAGCACTGCGAGACATACATTTTTGTCACTGGTAATAACTCTGATTGACCAAATCGGCGTGCAGTTGCGGCGTTAAGTCGCTTTGTTTTGTCCGTCAGGAATCAATTTCCTTTTCAATTTGCAAATCATAGTCCTTAGACGATGTCATTAATACAATTTTGTTGGTATTTAACAGTTTAAAAAACATTATATGCTATTTCAACATAATTAGTACTATGTCGACCATCTTGACCTATTATTTGAAAATGCACAGGGTTGGGAATTCACACGGTTGACGCAAAATATTGTATAGGTTTATATGGTGCACTATCACCCAGGAAGCTGAATAATGTGACCAACAAACATTAAAAGATATTGTAAAAATAGTCCTACCATTATGGAGATAAGCCGAAGTAGTCCTGACAATGTAATGGCAAATATTAAATATTTATATATCAATCAATCAAATATTAATATTACTATTAAAGCTGTTGGGGATTATATGAACCTGAGAAAGAGCTCAAAATTGTGTATGTGTTGATTGTTGAAACAATAATAATTCAAAGTATAGTAGATGGTGATATACAGGCGAGCTGTAAATTTTAATTTACATTTGTCATAGGCCTCAATAGCTCAGTTGGATAGAGCATTGTGCTAGCGACACAAAGGTCCCTGGTTCAAATCCAGGCTGTGGCTGTAATTTTTAATTTATTAAAATTTACATCCCGCCTGTATATTACCATCTTCTATATTTTGATTATTCTCATCCTTACGGTAAGTCCGTATGATACGGTATATCCGCATATTCTTATCTAATAATAATTCAGTCATATAGATAGAGGATTTCTTAACCTCTTATATCGTATTCCTCAGCAGTATACATGGTGTTTTGTAAAATAGGTAACAAAGAAACAAAATAATAAGTGATTCAAAGTAATTCCAATTTAATTGCGAATTATTCTATTTTGAAAACATCTTGCAATTCGCTGATTAATCTATTAGTTATTTCAGTCTGTGTTCTATATGCGCCCTTTTGCGCGTTTAGAATTATTTTTGATATAATCGATTTCGTCTTTTCATCGATACAATACAGTCTCCAAATAGAGTGGTCTCGGAAGTTTGTACCTATGCTGAAAAAGCTATTTTGAATCTGAGATTTTCTTGATATGATGACAAATTTTATTGGCCCCTCACATCCCTAAAAGCGACAACATGCTAACCCCTAATAACCCCTAACATGCACGTTTGCAGTTGTTCGCATTTTACTGCAAAACGGTAAAAATTTCGCAATTTTAGTATCTATGGAAAAATAATCCTCATTAAATTCGGCACAAAAAAGGTATTTACCACTTGTTATTATATAAAGTAGTTCTCAAACTACGAGCGCCCCAATATAGGGGTAGTTTCTTGTAAATTTAAATCTACTATCGCGGGAATAAGTTTATGAGTTCCTACAAGAAGTTGGATGTTTCAATATTTAATACAAAACCAGGATTATTGACATAATTAAATGTAAATATAGAATTCTTAACAAGTTGAAATGTTGGTGTTTCAGTACGCCTGTATGATGGAATCTGGAAATGGCAGTTGTTGAGTTTAATAAACTGATAATGAAAATATATTATTAGATATTATAATATGCACCTGTATTGGCGCTTGTGGTTTAAAAACGACAATATTTCAGAAAAAGATTTGGAATCAGCAGCTTCTAATATCACAGGAAAATGTTAGACACATTGTTAAACATCAGAAATATTCAGTTTAAGAGTTTAGTATAAGACACACAAAAAAAAACATATTTTTTTTATAATTTACTTTACAATTAAAAAAATACTATTTAAAAAGCGACAATATGTATAACATAATGCAGTATATAACATTCCATTCAAATTACCGACGACAGTGTAAGAGCCATTTTATTAATTCCTCATGAAACAGGAACATCTGTTTGTGCATACTGCTGAGAGAGATACGAATGATTCCAACAGGTGTTACAAGCTTGTCGGAAAAGCGCGCTTAATCGAATCCAATTAATCCCGATCGTGGACAAAAAGTTAAATTTCGAGGGGGCATATTTGAGGGTCTCTCGGCGAGGTGGTGCACTTCTGGGGCGAAGACAAAGCCCGAGCCTCAATTCAAGGTCCCCCGGCGCGGCGGGCGCGTTGAAAAGTCGCGGCTCGGGCCGGCGCCGACGGTGACGACCCGGTAAAAAAATCCAATTAAAAACCGAGCCAAAGTTTTAATGGAGAGTGTATACGGGAGACAAATTGGAATTTAATTAGAAAGAATGAAACAGGATACACGCCGCTTTATCTGTCCGCCACCACCGCTGCCGCCGCCGCATCCGGGAAAATTTCAGTTTCATTTTGCGACCTATGCTTTTATTCCAGATGGTAAAGCAGAAGTCAAAGGTCGCGATACGACTATTAGTGGGTAGGTTTTTAATAACAATGAATGATGATGCACATCTGAAACTTCCATCACTGAAAATATAAATAATAAACTATGACATTATTAAAGTAATAGTGTCAAATAAATTTTTAGAGTCTTGAAATACAAAATAACTATAGGGTTGCACCCTTTCAAAAATTATAAAACCGGTACTTTGGATTGGGTTACCAACAATGCAAATACACCCAATTTTAACGACGAATTGTGAAATTTTTTTGCTGCTTTAATACTCGGTTAATGGTTTAATCTGGCAGAAAATCCAGCGTAAAAGCGGTTTTCTTAAAATGGTTACAGCCAAACACATCCAATGTTCTTTAAAATCTTTAGTTCGTTTTTTTTTTAATAATAAATGGAAAGGGGGTAGGTATTAGCTATACATCGTCTTGCGGTGAATATGAATACGTGTTATGGCAATATTTTGAAACAAACTCAAAGCAAACAAAATGGTGTTTTTTGTGGTTGTTAGGGCTCCAAATAAAAGTGTCAGAGTGCAAAACTTTGTTATTCATTCCAATATATCGCCTGTAAATTTTGGCGTCTTCAGAGAACTAAAATTAGAATTAATAAAAAAAATGACAGCAATGCAATAAAAACGGATTAAACATACCAATTAATAGTCTCAACATATAATTACATTAATCTTTGAGAATGGCATTAAACGAAAAGAAAATTTTAACAAAATTTGTACATTTATAGTGAACGACCCAAATGAATAAAGAGACCTTTTCAAATAAAAAAGAGGAACAAAAATGAGTCTTTGGCCACAATATAAGCTATCCGAAAAGTGCGCCATCTTTAGACTGTGCCTATGTCAATAAAAGATCTTTAAAAGAAGATATTTAAAATCTCTTTCCCAGATTTCCTATTCGCAAATTTCCTACCACGCAGTGTTTTCGAAAAAATTGACTTGGACTTATGGCGGCTGAAATAATCTTTTTCAAACACTTTACATGAAGACGGCTTTTGGTGGAAGGTTTTGACTCCGGAATCGAAAAATCTATCAAAAACGCCTATGTCCCTATCATTCATAAGTCCACGTTCCCCTGACTTAATTTTAATACTACACTTTCAGTCGTCTTTTTCTCATAAATTATTTGCAATGGCACTTAATTTGAACATGATTGGACTTAAAAAATAAATGCTGTACCAACTTTGAAGCAAAAATGGAACGGTATCCATTAGGAAAAGGAAAAAATCTGATGTGGCCAGGCACATGACTTTATCATACTATATATAAAATTAATAGTTTAGCTCCATGAGATTCTATTTGATCGAGATCGGCCATGTCTGCATTAAAATAAAACTAGTAGAACTAGGCAGATATGTCGATTAAAGCTGCGTTCGCATATTGTACTCCGTTGACACCGGGCACACCGTCCAAATAACACTTACGTGTTATAGGGTGTAAAAAGTTTAACGGTGCACAATACCCGAACGCAGCACATATTGACAGTAGGTATTGTCAAAACATTAGCGTTTGACACTACCTACTGTCATTAGAATGAAAATATCTGACACATCCTGGCTACTAGTTTCAATGCAGTACGACCGATCTCGATGAAATAGATTTTTGCTCATGCAACTAAACTATTGATTGTACCAAAAAATGTCATAAATTATTCAGAATTTCCTCTACTTTAATTTATTATTTAACTATTTCGACGAAATTCCAGAAATGGCGGGGTATTTGCAAAATCTTTTAAAAAATGCTAAGACTAAACCTCCGCTTCCTTTGGACTCATTTCAACAGAACTTTGGTCATGAAACTTCTAAATATGAAGTTTCGTCGCGATACCTTTAGTAGTTTCTTCGGAATCGTCGCCACAAAAAAACGGGTACACACACACACACACACACACACACACACACACACACACACACACACACACACACACACACACACACACACACACACACACACACACACACACACACACACACACACACACACACACACACACACACACACACACACACACACACACACACACACACAGAGACATTTTTTTGTGCCTTCGTCAAAAATGTTTAGGGGACCCAAAAAGACATATTTCCGCTAAAATCATTTTTGGCACAATTACAATACTTTACATACTACGATGGAAAGCTGGTTAATCGACGGTGAGATATTCGACGAGAAAGGTAATTTGTAATTTTACATACTACGTATGATAAAGTAAAAATTGATGGAATGGGGAAAAAGATCATGCTCAAAGGTAGCAGTCCCTGTCTCCTCCACAAAAGGTGTGATTATTTATGCGGTTTGACGTTTGACGTTTGATACCACCAACTTTATTAACCTAAAAGTTACAAAAAACAGTGTTACAATTCACTAATTGTTGTTTTCGGTGTAAAACACCGAAAACAGTATTACAATGTACTTTTACCTAATAACCTAAAAACTTTTTGTTTAGGTCATTGATTTCAGCCGGTATAAATTCACAAAAATTGTCAATACTAGATTTTTTAGCATTTTTACGGCATTTTTGTCGAAAACGTTATGTAATAGGAAAGTTTGGATTTGTTATTCAGCGCTAATAAAATCTATTGAAAACTCCTATGTATTTTACGTTCACAAAATACACAAACGAATTCAAATTTTCTCGAACCTTGTATATTCGAATATAATCATACCTAGTAATGATAAAGTAAAATACATATATTATGTTTTTAGTTCAGATCAAATTGATGATTAACAGAAACATTATGCATATTAAAAATATGTAAACAAGATTCATACTACAATTGATTCTTTTTTGTTTACAACTTTGCAACAAAAAAATATGCCATTACTTTTTAATTTGTCATAAAATTAGGCATTTGCGAGTTTATAAAGATGTTGATAAAAAAAAAATAGAACAACAGAGATCAAGTAGAGAAAAAAAAAGAAAAGACCTGCGCAAACAAACGGGGACATGTTGAACCCTACTAGAAACATCAAATTGACCTCAAGGTAAATAAATCTATTATACTTTTTAGAAGATATTCACGAATTTATATCAGACGAACCGCTAGTTACTTCAAAATGGTTTCAAAATAATACCTACGCTGAAAAGCCTTCTTTTGCTGATTTTACGCATATCACAATAAAGTAACCAATTTATCAAAAATCAACGTTTCGAGGTCTCCGCCCGGCACCCGGAACATCAAACATAAAAATTCTACGTTGCTATTTAATATTCAACCTCTGTGATTTGATATTAGTGTATACATAGAGAGCAGAGAGCTATTATGCTAAGCAAACGTACGAAATCATCACAGAGCGCCTTAGCGGCGCTAGCGAGCTGCCAAGCCGGGCGGCCGGCACCTGTTTGAAACTTTACGGCGGCATTAAATTTTGCTCTAGCTGCCAATTCTAATATCCTCTGCGGCGTCCGTTCGCTTTTTTTCCGAACGAAGGCGAGCAATATATCATAGCGATGGAGCTATTCAAAAACTTCAACTTAACCTAAACCGTCAGCGTACGCCGAACTTTCCCTCTAACCGAAGATATATTACGCCCAGCGCCGGTGGGAGAGAAGATGAAAGAAAATTATTTTTTTCAGGCAGGCCCATAGGCGAGTTAAAATTAAATAAATTTGAGGAAAGGCTTTTTTTTGCTGAATGTAGACTTCGCTGTTTCGAAATGTTTGGGACATAAATCAATATAATCCAGGCAATTGACAATTTCATGAGAAAACAAATGCAGATTGAGAAGTAATAATTGGTCTTTTAGCCTATTATCAAACGTACATATTGGTAATCAAATCATACAAGTAAAAGAAACAAATATAAATGCACTAAAGAAGGCTTTATTTTTATTAACTTATTTACTAATTCATTAAGTAATTTACATTATATTAACTAATTTATTCTCGTTTATCCCTACGATACCATGTTCCAAATATGTGCTCCCATAAGAGATAATTCTATACAATTTGTTTGAATACATATGCGTATGTACTGAGCAAACACGGGAATAAATCGCTTCTTCAGTTATGTTTAATGATGCCCACGTCAGCAGAATACAACGTAAATACGTACCACCCTACATGAATAGATGGGATTTACGAAAATTATTTGGTGTGGTTCGATATCGTAACAAACAACCTGGCATCAAACCTCCATTTCGCTTCTTGAAAAATGGTCACCGAATATTTGAAACCTAAACCAATATATTAGTTCGTAAAAATAATTTCTTTCCTAATAATATCTTGTTGTGGCAACAATTTCAGTGATGTTCCATTCTGACTATGTTATGACTATCGTAATAAAAACACCGAGCTGTTATTATAATCAATCCAGTGTATTATGAGACATGTATTATGGAATCTGCCACCATAGATAATAACATTTGTGAATAACCCTTCACTTAGAGACTTAGTAAGCAAACTGCCAACACCACACAGTGTAAATAAAATACTGCGCACTCGTTTTCGCTGCGCAATAGTTATTAATTTAGCAGAAAACTCGTGTAACACATATTGGTGGAGTCGCCGGTGAAATATCAAATTCCGGGTTTTTATAACCAGATCAAGCTACTTTACCGGAAAATAACAAAAGCGATCGGGGACGATAAGTGCTCGGTTGCACCGGTACGCCGTCGCGCAATAAAACGACAAATTCGCCCGATTTTATCAACTGATTTCGAGAGAGAACGCAAAATGGAACCGGTTAAAATCGTCGGCGAAAAACGCATTTTTTTTCGCGAGCCGGTTATGATGGCGCGAAGCACACGTATCGATGTATTCCAATTACACTTTTATGTATTCAATCGAAATATGAAAGCGTACCAACCCGCGAATGTAAAATTGTCGCGCTATTTCAGGTCGTAAATTTTTGAATAGCGCCACGGCTCCAACGCCGAATTTTGCCGTGAATATTGTAAACTAATATACAGATACCTCTAGCGTGTCCCGTGTGGGACGCTAGAATCGTCGGTTCAGCTGCGGTGCAAAATTCGCTGGGACTTTGCCTTTTAGGCGTTTCGCGCCAAAAGAGGTGTGTTAATGTTTTATTCGGAAGGCACGGAGAACGCCACCCTCAAGCCGTCTCTCGACTATTTTCTCTTTTACAACGCAATTCCCTTTTCATATCTTTGGTCGTACATCTAGCACGATATTCGTCTGTTTTAGTGGATCCTGTGTAGTACGTTTAAGAGTTAGGACCACCAATTCTTTTTATGTAGAGAAAATAAAAGAAGAATGCTATTTAAAGCCTACATTGTTATATTATCTGTAGCAATTTCACCAATAAGTTATATAAATTAAAATACCAAAATTTCAGAGCATACTTTACTTTAAGTCTGATTAAATAAGCAAACTATTTGTAATTAGACACTTGGCTAACCTTCAGTACTTTGATATGAGACTATTTTGAAATAAGTTTTGACAAAAATAATACAATTTATAAAGAAATGCTTGTACTGAGAACTATTTTATTTATTGTGGCGGAAAAATGTACTTTATTTTTATTTAACACCCTGCTTGAAATCCCGTAGTGAAGTGAAGTGAATAGTCTCTGAGTTCTATTCAATTGTTTTTTTATAGAAAATTTGGTTGGGATCATATTTTTATAGGCTTTTATGGGATTGTCTTTGTCGCATATTCAGCAAAGCCAATCGTAGGTGTTGGCATCCAAATAAATTAGATACGTAATACAGAGTTATTCTAGCACGTAATCATTCTCAAATAGCATTTTCTTGAATTTTTGTTTTGATGAACATCTTATATATTATTTCCTGCCTTTATAAAATGAAACTTAAATAAAACTATATCGTAAAATCGATGTAGTCTCATATAGAGGTTGCTTTCATAAAAAATCATTCTGTATAAAATGTTACTTACGAAATGTTAACATTTTCAAGAAATAATTTTACCTGGAAAACATTCCTCAAATAAAGGCAAATAAATCCTTTGAGAATTGAAAGCACAATTCCTTACAAAATTCATTACATTCACCTATTCCGCGGTACTCAGCAACGATTAAATTAAAGAATTAAATCCTGAAGAGATTCACGGCACAAATTCCTGAACGTTGAAAAGGGGTGAGTGGAAGGCCGGTCGCATTCTGGATTCCTCTCGAATTTTTGTAATAAATTCATTCCGTTTGATGTCTGCGGCGCGTCGACTGGTCGACTTTGTCAAACTTTTTACCGTTTTCTTCTTTGACGGCTTTATCTCGGCCTGCCGCGGAAACGTTCATTTATCAAAGAAAACAATGCTGATGTAATAACGAACGCGGCGCGCGGTGTTTGTGCCAGCCCGGTCCACCGTTCGTTCATTGTTCTCTCGCCCCAGTCCAGGTCGACATTGTTATCACCAGCGTTTGCCCCAAATGTCTCTCATGGAACAGAGCGCCAACGTCGCACTGTGGTTGAAAATAGCAATCTAGCGCGCAACAATTCAAAAATCGACCATCTCAAGTTTTGACGCTGTTTGGTACAAACGAAAGCTAAGTAGCAGATGTGTCCGTAACCACTTAAAAAATTGGGCAGAGACCAGCCAGTTCTTAGTATATTTTTACTTTAAATCTTGATTCGTTTAAAGTATAATGTTTTTAGTAAGTTGTCTGGTTTGTCCTTCGAATTTTAGAATATAGTGGAATTAGTTTTGAACGTTACATCAGTCTTATGGTGCTTCAGTGGATCAACATTAAAATAGTAACTGTATCAACTGTCTATATGTATAAATAGAACATAGTTTGTAGTTTTGTAAGTACGAGCATTCGTTTTGCTTTCTTCCATTTTTTCCTGTTTTACCCCAGTTCTAAAGAAAACAAAACACCTTAACAAACGCACAGAAACAAAAAGTTTTCCAGATCAACCTCAAATAAATTGTCGCCATGCTTCGGTTAAATTAACCTTAGAACAAAGCTTTTCCAGTTTTCACTATGAAATCATTATATATATTCGTTAAATAAAACAATTGTTTATTTGTGAATGTTAAACTTTTGTATTTACAAGCGATCGATTTCGGTCAGTAGACCATCATCAGGCTAATCTAAAAGGCAAAACATAGACAATATAATTATATAAGCTTATGGTACAACCAAGTCACTTACAGTCGAGCAGGTTAAAATTGTCAAAAACGGTGTGTAAAACGAAAACAACATGGAGCGGTGACATGCTATAGTGTACTGAAGACTCGTGTCATTGATACTGTTTGCGTGCACGCTTCATGCGCAGTAAGTAAACACTATTGGAAAATTTCAAATAGATAGCGCTCGTTAAATTCAGTGAATTCATTAATAATGTTGTGTCCATGTTTAATGTTGTTCTTTATTTCATATATTTCATAATAATCCATTTTCTTTGATTTCTTCATATTATGTAGCAATGTTATGTTGGCAATATTAGTACAATGGTTATGTTCCATTAGATGTTTATTAAAGGTAGAAGTTTTTTGTTTTGTGTGCTCCTTATATCTTGTTTGTAAATTACGTCCTGTTTGACCAATGTATTGTGCATCACAATCTGAGCATAAAATTTTGTAAATTCCACTTTTTTCTAGCATTGTTGTTTGATCTTTATTGTTGATTAGTGTTTTTTCTATAGTATTTCTTGTGGTTGATGTTGTGTTAATATTATATTTACCTAGGACGGACTTGATATTTTTATAAAATTTAGGATGGAAGGGTATGGATATATATCTCTGTTTTACTGTAATGTGGGGGTAGATTTTCTTAATTAAATGCTTTTCTTTGATTTTGTTATGTAATGCCTCTATTTCCGTTGACTTGAAACCATTGGTGTTCGCTATTTGTGTAATTGTACTATATTCTTGTTCAAAGTCTTCAGAAGAAATAGGTGTGCATAGGAGTCTATTGATTGAGTGATGGAATGCCATTGATTTTATGTTATGGGAGTGCTGGGATGATTTTGGGATAACAACGTCAGTGCTTGTTGGTTTACGAAATATGTTATATTTTAAGTGGTCGTTGTCCCTGTGTATGGTCAAATCAAGAAAATTTATCTTGTTGTTAGTTTCTTTTTCGTATGTAAACTTAAGTTTGGATAAACTGTTGATCTTATCCAGGAATTCTTCGATTTTATCCTCCCGATCATTCCACACACAGAACACATCGTCCACATATCTACCCCAGTATGAAATATATTTGCTCTCAGGTAATTTGAATATTTGTTCTTCCAGATGGTCGACGAATATATTGGCCAAAAGACCACTGACGGGATTTCCCATAGCAAGGCCGTCGCTTTGTTTGTAAAATTTTTGGTTGAATTGGAAAAAGTTTTGCTTTAAAACAACATCAAATAAGTCGACAATGTCCCGGGTGTTACTGTCCAACACGTTGTGCGATTGCATAAAAACTGGTCTGGATATATATTCTTTCAAGATGTTAATTGTTTCTTTTGTGGGTATGTTTGTATACAGATTTACTATGTCAAAGGATATCAGGATAGATGTTTCGTTGATTTTTAATTGTTTTGTTTTATTAATAAAATCCTGTGAATTTTTGATTTCGTATCTGGGTGTGAATGCTAGTTCTCTTGTGAGAACACGGTTGAGATTACTTGCCAATTTATGTGCTGTGGTGTTACAAGATGTTACGATTGGCCTAATAGGTTTGTTAGTCTTATGTAACTTAATCATACTATACAATTTTGGAATGGCGGGATTCATTTCAGTGATTTTGTGTTGCTCCATGTTGAATTTTATTAATGTGTTTTCGCATTTCTTTATTGTAGACTTAAACATTGTGGTATATTTACTATTTGGATTAGTAGGAATCAAGTTAATGTTATTCTCGACAAAAAATTGTTCGGTTTTATCAATATAGTCTTGTTTATTGAGGATGACTAGACCAGCGTTTTTATCACCTTTGGTAACAATTAAATTGTTGTCTAGTATTTTTTGTTTTAAGTTTTTGAGAACCTGCATATCATTATTCTTATTGTGATTTCTGTGACTTGGTGTACTTACATTTATTACTTTGAGACTTTTTCGAAGGTCATTCTTAATTGCTGCCTTTGAGGGGTGATGGTGTAGGGCGGCGTCCAGGTCGATCATGATTTTCTTATGGTCGACCTTATGGGGCGGAGCGTATTTATGTCCGCGATCAAGTAGAGTTTGTTCTTCGGATGTAAATGTGCAACTTGATAGATTTGTGTATCTTTCCGGGAAAGTAATGTTGCGTACCTGTTGGGATTTCACAGTGGTTGATCTTTGGTTAGGTTTCTGTAATAATCTGGTTAGTTTGATTCTACGCTTTTGATCGTCGTGGAGATTTTCTTCTATGATCTGTGTTTCGAGTGTTTCCATGAGGCACTGGTACTCCACATGGTGTAATTTCTGGTTAAGGTAGCGGTGTAGAAACTTAAGTTTTGTATCCAGATTGATGAGCCCACGATTCTTTATTTTTATTTCTGCCTTTAGAATTTTCATCTGTGTTTGATGTTTTACTTCATTAAGATGTTTTGGTACCTTTATTTGACAGAACTTGGGTGTCACTCCATGTTGTTTCGCAGTATGTAGGAATTTAAGATGTTGTTTGGTACGATGTCGTTTGTTTAAAATACCTTTTAGATGATGGAGAGCAGTTGCTAGGTCTGCGTTTTCTATTGTATGTATGAAGAGTTCCATCTTACACATTCACGATGTATATATATATTCGTTAAATAAAACAATTGTTTATTTGTGAATGTTAAACTTTTGTATTTACAAGCGATCGATTTCGGTCAGTAGACCATCATCAGGCTAATCTAAAAGGCAAAACATAGACAATATAATTATATAAGCTTATGGTACAACCAAGTCACTTACAGTCGAGCAGGTTAAAATTGTCAAAAACGGTGTGTAAAACGAAAACAACATGGAGCGGTGACATGGGGTACTGGGGTAGATATGTGGACGATGTGTTCTGTGTGTGGAATGATCGGGAGGATAAAATCGAAGAATTCCTGGATAAGATCAACAGTTTATCCAAACTTAAGTTTACATACGAAAAAGAAACTAACAACAAGATAAATTTTCTTGATTTGACCATACACAGGGACAACGACCACTTAAAATATAACATATTTCGTAAACCAACAAGCACTGACGTTGTTATCCCAAAATCATCCCAGCACTCCCATAACATAAAATCAATGGCATTCCATCACTCAATCAATAGACTCCTATGCACACCTATTTCTTCTGAAGACTTTGAACAAGAATATAGTACAATTACACAAATAGCGAACACCAATGGTTTCAAGTCAACGGAAATAGAGGCATTACATAACAAAATCAAAGAAAAGCATTTAATTAAGAAAATCTACCCCCACATTACAGTAAAACAGAGATATATATCCATACCCTTCCATCCTAAATTTTATAAAAATATCAAGTCCGTCCTAGGTAAATATAATATTAACACAACATCAACCACAAGAAATACTATAGAAAAAACACTAATCAACAATAAAGATCAAACAACAATGCTAGAAAAAAGTGGAATTTACAAAATTTTATGCTCAGATTGTGATGCACAATACATTGGTCAAACAGGACGTAATTTACAAACAAGATATAAGGAGCACACAAAACAAAAAACTTCTACCTTTAATAAACATCTAATGGAACATAACCATTGTACTAATATTGCCAACATAACATTGCTACATAATATGAAGAAATCAAAGAAAATGGATTATTATGAAATATATGAAATAAAGAACAACATTAAACATGGACACAACATTATTAATGAATTCACTGAATTTAACGAGCGCTATCTATTTGAAATTTTCCAATAGTGTGTACTTACTGCGCATGAAGCGTGCACGCAAACAGTATCAATGACACGAGTCTTCAGTACACTATAGCATGTCACCGCTCCATGTTGTTTTCGTTTTACACACCGTTTTTGACAATTTTAACCTGCTCGACTGTAAGTGACTTGGTTGTACCATAAGCTTATATAATTATATTGTCTATGTTTTGCCTTTTAGATTAGCCTGATGATGGTCTACTGACCGAAATCGATCGCTTGTAAATACAAAAGTTTAACATTCACAAATAAACAATTGTTTTATTTAACGAATATATATATACATCGTGAATGTGTAAGATGGAACTCTTCATACATACAATATGAAATCATTAGTCTTCTTTCCTGGCAAATGTTTACACTGACAAGTAAAGACAGAATAATAATTATTAAATCACAGTAGGTATTCATAAGTTCTCATAAGACTTGTTTGATCTTATACTAAATTTCAAACAAAGTCGCAAGTACCGGGGAGTACCTCCGTTAGATTATTAGGTTTACGGATACGTAATGAACGCTTAATTTACCTACCGAGTTAATTTTAGTTAAAATGGTGCTCGAGGTTTTCGATTGTTTCCGGAAAATTCTCAAGTTGTGGAAGTTCATTATGCAGGAGTGTCTTCACCAAAATGCTACTATTAAAGTAGAACATCACTTACTAAATTTACTGCATTGAAACAATTTAATATACGATGTTAATTTTAGAGTAAAAACATAAACCGTAGTGAATGTATATGTTACGGTCATAGTGATAAATAGGTTGTTATTAATAATTACCGGTTATTATTAATAATAGCCAAGTGGCGAGGTTAAAGTGAAGAATTTATCACATGAACCGGCTATTATTAATAATGCCCAGCATGCTGTGGTCAATGTGATATATTTCAATTCGATATTGCATTAAGGTGATGATGCTACAATATAATAGAGCCTCAGATTTGGAATTCTGTTAGTATCTACATAATGGCCACACAACGAATCTATTCACTGGGTTTTCAGTGTTGGGCCTTTAGTGACGTTAGTCCTGACTAACTTATTTAGTTACTACTCATGACTAAAATAAGGAAGATTATCAAAACGAGACTAAAAAATGCCAATCCATACTAATTGCATGCACGAGTGTGTAACTCTTTGGGTCATGCTTATTTGCGCAATTCTTAAAAGGTAAGTAAGTAATAAATTAGAAACTCGGTTTGTATTATTATTCTGCCAGTGCATACGTACATAGTGCTTCTGTATTATGCAATTCGTGGCAAGAAAAATTATTTTTATTTATAACTTAGTATTTATTATCTTTTTAATACATTAAAAAATGTTTTATATTTAGTTTTATTATTTACTAATAATATTGTTAATTTTTGATCTGAAAGTTCACAAATGTGAACTGTACCTGTATTTTATTCTTATTTTATTATTTACTATGAATATTGTTTATTTTTGATTTGTAAGTGCACAAATGTGATACAGATTTTATTTGAGTTACCTACTGTTAATTTTATTTATTAAGAATATATTTTATTTTTAAACTGATTCCTGGACTTGCGAATTATTTTGTGTTTTTGTTATTGTTATATCTTTTCATATATCTAAATAAATAAGGTATTTAAAGGTCTTTTATTTTGTTGGTGATACACTTTTATAATAACCGGCTTAGAAAACAGATTATATCCGTCAGATATTAGATATGCTTACGGTAGGTATAGGTAATGGACAACCTAATGTAGGGAAGATTGGGGCAAGTTGTTACAATGTTTAATCTTTTATTTATAAAATAGTACTTTATTGTACAGATTTTATTTGAGTTACCTACTGTTAATTTTATTTATTAAGAATATATTTTATTTTTAAACTGATTCCTGGACTTGCGAATTATTTTGTGTTTTTGTTATTGTTATATCTTTTCATATATCTAAATAAATAAGGTATTTAAAGGTCTTTTATTTTGTTGGTGATACACTTTTATAATAACCGGCTTAGAAAACAGATTATATCCGTCAGATATTAGATATGCTTACGGTAGGTATAGGTAATGGACAACCTAATGTAGGGAAGATTGGGGCAAGTTGTTACAATGTTTAATCTTTTATTTATAAAATAGTACTTTATTGTCAAACACCAAAAGTAAAAATACAGTGTTAGGAACAGAACCTTACAAAAATGTTTGCATCATTTATACGGTGCAATTTATGTAAAAACATCTATGTAAACTAGTCTCGCCTATTCTTGTATGTATTTGCATGAAAATACAATATTGAAAAAATTATTATTAAATGCGCAAAATTTCAAAATAATTGGGATTTGAGAATTTACTTAATAAATTGTAATTGTACATTTACAAAGAAAAACTACCCACATGCATTAAATATAAAAATTTGGTGTTATTGATAATAAAATGGTTAACTTTTTTGAACATTCTGTATAAAATGTACTTTTTTATGTTTTCGGTCATTGAGCCATCCTTGGGTGTATACCAAATATCATTGCCAATTATATCCAGTTATTTTCTATATCCAGTTGTTTCTAAAGTACAAGGGACATAAAAGAAAACATTCTGTATTATCAATGTCTTGTATTATTCGTAATTTTGGTCATTGGGCTAGCCGTACTGATGATTTTCGTCGAGTAAATAAATATAATAGTTGACATAGTAATCAAAATAACTTAGCTAACTTCTTTGAAGACTGTATACAAAAGATCTATTGTAAAAGGTAAAGTTTTTATCACTTTTACCGTGTCCGTTAGGTAATTATTAATAATAGCCGGTCCATGTGATTATTATCCAAGTGTTTCTAATCACATTGACCAAATGATGCGGTTATTATTAATAATAGCCGGTAATTATTAATACAAACCACATTTATCACTTTAACCGTAACATATACACTACAAACGATTTTAAAAATGTACCTATGTCCTATACTATTGCTAGTATATGTATGCATTTTCCAGACAATGCATGTATTTGTAACTACGGAGTTAACGGACTAGTCAAAATATCAACTAGTGTTAAAGACAGATTTAAATAAATCTTTTATTTATAATAATATTACACATGAATTATATCACAATATTACCAAAGTTAATTGAATTTGTATAGTATATCTGTCAACGGTGATTTTTGGTAGCTAAAAATATTAAATAAATACTATGTGTATTTTCGTTTTTATTCGTGCGTAATTAATACGTTTTATATTAACAATTGTTAACAATATTAACAATTAACAATTGTTATATTGAAATTAATATTTGTTCATACTATTGTTTTATTTAACTGATATGTGAGATAGTGTTACTAATGATTACCGTACAATTTTCTAGAAGTTTTCACATCGCACATTTGTTTAGTTCGATCAAAGCAAAGCAAAATAATAAGTAGGTATGTTATAGTAAATTTGCATTGAAAACGCAGTAACTTGTTTTACTATTAAATATTTAAGAGAGAAAGGCAAATATTTTCATCAGTCATTTCTGTAGATACGGTTACCTTTGAAAGGCATCAATAAAAATACGATCAGATAAACCATGGTAAGCACTTTGAATTACAAAAAGTTTTATTATGCACTATTACATGCGCCTCTTGCTGGAATGTCGCCTATTGAAATTAATAACTCAGATTACACTGAACTGAGATCGCAAATATAAACTGTACAAAAGCTGTACAAAATTATTATTTCACCATTTATCTGAGTGAACCGTATCGAACCACAGTGCACTCGATAAATATTGTTTTAGTTTGTTAGGAATGAGGCTAGATTATGTGGAGTTGAGCAATGTTGCACACTTCTACTAAACCTGGTTAGAAAATGTATTGTAGAAGTGTACATTGCATTGGTTGAGAAATTTTTACTATACATATATATTTACGGAGTTGCTGCTTTTACTGTAACATATATATCAAGAAACAAACAAATCATAAAACCATATCTTAGCAAATATATGCACTGGAGTATTTGTAGACATAACCAAATGTACACAATTCATCTTAGACGCGCTGCTCAATTTTCGTTATACGCCGCACCGTCGCGTCGCGCGCGTCGCCCGCATCTGACGGAAATCAAAACTCGCCCTGCACCCCTCTAACAAATCTAGTATACGTGTTTGCCTAGACGAATATCTTTCAATTTTGGAATGTTTACATTCGCAAATCTGCCGCTCCGAGCAAATTGTGTATTCCGCGTAAGCATATTTCGCTTCTCTTCGCTCCCTTTTGAAAATTCGCCGAACATTTTGTGCGCTGTATCGTCCTATCCGACGCGCTATCTCTTTCCATTGCTACGGGCCGGAGCATACAGATAATAAAATATTCAGATTCCATTAATACATATGCATACATGAATAAATCGGGCGAATGACGTGACTGTTCAACATTTCGACCAACGATAATAAAATCAACGTGCGCTGAACGGAAAATACACTATATCGGCACGAGGGTAGGCCCGCGATGGCGCAAAACGGGGGATTCGG
Organism: Aphodius sticticus; assembly: GCA_963966075.1. Taxonomy (NCBI): domain Eukaryota; kingdom Metazoa; phylum Arthropoda; class Insecta; order Coleoptera; family Scarabaeidae; genus Aphodius; species Aphodius sticticus. The sequence continues at coordinate 26,226,729 of OZ014512.1, forward strand.
TCCCCGACAACCCCTAAAAAAGTACCCCAAATCCGTACGCGACAAATCGAGCGCTCGACGTCGCAAATAAATTACTTGTATTGTCGAGAACATAAAAAGTATAACATAGATGTCGCAATATAATAAAGGTTTTCCCAAACCATAACACAAGATACGTGCTTTTGCCTGTTTAAACTTTTATAAAAGAAGTATTTTTAGAATCCGTTATATTCCAAGAATTAATCTAGAAGAAAAAACATGTTGTTGTGTTTTTCAGTTATACTTATTGCCAGAAATCAAACATTCTACCTTTCGATAGGAAGTACAAAATAATTACGTGTATTAAGGCGTTACTTATTAAGGTTGTAAGTAATCGTAATAGATGTCAGGCTAAATTTTTTAATTTCGACAAAAGTTAACGTTTTATGATATTTTATAAAAATGCGTTAAATAAAATATCAAACGAAAATAGCTCGCAGCCTATAGGGAATGCAATTCTGTATTAGCGGTAGGTAGATTTTTTGGGTAACTGAGCTAATCAATCGCCTTGTCTAACTGACATTTGTATACCTATATTTTACAGAACTTTGCCAGCTTTATCAAGGACTACAAACGCATATTGTTTGGAGTCAATACTTATAAAACGAATGTTATATACTATTTTTTCTACTTTGCGATATTTGCAATTTTACAAAAATTGCGGTAGTCATCTTACAATATAGAATAGTTTTACCGTCACCTGTTGGTAGTTGTGGTAAAACTGTGAAATACAATTGAGGCAAGCGAATAGCAATTGAGTTTTGGTGTTATTTGACGCTTGGCATCTATATCACCAATCTTGGAAAACTAAAAGTTACTAAAAGCTAGTTCTGTAGTGTTTTTATAATGACACCGAAATCGGTTTAGTTATGAGTAGTGCGCGGTCAAATTATTAAGCTAGGTGCCGGTCTTTACAGCTGAGGCGGTACAATCGTCTAACCGCTTTGTCAGTCACATGGGCCTCTTCATGTGATCGAACAACAGTTGGTAGTGAATGCTGTATGTTGTGTGTTGTGAATAATTTTAACCGTAACATATTAACGAGGGTTACCAAATACACTTAACCTCAAAATAATTTAAAGTTAACTGCTGAAATATCTGGTGATATTTCTGGTGATTTTACCTAGTGTAAACTTGGTTCTGGATTTTCTGGATGTTCCAGGTTTTTAAATAGTGCCTACAGTGGACGTAATATAACACCGCAAAACCTATATTATTATTGAACACTTAGTAAACTTAGTAAATTATAATTATTTTTTTCAGTGAAGTTAATATTCATATTAATCTATTAATCTGACATTCAGAGTTCATATTGTCAGGCTTTCTTCTTCTGTATTTTTGTGATTTTAGTAAAAAGGATCGGAAGGAACACAACTATCTGCGATAGCGCGCTCAATCCAGTGAAATGCAGTTTTGATAATAATTGATAATTGATATATTATTTCTATAAATAATAAAAAATATATATTCTTTTTCTAAACGCTGGTGGTGTACTACCCCTTTTACCGATACTTTGTGTTTTGCTAAAAAATTTCAGATTTTCAAAACTTTAAGTACCCATTTGAATAAGGTATCCAAAATACTGACAGATGCCGATAAAACATTTTACTTATAATTCTAAACGCTTGTTCATTTTTGTTTTCTGATGTTGATACGCTTTTGTTCAATTGTCAAAGGTTACCTACGGACTTAATGGTCAATTTATTTAATATAATATTTAATATGCTAAATAATAATAAATAAATAACTTCCTCTATTGTATCTAGCTAGATATTTGACAACAATTTTGTTTAATACTGTTTGCCCTTTTTAATACAACTATTTCTATTATTTAAATGTAATAAAAAGAAGGAAATGTTGAATCGTAAACTTTACGCAGATCGTATCCTATTATTATTTATTATACATACACAAATACCTCTAGGTGTAGGTATGTTCTGTCTCACAGTAAAATTAACATCTTGATGAGACGTTCTATCAAAACAGACCTCGGAAACATCTAAGACTTCCCGGAATTTCCACACAAATACATAATTTAAGCTTAAGGGCAAAAACTTACTCTTCAACAATGCAACAACTAGAACAAGATATACATCTAGATATACCGAGTACCTACGCAACTGTGTCAAGGGAATTGGACGGCTGGAGTCGGCCAGTTTCTTTTCAATTAAATAAATAAAACACTCAGCTCTGCTGTGTTTTAAAACGTTGAGTGTGTAGTGGTGCAAGTCCAGAGTGGCGCGGACAGTGCGCACAGGAAGGGCAATAAAAAGCGGATGGAAAAAGTCCGCGTTCGCGGTTGTAAAGTTTCATTACGCAGGGCCGGAAAGAATAAAAAAAAAACGTCGGCCCGGTGGAAAATAAAGGAGGAGTAAAGCCGGTTGCTTTACTCCCGGCAATTTTCATGTTAATTCGCCTACACGTTGTCTTAATTCGGGCGGGCCATCATCGCGCTGACCGAGTAATAACAAAGGGCATGTTGGATTGTTTTAGGTACGCGCGTTCGAGGGTGAAATTGCTTTTTTCTTAATGGGTTCCCGTGCGCTTCTGAGCGCGGATTATATTTTTTAGGCCAGCACCCAATCAAAATTATCCCTCACATTTATCATTCTTTCAAAAATATACCGAAAATACTCACCAAAGCGAAAATGTATTTACATCAACGATGATTATGAGATATTTGCAGTTTTGAATTAGATATAAATTTCAGATAAATTAGCGTCAAAGTTAGAGTATAGCTTATAAATAACAACAATCCAGCAGAGCAATGTAAGGATAGAGCAATGTAAGCTGTAATATTGCACCTGTTGAAACTGCCGTATAAATTGTGAACAGGACAGTGACGGCGTTCAGACAACGGCCTGTGGTCTGACACAAAATCAGTACTCTTAAAATTAACACAATGGCGGCAACCACAAAATTTATTTCATGGTACGTGGGCAAACTGCGGCATGTGCAAATACAATAAAAATGCCGATTTTTTCTTAAGAATATTACAGTTTCCGAGATTTTGATAAGTATTATATATACAATTGGTAGTTTCTTATAATAAAACTAAGAAAATAGGTGTTTTGGAGTAGAATACGATCGACAACCCAGTTTTGCTTTTTTTTGTAGATACGGCAATTTATTTTACTTTAGTTTTACAAAGTGTCAACAGGAGGAGACGGCTGGGACTAAAATAATCTTAACAGTAATTACAGACATAAACTCAACATTTCCATACGATTCCAATAAAGTATGATTGTTTTTGTCTATAAACGATACTGATTTCAACATCAAAAGTATTCGGGAAGTAATATGTTCTGCAGATTTACAAATAACGACGACAACGATCATGCATAATGGACGTAATCACAAACGTTTGCACACGTTGAGTAAACGTTTGTTTGTGTATTTCTGGTAAACGCTCCTCCAAGTATAAACGCATACATAAACACAGCTAAAATTGAGATATTAAATTTAAAGCAAAACATAAATGTCCTGTAGACGAACACTTAACATTTTACTTATTCTAGACGAAAAATTTAATACAGCAAATCGCTTGTCAAATTTTTTATAAAATTTTTACATTGGCACAACTCAGTCAAAAGTAGGTAACATTTATTTGAGGATCATTAAAAAAATACATTTAGCACTTTTGTAAAATTGCCCATACATGACATATTACATATTTTAATTACTAGAATCTGTTCAATACACAAAAATGAATAATACTTGTACCCGTGTTAAGCAGTGAGGTCGTACCTACGTTTCTGAAAAGTGTTAAAATACTGCTTAAATATAGTTTTTTTAATTCTTTGTCATATTCATATATCTTTTAACTTTAATGGATCAACAAGAAATCATACCACCTTTTGATTTTATCGGAAAAAGTAAAAACTGCACAAATTTGTGACCCTACCTTGAAGTAGGGTTCCTAGATCGCTTGCCCATTTTACTAGTGCAAACTTGGTTCGACATATTGTTGCGAAGTATAGATTAATTACATTGTGTAATTGAGGCCGGGTTATCCAACCAGTCTGGACATACTTTTGCTGGATCAGAAATGCAGACGTCAGGCGTCTTTAAATCGGCATAATGACATTCTTTGGTGACAAGGGTTTCAAAATGTGCAAATCTAACATTAATAATACCAAAAAAGCCGTGCGCAGCTAAAAATACTAAGTCAGGGTTTTTGGGGGCCCATTTTTGGTTGCCTTTACTATAAAAGCCACGGCATGGGATGGGAAGCGGACCAGTAGTTTACGGCATCTGACTATAGTATACGTTCAACTATCGTATTCCACGGACTCCCGTCAGCAGTTATGTGGAATTTTGTGTGGGCAGCAATACAACTATATAGTAAACAACAGTGCACTTTTATTTACATCTCCATCCTAACCTAAAGCCGTCCCATTAAGAGCTACATAACAATATTTTTTCGGTTTCCATAAGAAGTAAAACGAGTGTTTCTCTGCCTATAGGCCCCATTGAACAGCCACCACCTCCACATTTGTTACCGTTACTTATTACTTGTCTATATTAAGTAAACGCAATTGAACGATTTTAAATCGGTGTTTCACCTGCCAAAAAATCCATTCTTAATTGCTTATGGAAAAAATGGGGAAGGCATTTCAGTCGCGCGGAGCGCGACTGTCCCCCTAAATGGACCATTCTACGTTGCGTGAGTTTTCGAAATCGACGAAAAACGACCTCTCGGGCGTTTTTGGTTCAAAATTTTCCGAAACGCGAGCGATTTTGGTGAAAGGACCTCAACATTTCAGTAGCTGTTTATTCCGCGTCGTCATGGCTGCGAGCTAGAAACGTCAAAAACGCAACCATAACCTATTCACATTGGTATGTACAAAGCTAAGCGATTTCATTATCTGCGGGGGCCTAAAGCACAAACTCCGTAGTCCGTACCCACAAATAATGTTTGAGAAACCTATAACAATGTTGTACGTATAATAATTATTATTAATTCGTGATTATTTGCCTTTGCGTTAATATTTGTTCGAAGAATGTGTATCGATCCAATGAATGTTATTTGTGAAAAGTTCGCGTCTCAAACCCAACGTGAAAGCACCGCTCAGAACCTATTTTAACCGAATACGAATACAACGCTTGAGAGGTTACATATTAGATGGCACCACAAGATATTTCTGCTACTAGCGCCCCTAGCGGGCGTGAAATATCGTTATATAACCTATAATTAATATAATTATACATAAGTTTGGATGAACACATGGAGGAAGGGATGAACACTATACAAAATTTAGCTGCAAGACCAAGAAGTAGTAGAAGATCAATAGGGTGTGGAATTGATAGAGGCGCCTGAAAAAAGCCTCCAATGGCTCGGAATATGGTCCCCAGCAAAATTTTGTTGCAAAGGCTGATCACCCACTTCAAACTACTTTGAACTGCCCGTTGTTCTTTCTAATGGTTTTTCCAGATTAAACTAAAATACAGTAAGAGAATTACATGGAATTCATCAATTTGTTGGCAACATTGAGGTTAGTTTTGAGTTTAGAATGCGTAGCTTTTGTTAATTTAATATTTTTGCAGGTAACGTGATATGATGAAAAGAGTACACACGCAGTGGAAATGGTTCAAGGTCTTTCCGAATAACAGCAACTTGCTTTGCGTAGACAAGCTACCATAACAAAGTGGCAAACAATTATTTATTTAAGAAAAAACTTGACCCAAAAGATATTGGGCGTACTAAGGGAGTACCGGAGAGACCAAGGGGCCGCAGTCGATAATAATCATTGTTGACAGTAAAGGGATATATTTTGCCTACCTGTACTTTAGATTTGGCTATGACGCAAGGTTACTAAAAATAGATAGGTCTGTCTGGTAACTTATAGCATACGTCACTCAGTTTACCACATGAAGTTAACTGGTATGGAATTTAATGTTTACGTGAGCGTATAAAAAAATACTAATAATTTTAGTTCATTGTTTTCTGCATGATTTATTAGAGATGGGTGATAAAGCCCTCTAAGCTGCAAGCCTTCTAATACCTATGAATTCAAATAAATTTGAATGGGCATATCAAGTGGTATGCAAATTTTGATATCTTTCGGTATGACGTTAAATTTTTGTAAATATGTAATAATTTAGTTCATGTGGTCACGGCAACCAAATGCATTTTTGTCAGTGAGGTGCAGGCGATAAATCTTAAACAATTAAATGGGTTAAATCATCTCAAGATTAGATAATATTAATTTTAGGTATTAGTTTTGGGTATTATATACCTATTGTATTATTACTAGATCTATCATTAAGATTTCTAGCAATTTCATTTGTTAACTAAATTGAAAATTATGCATTGAATCCAACTTTGTTCTAAAATTCAAATATGAATATTGTGTTGTAAATAATACTATTTAGTTATAAAATAATTAATTAGGGTTCTTCAATGATTACTTTAAATGTTGATACTTATTCTTGAGTTTTTGGTTTATAGTAGACATAAATAAATTTTAAATTAAATATTTTCACATTATTTTATTATGTGCTCTTGCTTGACGAGGGTACTCTAACATACTTTCCGTTTCTTTTACGAAGGAGGAACACTGGTATACAAATTTAACATTTTATGTTTTATTTTTATTTAAAAATTGAGCATCTGGCTGTATAGTTTTTGTCCAATATCAAAACAAAAACCAGAACTATAAAGTATCAAAAATTTTATGCTATTGCAACGTTTAGGTCTTCCGCACTTCATAAAATTGAGTAATTTGAACAAATTTAGCTTATTTTTGTAGTTCATTTAAGTCAAGGTTCACGGTATTGGGAAAAATAAATCTAACATTTTTTTTCTTCAAATGACAAGCATCTTTCATATGAACTGAAAGAAAAAAAATAACAAATCTTTTAATAATTTTTTCAATAATGTTATCTATATACGGTATACTGTAGTTGCTTGGCCAACCACATGCGTTTATATAAAAAAGCAGTGCACTGTTGCCAGATTGGGGGATTTTCTCTCACATTTGGGCGGTTTCCCTCCAAAAATAGTATCTTTACCTTAGGGATAAAGGAAAGTTTTGAGGGTAAACTAAAGATTGTAGTTGTTAGGCTGACACATGGGACAAATGTTTATCACAATTTATTTTGACGACAAACTCGCCAAATAGTGAGAAATTGGTACCTCATGGCAGGTTATGTACCCAATTTTCAACATTTATTAAGCCTAATTTTATTGGCGGTGGCAACTGTGTTTTTTTGAGACATCCTTCTACATATGCTGTCAATTGATTCCTGCGATCTACCAAATTAACTGATCTACCTAAATAGGCGGTCTACAGGTCCACTAGTCTATATTATAGTAAACGTAATTCAGCGTTTTAAACTCACCATTTCACATGTCAAAAAGTGCGTTCTTAATTGCTTATGGAAAATGTGGGGAACCTTTTTCGGGCGCGCGAAGCGCGATCGTCGCCCTATATGGACCATTCTACGTTGCGTGAGTTTTCGAAATCGACCCAAAACGGCCTCTCGGGCGTTTTTGCTTCAAAATTTTCCAAAACGCGAGCGATTTTGGTGAGCGAGCCTCAACATTCCAGTGCAGTTTGATACGTGTCGCCATTGGCTACCGGCTATAAACGTCAAAAACGCCGCCATAACCTATTCATATTGCAGTAGCTATCTAAAAAGCTAAGCGATTTGTTGGTTATTATCTGCGGGCGCCTAAAAGCACAAAATCTGTCCCCACAAATAGCCTTTGACATACCAATAACCTATGTTGTAAGTATAGTAATAATTATTAATTCGCATTTGTCTGTATTACGTACGAATGCGTACTTAATACCTATGTACTCCTGCATATTATGAAAACACAAGTAAGTAAATTAATAGAGATGATTAGCTTTTCATTTAAATTTGGCTTATTTTGCTTTCAGCTTGAGACGAAATATGTTAGATGGCACCAATGTACAACAATCGCGTCTGCGGACAGCCCCAATGTCAAGAAACACCACATAACCTAACATTTTGATGGTAAATTTCAGGAACAACCGCACACATAAGAATAAGGTGAGTTTATTACAGATTATTTGTAGTACACATTTACTTATTTATTAATAATTTTAGGATGTAAACAAACTGTCGTACAGTGACTAATTTGTACGTATTTAGCCGCAAATACAAAAAATCTTCCAGGTCCAAGGATATCGAAAGACACATAGCATACAACCAAGTTCTACCATACCATAACCCCTACAAGAAAGCGAAAGTTACAATAGTGTGGGAATTGACAGAGCGCAAGAGAGAACCCTAGACATACGGTGTCTAAATTTGTTTTATTACTTGTAATCATGCCAAAAAAATTTTTTGAGATTTTAGCGGAAATATGTCTTTTTGGCTCCCCTGAACATTTTTGACCAAGATACAAAAAATGTCTGTGTGTGTGTGTGTGTGTGTGTGTGTGTATGTGTGTGTGTATGTGTGTGTGTGTGTGTGTGTGTGTGTGTACCCGTTTTTGTGGCGACGATTCCGGAGAAACTACTAAAGGTGTCGGGACGAAACTTCATATTTAGAAGTTTCATAACCAAACTTAGAGCTGAAAAGCTTTCTGTTGAAAAGGGTCCAAAGGAACTGGTGGTTTACTCATAGCATTTTTCGAAGATTTTGCAAATGAGCCGCTATTTGTGTAATGTCGTCAAAATAGTTAAATAATAGATTAAAGGAGAGGAAATTTTCTACAATTTATGTATATGACATTTTTTGGTAGAATTTATAGTTTAGCTGCATGAGCAAATTCTATTTCATCGAGATCGGTCGTACTGCTTTAAAACTAGTAGCCAGGATATGTCAGATTTTTTGATTCTAATGACAGTAGCTAGTGTCAAACGCTAATGTTTTGAAAATACTACTGTCAATATAGACTGCGTTCGGATATTGAACACCGTTACACTTTTTACACCCAATAACACGTAGGTGTCATTTGGACGGTGTACCCGGTGTCAACGGAGTACAATATCCGAACGCAGCTTTAATCGAGATATCTGTCTAGTTCTACTAGTTTTATTTTAATGCAGACATAGCCGATCTCGATCAAATAGAATCTCATGCAGCTAAACTATTAATTTTATATATAGTATGATAAAGTCATGTGCCTGGCCACATCAGATTTTTTTTTATTGAGATCATGTTTGTCATTAGATTTGTCGTCGTAATTTGCATTGATTATGAAAATAAGCTAAATTTGTTAATATATTTTAATAATATATTTTTTCAAGTTTACTTCTATCGACTGTACTAAGTTTGGTTGGGAGTATTTAAACGCTATTTTCAGTCCTATATTCTTTATTTCATAAGTCAATTGCTATTCATTTGCCGACGTTTCGCACAATTTTCTTTGGCTTTCTCAAGGCTCGAATCAAAACGACTATAGAAATAGGGTCATAACTTTTACATCTTTGCTCTACAAAACACATCAGGTTCGCTGGAAATAAGTTAAAAATTTTTAACTTGATCTACCCAATATGCGGTCTACAGGTCCACTAGTTAGGTCACGTAAAGAACAATGTCGACACGGATAAAACTACAAAAGTTTCTATTTTTCAGTTAAATAAACCAACAAACTTTAATTTATTTTTTTAAATGTATTTTTAAGTCTATTTTTCCTTTAAAGCTGAGTTTTCCAACTAACTATTTCTGGACGGAAGGACGATTTCTGGAGTCAAATCGGTGCCATGGGCACATATTTCAGTTGTAGTTTTTAAATTTGTCATCAATTTTAGTAGGAAATGGCACGCCAACCTAGGGGAGCGCACAACCTAGGCAGCACACAACCCTTGGCAAAATTTAATAGCACACAGTTTCGGCCCGGTATTGAATAAATCATGGCCTCCTTGTCGTGTAATACATTCGTGCAGATTCTATGAATATCTATTACTGCGCGTTGCCCTCCACCACTGGCCCCCTAACCCTCAAACCCACCGCCACCCCCTTCCATCTCCCATATACATTCCAAAATTACTGTCGTTTATATGCATAAAATATATTGCGAGATTGTATTTTAGGAGGCCCGGACGGCCTTACGGTGGTGTAAGTATAGACCATATTCGACGAATATTATTAACTATGCAGTAAATTTTGTATTTATTGACTGGCGATGCGCCGCACGTCGAACGTTTCGTTCGTTTCGTACGTGACTCGGAATAATTTTTGGTAGGTATTCGCTAGCTATGTTGGTACTACTCATCATGCCACGCTGATCTAAACGAAAATAGCAACCGTTAAGGGTGTCGTTTTGTGTTTTATACGATGAAAACATGAGTTGAAAATATTTTTCTTTATATTATTTTCTAAATAGTTGAAGCAATGCAGGTACAATTTTAAGAAAACTGCCGGCGAATACCATTGTAATTTATTTGGGTTAAGGTCATTTATACAGGGTTTTATAAAACAAACGTAAAATATTTGGGAACATATATAATACATATAAAAACACCAGAATAAATGGCCATTCTTACTAAAACAGTTTCTACATGATGTTTTTCGAGGATGCTTGTGTTTTTTTTTTAATTTTAAATAAGTTGCCTTGAGGGGAAAAGAAATAAGGCCCACTATTAACAATTAGTCTGATTAAGATCTAATGGCAATTACAAATCTATGCATTTATTAGTGACACTTTATGATAAGCCTTTAATAAGTTGTAAAGTTCTTTCTCGAGAAATCAAGTTGCGATAAAAATTATTATCGAATCAGTTTTAAAAATTATAACTTGCAATCTGCGTTATTTTGCACAGGATTTTTTTTAAGATTACGCTTTGATCATCATGTTAGAAAACGACCAAAGACATTTTAAAAAATCTTTTGTATGCTATTGTTTTTCTTTTTAAATAATCTTTTCTTTATTTTAATAGAAATTCCCTACCACATATTATAATTAACAGTTGTGGTATAATAATACATTTATTTATTAGAAAATATGGGTCACAGACAGGTATAGATAATATTTACATCATACAAATGCATCCCAGCGACAAGCTTCTTCTCCCAGTATCCTCGCCTCAGTATTTTATAAAATATTTTATATTTGTTGTTTTAATATAGATTTTATTTTAAGTTTGAATGTGTGGTATTTTATTTTTTTTTATATGTGTTGGTAGTGAAGTGCACCATGAGAGGTTTGTTCTTAGGGTTGGATAATTTCTAACTGTTTTAAATATTTGTGGTCTAAAATACGAAGTTCTTCTTGTACTCTATAAAGTTTTTCTTCTGGCGTGGTAAGTTCCTTTCTTTTTTTATTTTGCTGCCGTTGTATTTTGTTTATGTTGTTGCACCTACATCCTTACAGTTGAAATACATCCTATGTAGTTAGCATATGATATATATATATATATATATAAAATGTTGTTTATTGATGATCTTAAAGATTCTGGAATGATTTTTGTTTTGTGTATATTTTGTGGTGTTTGCTTTTTCTATATGTGCGTTTCTTTAAGATTTTCTTGTATGTTGAAAATCAGGTTTCTCTAAAACCATTTTTCGATAATTTTTAGGTCATCATTGATGTTTTTGTAGCTCCTCTTTTATGTTTCCTAAGTACATGATGCACGTATCATTTGTATACATTAAAGTGTTCAGATCCATGTTGAGGTCATTGGTATATAGTAGAAACAGTGCCGGTGGTAAAATTCCTCCCTGTGGAATCCCATACTCCGAATACGAGATTCCGCTGATATATTTTCCTTGTATTTTAGTGATTTGCGGTCGATCAGTTAAATATGATCGTATAAGATCATGGAATTTCGGTCCAGTGCCCACAGCCTGGAGTCGGCTGGTGTAGTACAGGATTTATTTTGGATTTTGGATTTATCAAAAAAAAAGTTGACTTTAATGTTTTCAACAGATATAGCCGAAACACTATTACAAGATCTCTGAAAGAAATAGACTGATTTATAGAGACGTATATCTCTACCTACATATCTGACAGATATATACTAAATTCTCAGCGAACCACTAACAGTGTTTCGACCATAACAACCTAGTGCTTTTTCGATGCCCACTAGGACTATTTTATCTGAACACCTGTTACCATACGTTACTAGATATCCGATAGTGCAATTGGATTAAAGATAATATAAATAAAAGCTCCTGAATTCACCTAAATAAATTGAACAAAAATTGTTACCGGCGACTCCGCCAAAAATGAAAAATACGATTTTATCGCGATTTCGTTAATTCTATGTGCGCGTATATCTATTTTTCAGTGACTGAATATGATTCCGTAATTATAGCTGTGGGCGATTATGAATCCCATTAAAATACCGATGGACGATAATTAAAAATCAATACGTTTTACGCATTTGCCATCAATTGTATTTATGCTTGTGCTAGTGTGTGCGTATTATTATCGCTCACGGCTCAATAGTATTAATTATAAATGAATTATATTAAATTCCATCGGGAATCAGTTGCTAAATTCTTGAAATATATGAGTCGTTTCGCAAATAATATACATTTAACTATTTACAAATTACATGGAATTCATAATATGTTATAAAATTGGTAATTTCTGCAAAAGTATCCGGTAATAAATATGCACCATATGTAGGTATAGTCCATCCCAGGAAGTGCTAATGTTTCATTGATGTCTGCTATTATTTTAAGCATTTGTTGCAGAGGTGTGAAACACGAAATTTAATTCAGTTAAGGCTTCAGGGGAAGACCACACATACTACTGCGATGTATGTTTGGTTATCTATCTATCGAAACAATCTACGCCGTACGTCAATCTTGTTTAATACGTGTTTAACGATGAGTACTTAGCACTTGTTCTAGGAGGGATTATTATACTCTCATATTTTTAACTTATTGATTAAATGTGGCCGGTTGGATATAACGACGACGACACAGATAAAAATAGTCGGCAATGGAATCCACGGAACGCTACAACGACCTCATGTTCCGGAAGTATCGACTGTTTTGAATTATGGCCATCGAGAGGACGATTGTCTAAAGTGGCTTTAGCGTCGGGGAATAACAGACTCTCGCCGAAATACCTATTATTCAATAGAATACTGGCGGTAAATCACCCTAATACCCACTCATAAAGGCATATTGCGGCACTTCGGAGCACATGCAAAGATTTTATCTGGCGGGGCCGGCCGCGGGGCGAAAAAAAGATGAGTAGGTCCCATTTTTTAGACCCTAGTACGGGCGAACGCCGCCAGGGGGAGACAGGGAATGAGATGTCCCCGCAAAAGCCACACGCATGCAGACATTTACATAAATATGGTGCTTTTTCTTTTCCTTTCTTGTTCTTAGAAGATCTTGCCGTTAAATATTTTACTGGTAAAAGGAGTCGCAAAAGATGGAAGTCGGGTTTTATTTAAATTGCATTAGCTTATGGCGAGACACGGATACGTCAGAAGTTTTAATGTCTGCGAGAAGTTTGGCGGCGCAAAGGTAAGAGAATGTCGCCCGTTGAGTTCCGCGAGCGACGTCGACAGTAACAAAAACTTTCTCGGTCTACTTTAAGCAACAACTAATGTCTCTGGTATTCCTCATGCACGTTCAACTGAACTTTACAAACTTACGATTCTCTCTTACTAGCCTGGTCGATTAGATGGTTAATACATAATGCAATTTAGAAAAACTTTAAAAAAACTATCCACAGACCGCATAAACAAGCAGATCATCCTTAAAATATGCTGCCCTCGATATTTTAAGGAGCAACAAAGAATGTGCATTCTTATGTTTCAATAAACAATTATCTTCTCATTAATTATTTTTAAGGAAACTTACTGGTAGTTATATAAATTTTATATAAAAATAAGTAAGAAGTCTACATTTCTTAAAACAGAATTTACTAAAGAATCCTAATTAATTATTTTATAATTAAATAGTGTTTGACATAACACAATATTCAAGAGTTCCTGTTTGAATTAGAAAATAAATTTGAATACATAATTCAATGCACGGTTTTCACTTTTAAATAACAAATGGAATTGATTGAAATCTGATTTTTAGTTGTATTGTGTTAACAAAATACATAATACCCAAAGTCTAATAAAAGAAGTAACCTTTTACACCTTAAATTGTTTAAGATTTTTTGACTCGCAAACAAAAACTGTATTTTATTGTTTTGAGAAATTAATTCTCAATAACATTCGTCACAATGGGCACTCATATAAATAAAACTGTTTAAAATTGTCATTGGATGTGGAGTTCGGTATCCACATAAAACAATCGTGAATAATACAATTTACATTTTAATTGTTATATTACAAATGTTTTCACATGTTTTTCTTAAATATATCGAAAATCATGCAATATGAATGAAGAATTACTAAAGAAACAAAAATGTAAATTCAACAACAATTTAAGGAAACAAAATGCTATTGGTTATCGTTGGGAAATATTTCAGTCGGATCTAAGATCGGATAGTTTCGGCAAAAGCACTCGAAATGAAATTGATATATTGCGTCCAATAACCACAAACAATGCTTCGACATTTCAAGTTCTTGAGAACTAATAATATTATTGATATTATTGATTACTAAAACAATTGGAAGAAAACAAATATTTTGCACTAATTTGCGTATTTTTGTCTATGCCAGAATCACAGTTTTAGGTCAGTTCCTGCACGTGAAACTTCTAACTACCATAAACTTACGCACCACAATTATTACATGATTAAAGAATAATCCGTAACAACTGATTCTCTTGTGCCATTTTTAGATAATAATTCTGGTATGCAAATTTATTGTAGTTAAAAAAATGAAACTATTTTTGATTTTTTTTGTAGAAATTTAATTTATTTTTCCATACTTTGACAGCCATTAGCGACCCCTAAAATTGTTATAAAATTGTGAAATTAATATTGCAAATTGTTTCTCAAGTCGTATGACAGTTTGTCGCGTTTTGTGTCACAGGAAAAGCCTATCCAAATTTTCTATAAGCAAGTAAAGTCAGAGTTTTTTTTGCTTGTAAAATAATGATGTTGAAATCGGCATACTTAACATAGACAAGGAAGAAATTTGACAAAAAACTGCAAACAATCCAAAATGCAACAAAAGGTATTAAAAACTAAATTGTTAACCGTCCGCATTAAATGCAAAATTTTAACGGACAAAAAGTCCAAAACTGTTGGTGCTGCGTGTCTGAGACTTGCTCATTTTGTCGTCTCGGCGGTCCAGTAAATTCGGTCCTAATGGTGCACAAACCGGGCCCGCATGCAAACAGAATCGCAGGGCTGGCAAGCAGCATACATTTCCTCCGATGCGATGCTGGGAGGGAAGTTTTCCCTCTAGTCTAGTTCCTCGCCGCCGAAACTTTAATATTTGTATATTGATTACTAAATTATGAACTTCTGTTTGCCGGAGGCAAACTTGTTCGAACTGAATCGGCCCTTTAGCAGACACCGAAACCCTACCTACGACGTAGAACACTCTCGGAGCGGAGCTGTGCTGCATCGTGGAGAATTTCCACTTGCTAATAAATTGGCAACAGTAGGAGGAATATTCGAACCGCCGTTGGCCACGAATAGCCCAACAGCAACACTTCCAATACTCTAGTCTACCTGAAGTTAATTAAATTTTGGCCATTCAGAACTATACTGTATACATATAGGTATTTATGAAACTTGTGTATTTTTGTACATAGGTCAGACATGAAGAACCGACTAGAACCGAATTTGGAGAATTTTCCAGATCTTGCTGAAGAATATTACACAAACTTATAAGTATAGTTTTCCATTTCTGAAACCCCCCCATTCGTCAGATATATCCTAAAAACGTGGAATTTATAAACAAATTTAAAGTAACATACTTTTCAAACATTTAAGAGATGAAAGTAGGAAACTCTTAATCAACATGAGTGTGAAAGCAACCGCTTATATGCAGGTTTTTCTACTATTTTCTACTTATCTAACAAACTAACTGTAACTTGTAAACATCAATAACTATGGCCTGACGATGACTTATCGAACTCAGTCTTAATTGACAATTTCAGTTTACTGACGCAGATTTTTGTATTACCGACAATACATTTGTGCATATGCTTGTTGAAATACAGGAAATACTATAAGAACATCATGAAAAGGTTAACAGAAAGGTTTTATTAATACTGATAATGGTGTCAAAACAAACAGATATTTTGTTGCGTTTGTTTACTATTTTCCATCCAAAGTAATTTATACGGGATGACACACTGTTTTCCTGCAAAACTTTTTTCCAGAAAGTACATGTAGCACTGCCGTTTGAAATAATACCAAAACTGCATTTCAAACGGCTCTAGCTTCTTTAAGAAAAACGTCAAAAGTTTCATATGTAGTTTGTTTCTTTGTTCATTTGTTTATTTAATTTATTTTCAATATTTTGAAATCTTAGCTTTAATTTATCTACGTTATTGTTTATTTTCTTTATTTTGTTAATATTTCAGGCAGTTGTAACTTTTTAAGGGTTTGAAAAACAAGTAAGTCCATATGAAAAATTTTACTCAAAGTGACCATTACTTACTAAAAAAATGCGGACAAAAACGGGACAACCTCTATAAGGTTTTCTGGTTATCATTTATTTGTGGTCATCTATTAGTTCAGATAACTAGACAAAACAACAAAATGATTTTTTTTAAAGGCGACGTTTAAATTTTGGCGCCCTGTAGTTGCATTCACAGGGATACAAAATATTGTAAAATGCAGAACTTAATAAATGAATTGATCAGATCATTCCAGAGATTTAATCGTATTTACATCAGTACGCGAGCACTGTATTATAGTTTTGTTTTCTGTATTATTATTTTCTTGTAATAGGGATGAATTTATATTTGAATGTTTTATAATAACGACAATTTCAATGGATAAAGAAAATACAGAACAAGCAACATGTGATCGAGTTGGCCATTCGCAAGATAACCATAAAAAAATACTCTAGTTTCTTAATTATATGTCAGAACTTCATGTTTACTAATCGCGGAAGATAATAAAAAAAATTGTATGGCCTGAACCAGTTCCACCAAGATTCCTCTGATGCCTGGACTATTAAGACAATTAAAAGCTCTACCAAAATCACCAACAAAATAATGCGGTTGCCATTTTTTTTAAATATGTCGATAGTGTGATAAGGCAGAAACTGAAGATTTGAAATAAAATAAAATGTGTGTTTTGATACCAAAAAATTACGTGTTCAAGAATTTTGTACAATAATAAACCCCATCAAAGATTTTCTCATGTTTACATACATTACGCAGTCAGTGTATACATGAAGTAAATAGAAAATAACTGCAACTAAAATATTAAGCAGCATCGGCCCAATAATCAAGTTGCTTAAATACAAAATATTAGAATTTACAGTAGAGCAAACGCCGGTTTAGATTTTGTATAGAACCAGATGGATACCAGATGCTTTATTTATTGGCGATGCAAGATGTATACCATAAGTTATTATAATAATCATTAATATAATTATGCGTCTTTTAATCGGTGAGAACTTTGCTTTTTGAACTACGTAACAAAAGTTATTTTGACAAAAAATTGAGGTAGACTATTTTTGACGTAGACTAACAATTCAATATACGAATGAATGGTATGAAAGCTATATAAGCCCAAGTTATTCCCCAAGAAGGGAATTTATAGGAACTCTCAAACTACAAGAACAGCAGATTTTCTTTGAAGATTGATTATTTTATATTCACCTAACAAAATTCTTAAGGTAAGTGACTTTTATAGACGATCTTTAACAATAACTAGATTTATAAATTTAAATTTTCGCCAATTTTTGAATGATGACTCATTCATATCAAGTATTCTTTTATTTTTCATGAGAATTTGTATCAGAGTACATTGAATTGTGTCGTTGTAAAAGCAACATACAACATAGGTTAGAGCCTGTTGTGAACGTTTCTGGAGGAGCTTAAAAAGTATCCTTAAAATATATGAGATTCATATGAGACTGATATCAAAGATAATGAAATAGATCTGGCACCAACAGAAATTAAACATTTTTTAAAAAGAAACCTTGAAACAGTATAACGACAAAATGAAAACTCGAACTGTTTAACACTTATTACCTATAAGCCTCGCCATGATGAGTGCTAGATGAGACGCCATCAACCGAAATCAACAAATGCTTGAAATGATTCTCTCCCCGTATTTCGTAAATTCGAAACGAGGG
Organism: Aphodius sticticus; assembly: GCA_963966075.1. Lineage (NCBI taxonomy): Eukaryota > Metazoa > Arthropoda > Insecta > Coleoptera > Scarabaeidae > Aphodius > Aphodius sticticus. Next base: position 26,244,860 of record OZ014512.1, read on the forward strand.
GTAGGTACTTTGTAATCAGCAAAGACTTCGATGTCAGCGTAATGCGATTAAATTCACTTTTGTAGACACTTCCGGCCCCTCCCTGCCAACCAGCTCGTCCCTGCGCCTTGAAGCGTGCTGCTTCGAAGTGTCGTCATTACTCGAGAACGGCGCACGGTACCAGAAGAAGGTACGGCGACGGTACGTGACTGTAGTTGTTACGTTTTGTCGCCCGCTTATCGCCTCGAAAATACCCCCAGCGCCACCTATCTCCTTTATTTAAATACAAATACCCGGAGCGAGGAGTATCGAAGCTTGCCCACCTTTTTGATACTACTACGAGTCGTAGCAGAAGAAGAGAGGTCTTATCCGGTTTTTGGGTGACGTGAATAGCAACGACCTGCACTAAATCTAATAGAAGTGCATGGCGACGAGCGGTGCTAGACCTCGGGTGGCGTGGCGTGTGTGTACCCAGGGATGTTTGCTGTTCACCCCTATCTACACCCCCAGAAATTTATAGTGCATGACTGCTGATGTACTGAATACTAATGCAATAATGCTGCGCGCTTCTTGTTAAACTCAGTCTCCGGTTCGGCTTTCAAGCTGATCAAACAATATCCGCAAGCCCGCGACTATCTAAAGCTGGCACACCTGAACGATCGTGATATGGTACTTGAATTATTAAAGAATTGAAAAATAAAGATCTGATAGGGCCAGGCACATTACTTTATCATACTATATGTGATGCGGCAAGCGAAAAGGGACCAGTTGTCGGCAGAAATATCAACTTTGTTTTAGTGTAAAAATATTCATAATTTACTGTTTTACTAAGAAAAAATAATAACTCAACTTTGAATTTTTGAGACAACTGGTCCCATTTCGTTTTCCGCATCACATACAGGTGTCCCACTTTTTTTCCCGCAAAAATTTTTTTTAGATACAAAATGTCATTCTGAATAAAAAGTTTCATATGAACTTAGGGGTTTTCTCAACTCCTTAACAAGTTACAGCTGTTCAAAATGAAAATCGAGCATTTTTTAAATAATGACGACTGACAAAAATTGTTTTCAAAATAATTCTGAGTTGGCTTTTAAATCTTATATTAACGCCATTCCATAGAAATCAGACGAATAAAATGGTCAATTATATTGTTTGGGTACTTGGTGAATTTGTTATTGGTTGATGTTAATCACCCGTTTTATGCTGGCGGTTCGTACAGCAAAAAAAGCAAATAACTGGTAATAAGTTTAGTAGCAATTTATTTGTTATTTTTTTCTCATAAATAATACCTATTTAACAAACACTAACAAAACAAAAACAAAAACTGGATAAGTAATAAACAATACATTAACGAAGAAGAAAATAAAATACATCAAAAAAATTGTTCAAAATGACCTCCACCAATATCTATGCACTTTTGGCAACGAATTATTATGGATTCTAGCACACTACGTAGTGATTCCACATTTGTTTTAAGCATATCAAAAGCGGCTTGAATTCTTTGTAGTAATGCATGTCTTGTATTTATCGGTGTTTTGTACACTTCTGACTTAACGTAGCCCCTAATATGGAAGTCCAGAGGAGTAATATCAGGCGAACGCGGTGGCCATTGAACAGGCCCGGCGCGACCAATCCAACGCTGGTTGTAATGGTTATTTAACCAGTACCTCACCTGTCTTGCGTAATGAATTGGAGCGCCATCCAACTGAAACCATCCATTTTGTCGGTAATTAATTGGCACATCTTCCAAATAATCTATCAAAGTATTCTCTAAGAATAACAGAAAACTATTTGCATTCACTCTGTCGGGAAGGATGTGAGGCCCAATCAGATGTGATCCCACCAGACCAGCCCAAACATTTACTTTAAATTCATGCTGATAAGATATTACTGTCGTTGTATGAGGGTTTTCGTGGGCCCATACGCAAAAATTACGGCGGTTTGTAATTCCACGACGAGTAAATGTTGCCTCATCTGTCCAGATAATTTTATTTCTTACTTATTGTGGACTATCAACAAACCAACGACAAAAATCTAACCGGTTTCGAATATCTTGGGGCAGTAACTATTGCACTGTTTTTGAACGGAATGCCTTTCGTCTATCGTTGCGTAAATTTCTCCATACAGTGGTTTTCGGCAATCTCAGATGGCGCGCTGCACGCCTTACACTTAAATTACGGTTTTCGTCAAAAGCATGCGAAACTCTTGCATTAACTCTTCTTACTCTTTGAGCTGCTTGGTTGTGACCTCCCACTGGTCCTCCCCTTATTCCATTTTCTCTAATCATTCTATGAATATTACTAAACACTGCAGCATCCGGAAGTCTTCTCGCTGGAAATCTTCTTTAGTATTCCCTCCGTGCCCTTCGACAATTTCCATGGCAGTATCCATAAATAAAATGAATATCGGCATATTCACTGTTAGTAAATTTTTTGGGCATAATATTGTTCGGATTTATAATTATTTGTGAAAATGCAATAACAATCCTGTTATTAGAATTACTAGAATGACAGCAATGTGACGTATAAAATCAACCTGAAGTATTATTTTTAAAGCATTCTTGATAAATGCGTATCAAAGCCGCCTATAAACAACTGAAAAAAATGCTTGATTTTCATTTTGAACAGCTCTAACTTGTTAAGGAATTGAAAAAGCCCCTAAGTTCATATGAAACTTTTTATTCAGAATGACATTCTGTATCTAAAAAAAAATTTTGCGGGAGAAAAAGTGGGACACCCTGCATATAAAATTAATAGTTTAGCTGCATGAGATTCTATTTGATTGAGATTGGTCGTGTCTGCATTAAAATAAACTAGTTAGCCAGGATTTGACAGATATTCTGATTCTGTTGACAGTAGGTATGCAGCTAAACTATTAATTTTACCAGTAATTGTCATAGAAATAGATTGCATAAACATTCCTCTACTTTAATTTTTTATTTATTTATTATGACGAAATTACAGAAACGGCGGTTCATTTGTAAAATCGTTAAAAAATGCTAAGAGTAAACATCCAGTTCCTTTGGACCCTTTTGAAACAAAAGCTTTTCAGCTCTAAGTTTGGTCATGAAACTTCTAAATTTGAAGTTTCGTCCCGATACCTATAGTAGTTTCTTCCGGAATCAATTTTTTTTGTACGATTATAATACTTTATCATACTGCGTATGATAAACAAACAAACAAACATTGATAAAATACTGTTCTTTTTCTGACATTGGCATTTTTGGCTCTATTGCTTGACATATTGGAAACTATGCATCGTTCCTTTTCAAAATTAACATACTCTGATAAAAAGAAAGAATAATAACCTAATACATACTAATGAAATTCACTAATGAGTCAAAACGAGTAAAAAATCACCAAAACTATATCTAATTCTTGTTGGTGGTTTCCTTCCGGTCGATTTGCTGTAAGCGCATCAACTCAATAATAAAGCACCATCCGCCATCCGCATATAAATTTTTAAATTCGGCCAACTTTCCGGCAGAAAATTTATCGCACATCTGCTTATAGTTTATACAGTGTTATGAAGAATACTCCTCCCCGTTCTGCAGCGCAAGTTGCGTCGCTCGGCGCCACCAATAGCCGAGGCCAGGGCGGCCAACTTCGTCCGCATAAATCATCGAAGGGGAACTTTGTTTTCGACAGTGGCTTAGCAGGGGCCGCGGCCGCCGAGTTTAAAGCAATATAAATTACCGAAATAGTACATTGAAATTCATAAAGCAATACGGAATTACAGTGACCGTTCGGTCTCCTGAATTATGTCAGTATCGGTCGAATTTATGTAGCATGGCCGGTGCGCCGAAACGTCCCCATAGTTTCGACCCAAGTTGACGGTAATCCGGCGCAGCCCTTGATTAATAACACCCTCTCCACCGGCCAAAACCCGATGCCTCCAATTGAATATTGCTGCTTACAGCAGCGATAATTTTACAGATTTTAGGTTATGTCAAGGCGAGGAATTGTGCAGAAGCTTTTATACCAAGCAAGCAGATAAATACATTACCATATGTGTATAGAAAATATCTAATGCATAAGATTATGCATGGAATCTGAAGACAGCAATATTTATTCAATTACATCTAGTTTCTTTTAGAAAAACAATATGTAAGATTTTGTCCAATTTTGTATCAATGCAACACAATAAAGTGAAATGATAGAAGCTTCTAAGTAGGATGAAATGAAACTATGAATTATTGTGCTTATTATTAATAAATTACTGTCCTTTTGGGCTATATAGCGAGAAGTCAGGTATCTTGAAACACTTGCCACCACATAAAAAAAATAAAATAAAAAATGGCAAAAGCGTTAAGTATATTTGGAGATCATTTACATAAATAATGAAATAATAAATTTATTTCCCAGTTTATACACAAAATTACATACAGCAAATTAGGAAATTAAACTGATCATACTCACAAGTATTCGTGATCAGCGAAACCTAAAGAAGAAGCTGATACCTAACCAGAGCCTAGTTCAAATCAAAAATAAAAAAGATTATCCAAAACTGAGGTAAATTGGCATACACCCATACAAGAACCCACATAACGAAAACATTCTTACAGCAACCACAACACATTCATTATACATTCATATTGCACACTGACAATGCTCAAGAGAAGGTAAACATCATCGACATCGAACAACCATGTTTTAATGCTGCTCGAAAAAGATTTTAATATTGCAATGTTTTAGATAAATGAGTGGGTAACTTGTTGCAAAAATGTAGCCCCAAAAATTGGAAAGGCCGTTTAAATATATCCGCATTTACATTTGGGGCTCCACATTTTGGTTACATTTCTTGTACTGTAAAATAAATCCTTAGTTCCGGGTTTTCTCCGAAACTTAAATAAATTATAGATGAGAACTATTTTCAACCTCCTAAACAACGGCCAAGAGCTCCCTCGTTTTGTTTTCCTTTAAATAATTCTCTTGTAAAAATTTTGACCACAGCACACTGCAAAAGTAAATGAATCTGAGCAATATTATAGTGTTCTCAGCTAAACCTCATCGCAATAATTTCGCAAATAATAAGAAGCCCCAATGAATCGCCTCGTCCCATGGTGTAGACCAGAAATATGCCTCTCCCATGAATTTTTTTAAAATAAACAAAAATAAAATACATTTTGCATATAAAATAAAATATAGTGTGCTTGTATAGGCTACAAACATGCTCTTTATGCATGTATGTATGTATGGTATGAATATGTTTATATGAATTTGAATGTGTATAATTTTTTAAATCAATTTTTAATATACAAACCTGATGCAGTTTTTGTAGTGCCCCGACATAGACCGGTCCCTGGCCCGAGAATTTCTCTCTGCGGCCCTGAATATTACTGTCGAAAAATGTAAATAGTGTATATATTCAACTATGGAGTTTTTGAAACCACAATGTACATAGGAATTTATCAATTCAACAGCAGTTTAGTCATCCGATATATTGACATACTTCCATATCGTATTTGAGTTGACAATCAGAATATAAAAACAAAAGTATTGTCAATTACGATGTAGTAGACACTAGGAACAAACAACAATGCATACAGTACAATGAACCCTTTTAAAACTTTTACGACTCACTCAACTAATTCGTTCGCATAATATAGCGCCTCCCAACTTTGCTCGTTCCCTTAATAACTTAATTAAACAAAGTGATATGTTCAGACAATGCATACAGCCAACGAACGGCGGACAAAATGTCCCTGCATAATGTTCGTATGTCGTTTCTATGTACCTATTCACGAAAACGTGGCACACATTTAGTTGAGGAAGGAGATCCAACAGGACTACTTACTAACAAGTGTGGGGTAGGCGCTGTATATTCTACGGAAGATTGCCGCAGTGGCGCTGCAATCGATACCAGTGGTAGCGTGACACCCTCGCCCCCGAAAACAAACACACTTACACGTTCAGACCATTTACATATACATATATACATGTGGAGAGGCAGGGCGTCGAACATATCCTCCATACAATGTCGTAAGCTGAATGTCAAAACTATTCGTAGACGACGCGACGGCGATGTTCCGGTAAATTTGCCAACACGAATGTACCAATTTGCACTCAAAACCTATTCAGATCGCTTGACTTCTGTTTGTGCTTGTCAAATCATATACTTATTACTCCATGCTTATTAGATACAATATTCATTGAAATAAAAGCTAAGATTAAAAATACTTTTACCAGTCCAATTTTACCATCTATCTAGACCTTGGTGGGTGTGCTAAGATAGTTAGAAGACTGTCCCGAAAGATCAAGGCTTGATCAAATGAAATTGTTTTAATTAGTTTGAGTTTATTATTTTTCAACAATAAAAAATATATTTTGCTTTCTGTTGGATCTTTTATTGCATCTCCTTTAAAGAAACTAAGTTTTTTATTGAAAATCTATTGAAAAACATATCTGGATAATCTTTTTCGGATAATTTGTGTTACACAAATTACAATATTTTTAACGGCCAACACGTTTTCTACTCTATTTCTTGTATTTGAAAGAATAATATTATCTATTTATTTACACGGTTTTATAAGTTTAAAATACAATCTATTTTACAACCCCCAGTCAAACCCCCCATTGGTACATTGACTTTCTGTAAACTTTTTTCGTGTACTTACCAGTACATATAATATTATCATATTTACAATGTTTCAACACTTTAAAATAACGTTTATTTTACACCGCTCTCAAAACTACCCCAATGGTGTGAAGAGTTTCTGTACTACATTTGTGTTGGAAGGTATAATACTATCTTATCATATTATCTTGAAACCCCTCACAAATACCCCATTGGTGCATACCTTTTTTTTCTGCTTTTCATGTATTTTCAAGTATAATATTATATTTACACAGATTCATAATTTTAAGCCCAAATGTATCGTAAAACCACCCCCACTCAAAACTACCCCATTATGAGATTTTTTTCTGTTTTTCGTGTATTACCATCTTTAGTAATCGCAAATTTTTAGAATTATAAAACCAAATTTATCTCTCAACCCATTCATATTCCATTTTATATCAAATATTTTAAATGCATTTGTCAATTATGACGAGGCGAACTGTCACATAACTGTCATCCACGTAGCTTTTGACAGACTTTGACACCAACGTAGTATAATGATGACAGTTCGTTCAAATAATGAAGTCATTATTTGAACGAACTTTCATTATTATACCACGCTAGTGTCATTATAATCATTGGCGTGTATCATGATGGGGATTATATAGTCATAGATACGTATGCAATGAACTTATTGTATGTGAGTCGTAGATAAATGAATTAAAAATTACAGCCACAACCAGGATTTGAACATGACCTTTGTGTCGCTAGCGCAATGCTCTCACGAACTGAGCTATTGCGGCCTATGACATATGTTAATACGGTATATCCGTATATTCATATCTAGTTATATTTCACGTTCATTAATAGATTTTAAATTACAATTTTGGTGTGAACCCTACGTCATATAGATGACATTTGATAGGTGTCATGATAGGTTAGGAAGTGTTTACTACTTCCTTTCCTTGATATGACGATTTACCCTAACATATGTCATAGGCCTCCATAGCTCAGTCGGTACGAACATTGTGCTAGCGACACAAAGGTCCCTGGTTCAAATCCAGGTTGTGGCTGTAATTTTTAATTTATTTAAAAATGTATATCCCGCCTGTATATCACTATTCAGCATACATTGACATTTGGAGTCCATTAAGATTTGAGTGCATTTGATCTGTTTAACAACTACCGACAATTAAAGAGTCGTAAAATTAAATTGAAGCTTTTCCCAGATGAATCTTGGTCAACATACCAAGATGTATGTCGGCAAAAGATCGGTTACATTAATTTGCAAATTCTAAACTTGGCAAAATAATTTTTTAGAACGACACGAAATGACCCAAGAGTTTTTTTTATTATTTCTAAACTGTTATAAACTGTTATTATATCAAATAATTCAAATTATTATAAAACTGTCCATGGTGTTACATTAAATATATTTTTTTATTCTTTTATTTTACTTTGTGGGTGGGGCCCCTAAAATATTATTTGCCTAGGGGCCCCAACTATCCTTAATCCGCCACTGACAACACTCTTAATACTGTCACTCTGGGCGGCGCACGGAAGTTTAATTACGTCCAACCCAATAAATAAAATATGAAAACTTTTTGCAATTCGACTTTTTCCAACAGCGCCATACTTCCCTCAGTACGCAACATAAAGAAACTCTTTCCCTTTCCTTGCACAGACCTTTATCTTTTGCGTAATTCTAGGGTTGATTAGATTCTTGTCAAACAAGTTATCCGACGACGGGATAAAAAGCGAAAGGGAAAAATGTTGGGCGAGTCGGCCTCCTTTTTTGATCCTGTAATATAATGGCAGGAGATGAGAGGTGGAGGCAACGACGACGTCGGAAACAGGGGCAGGGGGGGAGGAGAGAATGAGGAGTCTCTCTGACGTAAGTCAGTAAGGCGGAGATAGATAGCAGTCCTGACAGCGCAACCTGTATTAGTGACGCGAACAATATGAATCATAGTGACAGGTGAGGATTTACCAGACACGTCATTACGGGTCTTCTCTATAATACCGAATTTGGGGGCGCACAGTTAAAATTTTACGATCGGTGGTGATATAATAATAAATACCATTTTACGCTAAGAATTCAATTAAATGGTTTTAAATTTGTAGATAACTCATAATAATAACTCAGTGATAACTATTACAGAGATTGTTTTAAAATTTTCTTTCGTTCGTGAAGAGTAGCTTTAAACGTTGTGTGGAAAGAAATTGAGTTTAACTAGATGGAATATTTACTGAATGTAGTGTCAGAAAGGTCGTAACAACCTATCCGAACCAGATTTTAATTTCCGGCTTGCACTAGAGCAATTTTGTCATCCTTACAAACGCGACCGCAAAGCTCACATGCAGAAATATCCTGCACGTTACCCTTTAATGCAAACATGCTAAAACGTAAAATTAAAACCCGGATTAATCTACACAGATAGAAACGACTTTTTGTTTTTACAAAATACATGTTTGTTTAGCGTAAAAAGAGTTTACTACATTTACCACGTTACTGCTTCTGAAGATTAATTCATTTAAGTGAAATAAATATTTTGATATAAGAAAAAACGACTTAGTAATATGTGTGCCTGGATATGAAAAGGGACCAGTTGACCGAAATTGAGTTATGAGTGTTTTTAGATAGAATAAGTTATGGCAAAGGTACTTCAACATTTTAAGCCGATTACCATAAAGAGAAATTGAAAAAAAAAATATTTAAGTTGCTGGTGCAAAAATTAAACTTTTGCGCTATGACGCTTCAAACTTTTGCAAAGTTTAAATGTTAATAACTTCCCGCATATTTGGAAGTTACGCTGACTCCAACATTTTTGGAACAATTTCGATATTAGTTTCAAGATTTTTAGTAGAATTTATTATTTCATTATTACGTTTGGGTTTTATAGGTTTTTTAATCTATAGCACCATTGGCCTGGGCCTACAATATGTATAGTGCAAGATACCTAGCTTCATCTCTCGAGTCTTAAGAAGACTTAAGCATTCTCGTAAGGGGTTTATTGGGTCCTCTGATTCCAAATTTTATTTATTTTTAGATTTTTAGAATTCAAAATGGCGGATCTAATATGGCGACCAAAGATGTAATAAGTGTCGAATTTATACAAAAATTAAATTATGAAAGTTACGGATTCCAAATCTGTTGTCAGATGTATAAAATTCAAAATGCCGGATCCAATATGGCGACTAAACATGTAATTAACTGTCGGATTCAGAAGAAAACAAATTTCTGATGAAAATTAGATGTTTATAATTCAAAATGGCACCGAGTGCAATCTGGCAACCGTGAATTTGCAACTTTTTTTCATCCTATTTCCTGTTACATAATTTTGCAGCTGTCTGATTTCAACACTTATGTCAGTTAAAAATCCAAATTTGCGAGTTCAAATAAATCAGATAGTATCAAATTATTTTAAACGTTTAATGATAAGAAATAAACATAACTAGGGACATAAAACATGGAAATACAATCATAATAAATTTATATAAAAAGTGCATTTCCTAAAAACTACACAAATTTTCACGAATTTTTTTACTCATTTTATTTTTTTCGAGCATTGTCGCCGGAAATCTGTCCACATACAAAATTTCAACTCGATTGAAAATATTTTCCAAATTCAAAATTTTTTTCAAAACGTTAGGAAATTTTCCAAATTTTTTTATTGCTTCATGTCATTGGCACCGGAAATCCGACCACAGGCAAAATTTCAACTCAATTGGTTAAATTTTCCAAATTTTGTGTTTCTTTTCAAATTTTGGACAAGTTTCCATATTTTTTTTATTGATTCTTGTATTGTCACTGGCAATCTGACAACAAGCAAATTTTTAACTTGGTTGGACACTGGGAAGTAGAAATAATATCGATTACAAGACTTGTACAAATTCAAAATTTTTGTCAAAATTTTAGATAATTTTTCAAATTCTTTTATTGCTTCATGTCACCGGAAATCCGTCCACAGGCAAAATTTCAACTCATTTGGTCAAATTTCCCAAATTTTGAAATTTTTTTTAAATTTTGGAAAGGTTTCCATATTTTTGAAAAAATTATTGCTTCTTGTATTGTCATCGGACATCTGTCCACATGCAAAATTTTAACTTGATTGGACACTGGGAAATAGAAATAATATCGATTACAGGATTTGCACGTAACAAACAGACAAACAAACAAACAAAAAGTGAAGTTAATATAAGCGTAGTAATTGTCCCGGAATATCATATAACTTTGTAATTATATTTTATACAAACAAGTTTATAAACTGCTATCATACGGACATTTGTTTCTGCCACTGTATGCGGCAACACCGTAATGCGCTATAGCGTAGCGTGATATCGACAACTGGTCCCTTTTTCGTTCGCCATAAAAACGCATTTTTTCATGCTTTTCCAACCGCAGACGGGTTTCAGACGAACACAGCTGATAAAAAACACAATAAGGAGAGTAATTAGCTAATAACACAAAAATGTGTATTTTGAACCAGTTTAACTTTATTTGCGATTATCTGCGTAACTATAAACGGTCAACTGGTCCCTTTTCACATCCACGCACACATATGTTTGACGTAGAATTACGTTTTCTTTCGCCAAAAAAACCCAATTTTGCTCTTTCTTTAATAAAGTATCTCTCCTAAGTAATATTTTGTATTCGGTTTAAAAGTCAATTTATCTAAAAAATACATTCTTAAAAACTACGCTTTATAAACAAAAATGTCAAAAATCCATGGTCCTTTTGGAGGATAATTTGTGGAAAAAATGCCTTTGCAGAAGTACTTGTTAAAGCTTTCTGATTCTACGTTCATCAGTTATCATAGCCCATATCATCACTGGCATATGCGCAACACTACCTGATGCTCTCATCACTCGAGCAATTACTCTTAATTGGGTTATTATTATTATTACTGGGTTATTAGGTCTCTCCTAGCTGATTCACAGTTTCTGTGTTAGAGAGGTTCTTGCAGAATCTCACAAAGACATTGTCGATTACTGTTCAAGTCCTCTTGCCTCTCCTGAAGGTCTCCGCAAGTACTTTTTTAAAGCCTAACTTTACCTTGGCTAGTGAATAGTTGTATGTTTCTGTTAATAAAATTAACGTTAAAGTTTGACGAAAGTATTATTTCAATACGATCGTATTGATTGGTCAAACTCAGTAACTTTCCACTTACGTTGTTCAATGTTTGAAGGTATCCTGTAGGAGATCGGTATATTTAAATTGTGATAAAAAGTGATCTTTTTAGCAGTACCACAGCTGCTTCATAGTCCATTTCGAACACCACCAAGCGCTAAAAACTCAAGCTAATCGTCCGGATTGGTTATGTTTTGTGTCATGAATCATGAATGACCTTATGTGTCAATATAATAAATACTCTAATAAATGACGATGATGAATGAAACAGCTCGTAATTTTATAAAACATTATATCAAAATAATAATTATATTCAATTATTACGTTTTGTAGGGCATGGATTATTGTTTGAGTTCGACATGCACTTAAAATTAGCGGTCCACACAATATTTGAAATGTAAAATTAGCGGTTTATAAAATATTCGGCCCTCCATAATGATCAAATTGAAGAGCAGCTGAAATACAAAATATCACGTTATTAATAACATAGTGTCGACCGCTGTTGTGCTGATCAAAATTTAAACGTCAATATCAATAAATTACGCACTCGTTTGATTGGGCGCTTTTCTGTCCCACAGGGATATTTATTATTTTTCGAATAATGCGTATTTTATTGTGCGAAACAATGAATATTATATACTCTATGTTCGTATAGATATAATTGTTACAATAGTATGGACAATATGAACATTTTTGTAATTAATAATAAATTGACAATTCATTATTTTATATAAGTCGAATGAATAAAACCAAAATATTATCAAATTTTTGGAACCCACTCCAATGGAAGCAATTTTAATGAAATTAAACTTTTTTACTACTATATTATGGAACAAAGTTTAGTAAAGAATTTAAGGACAAAAATACCAGAAGTCAATGTATAATTATGTATATACACTGACTTATCTCCAATTTTCCGTATAATATACATTTCTTTATTAACTGCGATCACGCTAGGGGGCAAAGAAACCGCTGGGAATGCTGAAACTACCACCTAAAACATGCACGTTTTTCATGCTAAAATATGGAAAACAATAAATAACCTTCGGACATCGAAAAGATTACCAAGTAAATACGAATTACGTACATTCAAATGAATAATTAACCTATGTTCATACCAATAAATCGGAAAGGATAATCACTCCAGCAATATTTCTAACTCTACTACTCAACCGGGTTAGGAGGGCTCTTACCTTTTATCGTATGGGATTTTTAGGGCGGTATTGCGATGCACAATAAAGATTGGGCCGCTCATTAGCCACGTATTGATTAAAACGTAAAAACTCATTTTATTATACATACGTATATAGTATATACCCACACCTAGAGTTGCCGATTTTACGAGATCCTCTCGCTCTCGGAATAAAATCTGGTCATAATCTACTTAATGTTTTTGGCTAATGCCCATCCGCCTACATTTAGTCGCTCGTAAACAAACAAGAATTACGGAAAATGAAGTTCATTCGATCTCACCCTCGAGCGCCGATGGGAAATTAATGGAAAGTAATATTGATATTAAACTGGAAACAGGAAACAAACAGACTGGAGTACGTATTAGGGAAGCGATGGTGAAAATTGCTTATTATTGTCCTATAAGCACTCATCATATGGTGAAAAAGTCTAGTGTTTATTGCATATATAAAATATTTAAAAAAATATCATCAAAAAATATCTATAGGGCTGGTATACCTTTCTACAAGTTCTCAATAGTTATGAGACATATCTCGTACTCCTTATCCTTCAACAAATCTGACAGAGCTGTCAATTAACTATTGAGGACTCCGTAGGCAGGTAGAAATACCAGTCCTTAATGAATTGTATTGAAATAAATTTGGGTGCCTTACAAAGTCTTGTCCTATACCTTTGGAAACCAATGTAAAATATACAATGTAAAATTATTTTGATTTATACAGAATGTTGCACTTGGGTGTTGCGGATAATATTGTGTCCAAGCCACAGAGTGGTCCATTTAAATTTTTAGGTGATCAAATTATTTTGTTTGTAAATAACCTCCAAAATAGTCGCTTAAGTGAATAATTGTGAAACAATCTCAGCAATAAGGGGGTCATTGGAGGAGGTTGAATTATATGTTTGGTGTCAAGATTTTATGATCAGGATAAATAGTTTGTTTAATATTATTATACCTGTAAATATAGCCAGCCTTATCTGTGGTAATGTGCGATTAAGTAGGCGGGATTTTGATAAATAATAGTATAATATTTTACGAACACATAACTAAGGATATAAATCGCGAGCATGCGAGCGATTTATATCAGTTGTGTGCGAGTCGAATATGACGTTTTATCTACGACTCATAAATTCCATTTTATATCAAATTTTTTAAATGTATTTGTAAAAATGGTGGCGAGGCGAAATATCAAATAACTGTCATCCACGTAGGTTTAGACTGACTTTGACAGTACATTCGTATAATGATGAGTCATCATGATGACAGTTCCTTCAAATAGTGAAGTCATTATTTGAACGAACTGTCATTATTATACTACGCTAGTGTCATAATAATTGGCGCGTATCATGATGGGGATGATATAGTCATAGATACGTATGCAATGAACTTATTATATGTGAGTCGTAGATAAAAATATATATGTCAGGTATAAAAAGTCAGCAAGTCAGAAAAGGAAATGGTCAAGACTAGTTTAAGACGCCGAGAAGTACAGAAGTAGAACATAACAGAAGTAGATATACGCATACATACGAACATAGGAAGAATTATACAATTGTTACATAATCACCATACATTTTGAAGTTAAATAAAGCTTTGTTACATTGACAGAAGTCATACTTACTTATATCATCATACTACATATCTAATGCGAATTCTTGCTTTCTTCTTGCACAGATTCGGGAAAGACTAACATAAAATTAACCATTCTTAAGTCTTTAATTATAACATTTTGAATGTACCACACTAAAAAAGTACACCGGAAGTCGTATAAGCCAACTCAGTTCCACAAGTTCTAATGGGAACCTAGGTCGTGTGTGGTATCATTGGATACAAATTTTAAAAGGAAATATATTTTGTTGAAAAAAAAACAGTCCATACATATACATTGTTGAGTGTGAAGCGTATGATCATAGACATTTGTTTTCAAATAAGTTTCTTGTTAAAATATCTGTCCAATGACAACACACACGACCTAGGTTTTGGTTTGATATTTCAACTCCGACAGCAGTCATGACTACTACCGGTATATTCAGGAATAAAAACTGTTAAATACATCAGGTAGTCTTACCGTAAGCCATTTGTTTTTAATCATATTAAAAAACCTATTTTTTGCTAGGTAAAATTCCAAACCACATAATCAGTCATATTATCACGTCATCAAAATAAATAATCAATTAACTGGATATCAGAGCATTTCACATATTTCTTACTTAAGTACCTACTTATTTCGTCAAAAATACAAAATCGAAGAAAAAAAATCGAGGGAAAAAAATGTAGTATTTCATCATATGTGACCCGTTCGGAAGAAAGGGGTCTTACTGCTAAAATCAAGTTTTCGAAATACACGCGTTTAAAGAGTACAGCGTTGCTCGGCGTTCAGCCTAGTGTTGTAGGCTCATAACTCAGAAACTACTTATCAAAAAGAAATGAAATAAAGTTTGTTGTGTTCTTTAGTGATTTCTATATAAAGTGTATGAATTTCAAAATATTCTCTCTCTCGGTGTAAGCGTGAGCGCGAGCGAAGTGAAAAAAGGTACCACGTTTTTGCAGTTATTCTTTGAAATACGCACTCATCTTTCCGATTTTTTTCTTAAAAACCGCTTACGCGAAAATGTTCGAATTTTCATAGGTTAAAATATAGAATCTCAGCTACAGGTTGTCCTTTTTTTTTAAGTTTTACGTAATAAAGGGTGTAAACAGTTTGCAAAAATCTGGTACGGTTTTTTAATTCCCTCGCTCTCAAATTAATTCCTACGGCCAGAAAATGTTGATAGCTATACATGTTATACAGTAATGATATATAGAATAATTACGCAATTAATCTCATTTTGTTCATTAAAGCATTTTAGTGTGAGAATAGAGTCTATGTATTGATTCACTATTCCTATGTATAGCGGGCAGTTGTTAGTCAAGCCAAGCGTTGCCTGCACACGTGTGCACCGGCTGTTTATTTTGGACAAATTATAAGATTTCAGATTTTTAAGATTTCAGATTTGTGGTAACAAACAGAGAAAGCTGTTGTTTCCAAAACTAGTATTTTTAAAATCTACTATTGTATAAAGACTCACGTGGTGTAAGTCAATTCTACAAAAATACGTAGTATACGTAGCAATTATCGATGAGTTTGATGTAGATTCAATTTTTTACTCATCCGAAAAAACAACGTCGTTTCAAGATGAACCGCCAAAACAATCTACTTCCGGTCAAAGTGAGTAACTAGAAAATCTTATTTATTGTGAAAGTCGACTACAAGAAATATCCATGTTTCAATGTATTCCAATATGTCAGGAAATACTTTTCTTTTTACATCACCTACCACTGTAATGCTATATGAGCATTACAGCTGATTACAGCGCAGTTTAGATTAGTGCCACCTCGACCGTTAGTAACAAACCCTAGGAAGGCAGACAATTTAATAAAAAAGCCACCGAAAGAGCTTCCCGAGAAAAAAAACGCTATCAAGGCAACAAAATACAAATGCAAGATTTATTCATAGTATAAAAAATAATTTCATTCTGTACTATTACAATAAGCAACACTTTTTTACATTACATCATTATTTTCACAGCATTTCAAATTTATAAGAAGTTAATAAATAGTAGCATAATTTATCGGATTTCAGTAATACAATAATGTAAGCCAAATTCGTGTGGGAAAAATACATCAAATATTAATTTTTTTTCTGCAGTTTCGTACACATATCGAGGGAGGTGTAACTTACTTCTATTAGTTCATATTTTCTTATGATTTACTTTGTTTCGACAATAAATATTTAGTCAGATTATTTTTTTAAACAACTAATGAACAAATATAAAAATTTCTATTAGAAAACAAAAATAGTATTGTAGCGGGTAAACAAACTACTCTAATAAAAGTCCCAATTTGTAGCTAACACGTTTACTCACTATGAATAAATTAACAATACTTCTTCAATAGTTCTCATTTAACGGTATTAACAATAATATTTTAAGAGTTCGTGTCACTCGGCCACGGGACCACAGGTCAGCGTCAAGTTCTAGCGTCGACTGACTGTTCTGCCGCGTTGACGTACGGGCACAAGAGGGCGCTGTATGTTACATTCCTCCCCCTCTGGTTTCGTCGCAGTTCCTGGGGCGGAACCAGCACTATCAAGCTGCTTGGGTGGTCGTCCTCGTGGGCGTTTGGGTACAACGGGTCTGTTATCTGAGCATCCAACAAAAGGATAAATATCTGATACATGGTACTTACCAATGATCACATCCGGGTTGTTTGGGTCGCTCAGCTCATAGGTCACGGGAGTAACCTGCCGTACGGTCTGGTATGGGCCATCTCTCTTCGGAGCAAACTTGGCACTCTGTCCCTTGGCAGCACTACTTAGGAAGTGGGTCTTCAACAGGACCAATGTTCCATCTGGATAGTCCGGGGCTGGTCGTCGATGTCGATCCGCATACTCTTTTCTACGCTGCTGCTCGCTCGTTACCTTCTCCTTGATTTCAGAGAACTTAAGTGCAAAGCTCTTCAAGTAGGTAGTAATCTGGGCCACAAAGTTGTCTTCCTCCAGTACTTCTCTCATCAGTCTTTGTAAGTCCATCTGTAAGGTTTTCCTTTTAGGTTCTGGAACTCGGTATGGCGGTACTGCTATTGGTCTCTGCCCTGGTTGTACGTCAATGCAATGCTCAGCATATTCTGTAGGGTCTCCCCCTAGACTAAACGTATCGCGGTACCTTTCCAACAATGTCTCCATCTTCTGTCTTCCTTCAGTATCGAGTCCCGTACCTTCTTCATCTCGTAGCTGTAAGCTATTCAAATCTTCACTTTTATACATCGGCTTAGTTGGTGTTATAAAACCATACGTCATTGCCTTGTCGTCTCTGAAGAACCATTTGTTTTGTCCAATATCCAAAACAATATCGGCCTTACTCAAAAAATCGGTTCCTAATAGCGTTCGGCTATCTTTGTTTGAGGACAATTGCAGGAATGTTGTTGGGATACTTTTTCCACCTATTTTTACATCTACTGTAGTCACATTTACATCTTTTGTTGACATACTCCCATCGGCTAACTTGAATTGAACAGTTTCTCTTCTAAAGTCGCATTTGTTTTTAATTTTATCAAAAAGACACTTACTCATTAAGCTTCTTGTTGCGCCTGTGTCTGCGAAAGCTGTTCCTCTGAGTCCCTCGACTTCAATCCGCAATAAGGGTCTTTGACAAGCCTTTTCAGTGTGTGTGGAAAAGAATTCCTCTGCCTCGTCCATTTCTATAGCGTTTGCTGATTCCTGCTTAATCGGGTTGCACTTTGGACATTTTGATTTGATTACTCCGATAGCTCCACATCCATAACACTTTATTTGTGGACGAGTGATGGTTTCACTATCAATGTGAGATACTTTCTTTTCATCCTTGCTTTTCAGTTGCTTACAATCTGCTACTGCATGTCCTACCTGCTTACAATAAAAACATCGCAATCTTTTCTGCTTTTCTTTAGACATATCATGCTTTTCTTTTTCCGCTTTCTGTTCTGGTTTCTTTTCTTTTTCTGCATCAGCTTCCTCAAAAACTTGTTCAATGCTTCTACATTTGCTGTTTAGTACCTCAAAGCTATCAAAACTTTCACGTGTCAAACGACTTCGTATTCGCTTGTGTAATAATCCATACACCATATCCAACTGCATACTGTCGCTTAATATTTCCGGTAACTGGGCAGTTAGGGCACGAAATCGGCACACAAATTGTTCCGTTCTTTCATTTTTCTCCTGCTCTTGTCGAAATATTTCTCGCCATATTCGATAAGGTGGCATCTTTATCGAAAATGCGCTGCGAAATGCATCCACTGCATCTTTCCATGTGTTTAATGTTGCTTTCACACCTTGCCAATAAATTGCAGCATGTCCTTGCAGCAACATTGGTATACCTTTTAAGGCATTTTCATCAGTGACTCGAGCACAATCTTTGTATACTTGCACCGCATCTAAGAAAGCATCAACATCACTTCCCTTTTCACCATCAAAACGGGCTGTACAATTTACAACATTTCCACTGGTCTGTGGTGCAATTCCCCGTACGATCTCAGTCATCATTTGCATCTGATTTGCTTGCAAACCTATCATCAGTTGTTGTAATTGTTCTACTGTAATCGAAGCCGTTGGTGGTTGCCCACCACTTCCCGAGTCGTTCGGCATTTTCTTGCTTCTTAAATTATATCTACTCGTCTTGAAATCAAAATATCACGCCTATTGTTCACAATATACGCGTGTTCCACCGTGCTCGTACTGCAAATGATCAAAGCAACTCGAAAAATGATCCAAATTCGAAGCGACACCTCCAACTACGAATTTACGGAGCTCAAAGTTGATAAAAATATGACCACAATACGCCACGTCATGCATATACACTTGCCTTGTTTGCTACGCGATGTCAAACAGTACAGCCAATAGCATTCAAATGTACCAAGTGACACTTTACCGCGTCCAATAGCGAGCCGACCTTCCTACGTTGTTCCCTCGATTATCGATCCAATAAATTCCAATGCGATCCTATGGCCCCACGTTGGGCGCCAGTTGTAGCGGGTAAACAAACTACACTAATAAAAGTCCCAATTTGTAGCTAACACGTTTACTCACTATGAATAAATTAACAATACTTCTTCAATAGTTCTCATTTAACGGTATTAACAATAATATTTTAAGAGTTCGTGTCACTCGGCCACGGGACCACAGGTCAGCGTCAAGTTCTAGCGTCGACTGACTGTTCTGCCGCGTTGACGTACGGGCACAAGAGGGCGCTGTATGTTACAGTATATTATTTGACGAGCACATAACTAAGGATATAAATCGCGAGCATGAAGTTTATACGCGAGCCGTAGGCGAGCGTATAAACATGTGAGCGATTTATATCAGTTGTGTGCGAGTCGAATACGACGTTTTATCTACGACTCATAAATTTTATATCAAATGTTTTAAATGTATTTGTCAATGGTGGCGAGGCGAAATGTCAAATAACTGTCATCCACGTAGGTTTAGACTGACTTTGACAGTACATTCGTATAATGATGACAGTTCCTTCAAATAGTGAAGTCATTATTTGAACGAACTGTCATTATTATATAAGGCTAGTGTCAGTATACTCATTGGCGCGTATCATGATGGGATTATATAGTCATAGGTATGTAATTAACTTATTATATGTGAGTCGTAGATAATAGGTATTTATCTTTATTTTAGTGTATTGCTTTTGAATTTATAATATCAAATAGCTTGGTAATCGCCGGGCAAGGTTACTTGTTTTGCGAGTAAAATGCAAGCGCACTGATTCCTTCCGCGAAAAAGTTCATCGCCCCGTAACTTCGTCAAATTTCATCCGATTAATCTCGGAACAAATGATATTAAAGTATAAGATTCCAGCATTCTAAATCTGCCAAAACCCCAAAATCGATAATTTAGAAGTAAGACCCCTTTCTTCGGAGCCGGTCACATATATTTATTGTTTCGATATAACTCAGAAACTATCCAACAAGTTTTGGATAGTTTCTGCAATACTTTTTGTCGTAGAATCTGAATGTGAAAGCTGCAATTCTGAATTGTGTCTAGTTTTTTAGAAAAGTATGAAGAGGTTTATTTTTAAAATTTTCATCACTGATTTCCTCAAAAACCAGACTCAAATCAGAATTTCCGCGTCCACATTCCAATTCAACGAAAACAGTTATACCAGAAATATTTTTCACTTGTTTTATTTTGTTTATTGTTGGCCGGGATTGGCAGTACACTAACAACATTTTCAATCACTGAGTTACAGACTGTTCAACACGACAATCTAAAATTGATCCGGGAAGTAAAAATTAGTACAAAAATCTATATCACTGTATCTAAACTCCGTTACCTAAATTTTACAGGGAATCAAGCTGATAAATTTTAGGTCTATTGATTATACCATTAACATGTTGATGTAACTTTGGATTAAATTGGAGCATAGCGGCAAAATAATTCAGAACGGCAAAATTCCCATTATTGTTCCATGGTTCAGCCATCTGTGTTTCCAGAGCAATAAGAGCAAAAAATGCCCTTAGATAAAAAAAAATATCATGCGAACAAAAAAGCAGTTTTTGTGTTCTCCTTTTGTCTCACTGCCAATACATTTACAGTAACGTACATTTAAGTACGAACAAAAAACGAGACGGAGGTACGTACACGAAGGTCGCCGAAACCAAACAACAGCATGACAAAATAAGAAAACATAAAACCTCCCTCCTGACATGACGCGAGGTATGAACATCAAGAATTACAATAACAAAAGACCGACCTCCCTTCATATTTTGCTGTTATAAACGCGTAGACATTCTGCTTTCCCCTCCGCGAAGAGCGTTCTTTTTTCCATCGTCATCCTTGTTGTTGGTACAAGAATAAGAAGTACGCTCATCGTGCTGAAATAAGACCCTTATCGGGCGGCTTTAGTCGGTTTAGGCCCGCGTTTAATGTGCTCGTGTGTGTAGAACCCGAAATGCCAGCGTTCTGTATGGAAAAACGGTTTTAGTGCTTTAGTTCTGCGAACGGACCGGTAGGGCGCGCACTCGGTTTATGGATACATAAAATGTTTCCCGCGATGCTCGGATATATTACGGGGAGAGAGCGGTGCCGTTCTTCTTCGGTACACGTAACCTACCTCAGCTCAGGATAAATCTTCCCAACATAACGCTTTTCTAATCTTGTTCCGTACTGCCGTACTAGTAAGTGCATCTCATTTGGATTGCATGCAGTTTTACGATCGGAGCCTGTGAATTTATTGTCCTCTTTCGTGTTGATAAATTGATACAAACAATATTCATACAAAAGCAACTGCGTTGAATAAAATACTGCACTATATTTAGAACAAATTATTTTTTTTCTAAGTCTACAAATTGTACGAACGGTCCCAAAACTGTATCAGGCCTAGTGCATCCAATCCCGGGTTTCCCGGAAACCGGATTCCCGGTATTTCCGGACTTTTCTGGTACCGTAATCCCGGAGCTGAGATTAGTCTGAATACCGGGATTACGGTGCTGATAGATTTTTAATAGAAAATCAAAATATTATTTTTACAAACAAATTAAGAGAAAGGAATACTAAATTAATGGTTAATGCCATTACATAGGGCATCTATCCAGTGTTAGGTTGTGTGCTCTACGGCCTAATAGTTTATATTTGGTTCAGAGAATTTCGGTGTCGGCAGAAAGTGAGTATGAACGAGACACGACGTAAAAGAACTATCAACATTTGATATGTCGACTGACCGGCTTAGACTAAGTTAGCTAAACTTTGATATTCAATAACTTTTGTAGACCGATTTACATTATTTTTTCGAGACATGTAAGGAAATTCATCAAATTTATGATACATCAATATACTTTGATAATTAAAGAAAATAAGATGTTCCAGCTGATTATTAATACTGGGAGATCAAAAATTGTGTTTTTGGTCATGTTTGAGACATCCTGTGGGATAACTAAGGAACTTGTTCTCTCGCAGGTTGGCAACTAGGTACTCTCTTACAAAACCATATCAATTGTCAACATCTTGTTTTCTAATTCATCACAATATATGAATTTTTGTAGAATATACACAGTTTTATGCAAGATTTTGTATTTCACGCATAATCAAGTCAGTAAATTTAGTAAATTTAAATAGCTAAGTTTTATTTGAAATTGTTTATCTTTTACAAAATTCAGATATTGGAATGAACCAAAAACAAAATGTTCAGAATATGGATGTCCTTGTAACAGAGCACAGCCGGCGAGCACTCAAAAAGTGATAAATTAACGATATTGAAGCGCTTTGCTCTGCCTCAGATGTAAAAAATACTACCGTTTCAACAATTTAGTGTGTTTTTATAACTCTACTATAAAGAATTTTCACTATAGCAGCCCAAAATACAGCTGTTTAGGTACTTTCAAAAAAATTATATCTTGTGATTTTCGTGAAATTTCAAAATTTCAAGTGTAATGCGCTAGCTAGGGGTTAGGTACAAACTCTTTTTCTTTGTTGTATTTTAATTGCCTATACTAGAGACAAGTTTGTTTCGGTATAGCGTAAAGAAAAAAAAAAAAAAAATTTCAGCCCACCTATCCCTATCCCTACTATATACTAAAAGTCTAGCACAGTCCGCGCAAGAAGTTTACGAACATCGGCGAATCGGGGGAAAGGTCTGCTCCTCGGAGAAGCGAAAATCGCCGCCGCAGGCGCCGATTTTCCGCCTAAAATTTGATTCTACAGCACTTAGGCCTTCGATTTCGTCCATTTTCGGCCCAGTTTTCGTTATTTTTTACCTCGATTCGGGTAAATTTATGGATTATGCTTTAGGAGTGTACAGGTCATCGCGTCGCCATGGCAACCTATCGAGGTTGCTAGGCAACGGCCGCGCGCTTCGCGACGCGGTCACCAGACGGCGGCACATCATCATGTCGCTGTTGGGATTACGCTACGAAGCAATAGATGGCGCCCCGTAACCGCTTCGAACGTACGAGCATACTCACGTCGCGCGTGTAAGAGCATCCGGGCTTTTTGTTTACCTCTTAACGCTTCGGCGATCTACCTAGGTCGACCAGCAGGCCAATTAGGCCTGCACATTCTCCTAGTTGTATACTATATACCCAATCTAGAACCGCAAGAATGATAATTCTCACTAAATCCAGATTAATAATCAAACAATAAAATAAAAACAAAACTGCACCACAAATGGTGTTATTATCACAGATAGTGAATTTCCGGTTATAGTTTACTATTTTGTTTTTATTTTAGCTGGCTCAGTTAGTGCTCAGGTGAATCTTTGGCTCATAGAATACCACGGCAACGTACTACAAATCAAATAAATCAGTGATAATACAAAAAAGGGGAAAACCGAGTGATAATATTCCTCAAATAAATGTAGAGAGCAACTGAGTGGACAACTTAAAAAAATGGAAAAATCTTGACAAATCTTTGCAAATAGCTCATTGTAATTCCAAATCATACAATAGTGCTTCATGAAGTGGATTTGAGAAGTCCTTGACGAATGGTGCCAATAACAGTGCATAATGTCACGAATGTCATTTTGCATTAGAATTACATTATTCATTATCTCTATCCACGTTATATATAAACCTGCAATAAACGTTGATGCTTCATGATATTTGCATACAACATTGACAAGGACTTGCCAAACAAAACTGCTAAAGAAAGCTTTGCTAGTGTAATTCAGGCATTAGACACTCAGTTCCAAAAAAGTGACGCACTTGATGTTTGACCTTAACTTTAGTGACATATTTTTTAAACCAGTGGGCCGATTTTTATTTTTTTTATTTGCTGGTAGGCAATTTCTGTCTTAAAAAAATAAAGACGTGGAAATCTATTCAATGTATCCTGGATTGTAGTAGAAAAACTGGAACCTTGTTTTCTCCTCGTTTTTTAGGCACCCTGTGTGTTAATCAAGTAATGGTTTGGTAGTGCTTACACAATACACTCTATATGAGAGACGCATCTTTTACGAGCATTTTGTTTTTTATTCATTGATTTATCTCTAAACTTGGCCGAATTACAGTTTTTT
Source organism: Aphodius sticticus (assembly GCA_963966075.1). Lineage (NCBI taxonomy): Eukaryota > Metazoa > Arthropoda > Insecta > Coleoptera > Scarabaeidae > Aphodius > Aphodius sticticus. The sequence continues at coordinate 26,269,248 of OZ014512.1, forward strand.
TTGCTGAAGCCTTAACGTTTAACCCACAAATTTATTTCATTGTAGGATCACATTGCCTTTGAGAAACTATTGCCATAGCCATAGCAATTAATTTGTTGTAGTGATGAAGAAAGTAAGCAGACGGTTTGTAGCCATAAAAGATGTTAATTTAAAAGCTACGAGACGCGCAAAGGTGCTAAATCATTGCCTATAACATCGTGCTGCAAGAAAAAATTTTGTTGAAAATTAGGGAGAATGGAATATTCCTGAATGGTCGAATGTCTTGTGTATGGACTAGTCCAGGTTTTGCCTTAACACGATGGATGGTAGAAGAAGACTGTTGAGAAAAGTTTATAATTTTGGGGTTAAAAAAACCTAAAAAATATATGACATTAAAGTTAGGTCAAAAATCAAGTGAAGATAATCAAATAAAAGAAAGGGCTTCAAGTTAGTATTTTTGCAAAGTAACCGCCATGTAACAGGCGAAGTTTGCTTATGTGAAACCAGCATTGATATGTGACTTGCATAGTGTCGTCACCATTTTTCTACTATCGTCGGAGAAATAGATACAAGAGCAACAGTTGAAACCAAACTAATTTAGACATCCAACGGTTGGAATAACCAAACACACGATACACCTCAACAATAAACGGCACGGCGAGAACACGAACAACAAATGGCAGGTTGAACAAACGAGAAATTCCATCGATATTATTCTGTGAGCACTTCACTTTGGCTCTCCACTCAATGTGCTGTCCACGAGCATTATAAATTGCTACAAATCATTTTTAAAGTCTTTAAAAGCTTTTATATCTATTAGCTTGATGAGCATTCTTCAGTTTATGTTTCTTATTATTTCTATTTACAATTTATTTATTGATTAAATTGTAAACACAAAGCAATATCAATGTTCAATTTTATCACCAAGATAACAAACTGATGTTTATTAATTCAGGTGGTTAATAACAAATAATAATTACTTCGATCTGAACAGATATATTAATTTTATACAATTATTTCGCGATGACTCGATGAAAAGGTAAAACCAAAACAATTACACAAAATGGCCACATCCGAACTACCTGTAAAATTAGCAATTGCCGTGATAAAATTACGGTACCCACGAACTCGTTTACGAATATAATTCTGATCACATGTTGTAGTACCCGGTCATACAACACAATGCTCGTACGCATTGTAATTTTATTGTACAAACGTGGTCCACTTTTTTTCCGAATGGAAAATACATACCGGAGCGCACAAAGGTTAATGGCTACAAAATGCGGCGTGCAGAAGCACTGCAAGCTCAAACAAAGCCAATGAACAATGGTTCGTCAATAATTAATTATTATAATCGATAGTTGATGTGGAGACCGCAGCGCCACAAAGTGCAGCATTTCACTACTGCTGCAGCGACCGTAAATATTTATATTAATAATACAATACGCATTTTCACCGAAAATAGCTACAGAGCGATACTCGTATTTTAATTAACAAGGTAGACCAACGACAAGGACATTATAACAAAATTCAACTATTTATGCGTCAAAAAAATACTGCATCATCACTGCGATACACTAGTCGACAAATTTTAATTCGTTGTCGGCTACTTTAACCCTAATATACTTTTTTTTTGTTATTTTGGAAGTGCTGATTTTGAATATGGCCATAAAAGATAAAAGATTTTGGTAATTAATATTTTGATGTTTGATAACTTTTGAACTACCCCACCGACTTTTATGATTACTTCGGCACCTTGTAAAGAACATATGACAATTGTAAAATATTATTACATCTTTGAAAAAAAAAATAATAGTTAAGGTGCATGAAATTCTATTTGATTGAGATCGGTCGTGTCTGCATTAAAATAAAACTAGTTAGCCAGGATTTGGCAGAAATTTTTATTGTTTTGACAGTAGGTATTAGAACATACTGCCATTAGAACGAAAATATCTGTCCAATCCTGGCCAACTAGTTTTATAATGCAGACACGACCGATCTGAATCAAATAGAATTTGCTCATGCAGCTAAATTATTAATTTTACCCAAAGATGTCATAGACATAAATTATACAAAATCTCCTCTACTTTAATTTATTATTGAACTATTTTGACGAAATTACAAAAATTGCGGCTCATTTGCAAAATCCTTGCAAAATGCTTAGAGTAAACATCCAGTTCCTTTGGACAAAAACTTTTTCAGTTTAGTCATGAAACTTCTAAATATGAAGTTTCGTCCCGATACCTTTCAAAGTTTGGAATCGTCGCCACAAAAAAGCCGGGTACACACATACACACACACACACACACACACACACACACACACACACACACACACACACACACACATTAGGGTGAGCCGACAAAACGCTTTTTTGTTTTTTCAAGTCGTAATACCGCGGAAAAGTTGCCAATTGGGGAGACTAAAAAGGGGTAAAAAAATAAATAAAATCGGTTTATATCTTCCGGTCGCGCATGGGCTCTAAAGTTGATATTTGTACCATAACTAGTTCTCTTACTGAACGTGTCAATATTTAAATGGAATAATCCTAGTCGACTCTTATGCGAACCGATAATGATTTAGAAAAAAAAATGGTTCAAATCGAAAATAAGAATACAGAAAATAAAGAAAATAAAAATAAAGAGTCAATTTTTTGCTTAAATGACTCTTTATTTTTATCCCGTGTATACGACTTTCGTAGGCTGTAATATTTCCCATGTAACGCATTTATAAGTTGCACGATTCTCTTATCTGTAACCGTGGGGATAGATGCTTTCTGATATAAACTACTTATTTTGTTAGCTACTGCACTGGCAACTTGTAAAAAACTGACGCTTTTATTATTAACGTTCAGTGCCAAATTGTATCTCTCCTGTGCACAACACCGAATCACGTCCTCCCCAGTAGGAAGCTTGTTTGATGAAAAATCTTGAGGTGTACCAAATATAGGGCACTCAAATAACTGTATTGTGATGATTTTCTTGGGTACAGCCATAGTATATCACCGTTAAGTCATAAAGTTACACGTTAAGTCGCAAAGTTACACGTTGTCACAAACTTACTCAAAAGTGTCATAACACAAAACCAATATTGAAATAGCACGAACGCCAAAATAATAACACGAAAACTAAATCCACACGCAATTGCGTGGCCCTGGGCTAGAGTGGTAACTGGGGAGGGGGGCCAACGAGGTCCCGAGCGAGTTACGACTAGCGCCAGAATTTGTTAGATTTGAGAGCTGTGGTGCGAGCGGAAAACCTTAACCGATTTGAACCATTTTTTTTTTCTAAATCATTATCGGTTCGCATAAGAGTCGACTAGGATTATTCCATTTAAATATTGACACGTTCAGTAAGAGAACTAATTATGGTACAAATATCAACTTTAGAGCCAATGCGCGACCGGAAGATATAAACCGATTTTATTTATTTTTTTACCCCTTCTTAGTCTCCCCAATTCGCAACTTTTCCGCGGTATTACGACTTGAAAAAACAAAAAAGCGTTTTTTCGGCCCACCCTAACACACATACACACACACACACATACACAACACACATACAGTCATTTTTTTGTACCTTGGTCAAAAATGTTCAGGGGGCCCATTAATTTCTTCCTCAGTATGTCATTGTGTAATGCCTTTGATAAATAATATTTAAACAATTTTAGAGTGGTACATAAATTACTAATTACATGACATTCTATAGCGAAAAAAATTGCAGAATTCTATTACTAGAAGATGCTGCATGAAAAGAAGTACCATTACATTTGTGGGATTGTTGAATTTCATCGAACCAATCTGGATATTTAATATTAATTTATGAGTTATTGTGCATAAGTTACAAATGCTAAAATGGATAACTTTTTAGCTGTTAATCTTAGCTGTTGCCCTACCGATAGACATTTTAGGACAGCTGATTTATGGATCTTTTGAAATAAAAACAGGTGTTCTATTTAAAATCCATAAGTTATTTGACATTTAGCAAACCTCCAGTTATTCGGGATCTCATTTTAGAATCGCAAATCAATAATAACTGTCCAAAAGTACCATACTTTTACAATCAAAAATGACTTCTTCTGTTTCCTCGTTAGCTACCTCAGTATGATTTTAAAAAAAAACTCACATTTTAGACATTAATTTCAGAATATCTCAGAAACAGTTGATAACAGCTAGTTGATGTCAAAACAACTAGGATAAATCTCAATTAATCAAAATGCTATAATATACATAGTGTTCCTATTAAAAAAGCATAATTTTGTGTTGGGACGTTGTCGTGGAATCAATGAATAACGAAGGAGTGATTATCTACAACTATATGTATGGAAGAAACGTGTATTTCGATTTCTGAAGCATAACAAAGTACATAAGCAAATGTTGTTTGGCGAACATACACATTGATATTTATTCATGTTTGTTCTTAGATTGACCACTTAAAACAACAAATTCTAATCGATACACTGGCGGTCTCAAACCTACTTAAAAATGTCCCCCAGCATCTGAGAATTGCAACTTTTTTGATTTCTCATAAATGCGACCACTAATAATGTGTTATTAGGATTAAAAAAAACCTTGTCGACCAGCGGTATCGTTTAATATATGCTAATTGCAATAAAAATGAAGCTCAATAAAATGAAGAACAATACGCAAAGCTACATCATGTTAAAAGCAATATCCGAGGGCAGTAGGAGTCATATTTACTAGAAATTTAAATTCAGCGGCGATACTTCTATGTAGGAGATTGCGCTTCGAGCAAAACATATTGCCGTATACTCGCCGGGCTACAAAAGAGAAATGTTTTCGGTAGGTGTTTCCGCAAGCAAATTCGAGCAAATCAGGCGTCAGACGACTTGAACCGTGAAATATATATAAAGGGGCGTGATCGTTCGCATATATCATTATTACCAGATCGAGGCGGCTATCTATCTACGGCAGGATGTCGTCCCTGGCTGTGCCAGGACTCGCTGCTAGATGCGATGAAATTTTAAATTCACCTGGTCTGCGAGCGAGAGGATGAGATTTTTATACTTTTCAGGCCAGATGCTGCACAAAACATCATAAATTCATGCGCGATGCCGATGTCGCTACATTCTTTTTTTTTTTGGTCGCGTCTCCTCGGCGAAAATCGAACGTGAATTGAGATTTATTCTCGACGCCACAATAGAGCAAAACGAACGTTAAACATGAACTAGTGAACGCGATTTACCGTTTTTACCGCACTACCTTTCGAGATGCTATTCGAAAGACTTACTTTTTCTGGGTATGTAGATTTTCGAAGATAGCTGATGTATTATGGATGTATGCGGAATTTTTATCTTGCTCCCCGAAAATAATTAATTCAACATTCCAACTTTCCACCTGCAATTTCTTTTACTGATCGGACAATATCTTCTGTTCGTTCTTAAGACCTCAATTTTCACTGTTTTAACCAAAATTATATCATTGATAAATTTTACACAAATAACAAATAAATAAACTTTCAGGAAACATTCGCTAAGATAAAGAAAAATAACTAAGTTACAGTTGAAAAGTTTATCCATTATTTTCAGATTTTACAACAAATTGACATTAACAACAGATTGATGATCTGCTTGAATCTGTAATATATGCTTTCTATTTATTTAATATAATATATTTTATACCTTTCTTATTACTTTAAAGTAAAATTCCGACAATCGCAATAAGTTTTGCTACGTCTGTGGATTGTTGGTGTTGTGTTGAGGTTAGGCATATAATAACTTTGTTACCGTATTTTTTTTTGAGATATACTGCTGGTCACGTAATCTCGAACCAGATGATGAATTATATAAACAAAGAAGTTCGAGTAAACAAATTTTATTATTGTATTTCTTGTATTTTTCATAGTCCCCATTAATCAAAATAATACCAAAATAATACCAATAATCAGTCCAATTCTGTGTCACAGTTGCTACATGGGTTGCTAGGAAAGTGAATTGTTAAAGCTTAAGTTTTAACAACTGTCGTAGCAACTGAGACCAATTTGTCAATTCTGTAAGAACGAATTTATCAACCGTTGTTAAATTACAATTTTTACGCGAGTTGTTAGCAAAGTTGCTATATGCTGAATTGGGGCTAACTTCATATATGTCACATGTATGTTATGTTTTGCGGTGGTTGTACGTCAACGCATGAAAATAGAGTGAATATTTGAAAATGTCTAAAGAAGAATCTGGAAACTGTGGTGAAAAGAAGCGGCGAGGGAAGAGGGTTAATTCAGAGCAAACCGAATATATTTTAAATTATATAGAAGCCAACAAAATTGTATTAACGGGAAAATGGCATCCTCTTCGTATAGAAGAATTTGAAAAGTCTTGGGATGACCTAACTGCCGGCCTAAATAGCATCGAAAATGGGACAGATGTGTTTTATATTAGGCATATAACTAATATTCTGAAACATACTAACCCTCTTTTCGCAATTACAAATTCTTCAATTGACGGAAATTTTACGTATCGTGGTAATAAGTTATCAGAGATGAGAGTGCTGATTTCTTTAATAATTCTGCTTACTGCTGGTTGACTTACACCAAGGGAAATATCCTGCCCAATGCTGGTTTGATAACCACCAACAGCATAAAAACTAAGAGCAACAAGAACCTACGACAAGTAGATTTTATAATTAATTTTTCAATTAAAATGAACTGAAGCAAAAAAAAATGTGGCATTAATCATATAGGGTAGCAATATTTTTTGCGTTTTAGTATATTTTACACTAAACCTTTCTATGAAGTGGAATTTTTGTATTCCTTCAACCTTCATCAACAAACTCTCTTATCTCCTCAATTAAATTAATTGCAAGATCTTTTGATAATCTATATTGTTTTATGAAATTAAAATCCGGTACTTGGAATGGGTCAGAATTATCTCGTAAGGTCCTGTATAAAATTATTCTTCTTCTCCTAAAATTTTGATCGGTTAGGTATACCTACTTGTGAAAATTATTTTTATTAACAGATATATTTAATTTATTATAACTATTCGTAATATCTGTTTTCCACATTATCCATTTCGTTTAAGAAATTTAAATTGAACATGACACCCACAGGATACATGTTGACACAAGAGTTGCAAAACTATAACAACTGTCAGATTCGTAGTGGTTACTTATCAACTCAGTTGATAAATATTTTAGCCACTCAGTTGCTCTAAGGGTCATACAGAATTGCAACTTTCCGCAAAGTTGTTATTTACTTATTGACCTTGGCATTTAGCAACTTTCATGGTTGCTAGCGTTAACAACTTAGATACAGAATTGGACTGATTATCAGTCAAATTTCAACCGATTCTAATAAACAAACGCATACTAAACACAAATTTAAATGGGCTTTCAATAACAAAAAAAAATACACATCGAAAAATGTCATAACATTGTTGTTAAAAATGAAAAAAGTCTGAAAATAACGGAAAACTTCTGTATATTTGCTACTGTAACTTTGTTATCTTTTATTGTAGGTATACAATCGAGCTGTACATCGTTTTCAAGGTATATCCTTCATCTTTCAATTGCATCTTATTATGGAAATTGAAGATCAAATGGCAGACGATGATTCCTTCACTGATGTTGTTTCTGTTTATTGTCGCATAACGATTTTACAACGCTCTTGCTATTTATCATTTCTTGCGTGGCTCGCTACACTCTTTTGGGTGGTCTTCTTTTGGCATTGCCATCATTATCACCGAAACTGTTGCGGAGTCAGCCATTTTGAATCGAGAAAAACTATTGAAAACGGGCCACCCTAGCAAGTATAATAACAATAAATTTTTTCCCATTTGATTTTCATCAGAACTTTATAAATAATAAAAATCCACCAAAGCTGCGAACTGTGTAGCTAGTAATCGGCTAAATAATTGAACCGTTTTTAATTGTGTTTCGACAACATCGAATGCCATCGTCAATTACTTGCCGCATCCAATCCGGTGTCCTTTCAATTAACGTATTGCTCATTACGGCCCGCACTATTCGATTTGCCGGATTTCACGGACGAACGCTGTTGAAAATCTGTATTGCGTTTGTTTTTTAATTGACGATTTTTATCGAAACGAAAATCCGTAACTAAATTACAAGAGCGTTCGTCCCATGAACGTTGTTGATTATGACAGATCCATGGATAGGTACTATAAAATTGTAGCTATCAATTCTGGTGGAGGTGCCGGTAATACACAGAGTGGTCGGTAATTCCATGTAACATCTTTAAGGGGTGGTAGAACAGGTTACTTAGAATCTATTTAACCAACTTTATCTCTATCCAAAAGATTACTGCTTTCGAGATATTTACAGTTTCATATTCAACAACTAAAATTGCATCCTTTTCCCCTATATTAATTAGACTCAAGTTTCCTAATAGGTCGACCACTTCCTACAGAGAACAAGAGGTTATATCCGCCCCCATTAAGCAATTCTGTAATGAAGTGAACTTTGAAATAATAGTACGCCGACGTGACGGCTTAAACCGGAAGTTAGTGTTGTTACACACCCTTCGAAATGATTAAATTCCGTAAAATCAAATGATGGCGCACAACGGTGCTTGCCTAACAATATTAGCAACTTTGCGCCCTCCAAGTTACAAGTTTGGTGCACACTGCCTCATTCGACAACTGTTATTGTTAACCGCTTCTCCTATATTAATTGACACTGAATGTAGAGGGCGCGCGCGCACAATGTTCCTTCGACAAATTATAACGTAAACACGAGGTCTCTAGATAAGGAAACACGAAGCTAATTGGGCACATGCAGCAAAGGGACGAGCTTTCCGATAAATTAACTTCATAAACGATATGCTGTTTCTGCTTGAGAATAAAATACAATTTATTTATAATAATAAAAACACAAACTAACAAACTTTTTACACCGGTTTATAATAAATTTTTCATAAAGCATATTCACAGAAAATATTATGACACCTACTAGGTAGTTAATATTTTGATGTTTGATAACTTAACGTAAATTCCCATGATGGGGGCTGGAAGCCGGCCGTTCAAGTAAAGAGGGCAAACTGTCGCATAACAAGCCGACCATCGTCCACGCCTGCTACCTCAAGGCTATATAAACGCGATCTGACTTTCGGACATTCCTATAGTTTAAGAAGAGGGGAATCGAATAGTGTTGGTTACATTAAGATTGAACATAGGGTCAACGAGATACAGCCTATTGAATATCCCGATTTTTGCAAATATTCCGGGTCACCTAATCAATTAATAATTAATTACGGATTATAATTTACATATTTCGGATCGCGCTTTTCAAGTTTTAGATTGACCGAAGAATGCTCGTTCGAACAGTGTTACTTTCATTGCGATATCTCTAAGGGTACTCGAGAAATCAGCGTTTTTCTAAACACGTAAATTCGCTGAGAGAATTTCATTACCTGTTTCTATAACATGCTTTTACATAGATATCATAAAAATATTGTGTCATTAAAGTTGTCAAAACCTTGTCGACCAGTGCAATTTGACGAGTGTAAATAACGAGAAATAGAGACAGAATTTTGTTCATAAAAAATATTATAATTCGATTATTTTACCCCGTTATAACTAATCGCTGAATCTAAATTATAAATTCGCTCATAATAGCCCGACAACCCCCAACCACCACCCTCTGCGGAAAATGAGTATTTAATAATGCGCGCGCCCGGATTGGTGCTTTTTGCTTTTCTTCTTCATTTTTTTTCTCCTTTTTTTAATAAACTCTCCCTGGTGCAGCTGTACATTAGTATGCAGAGCATTCAATTGAAAATTCCGCAGACCGATCCAATAAATCAACGTCAGAGTGCTCATTGATGCCGACCGGAATAAAGTAAATACATACAGCGCCGCCAACAGCGCCACCCCGCGCAAAAAAAAAAACAACTAAGAGACCCGGCCCGGAGATAAGCCTTAATTAAATTACAGCGAATAATTAATCATTGTCAGCGAAAAGGAGGTGGGACGTTTTGTTTGCATTTTCTCCGTTCGATGACAATGAAGCCCACTCTGCTATATTTACTAAAAATACGCGACATTTCCCACGATTTTTCGTAATATACATGGTGTTTGGTAGTCCGGTGTTACAGTTTTTTAGGGGGTTATTGAGGTTTTATATTAATGCTATTTTATACATATATTTTAGCGTTTTTGCAAATCCAAACCGGACGACTGATATGCTATACCCGGTGATCCTAGGCACTATTAATGCCTACAAACAAGCTTTTTTTTGTTTTCAAAATAAAATAGCTGGTTTGTTGAAATACCTGATGTTCCTGCTGTGTCCACAGGGTGTTGACGTAAAGCCTTTAAGAGGTGGAAGAGAAGGTCATATACTATATTATATATTTTCTTGATATTTCAACTTTCCCAGAAACTCGAAAACATAAATAAGATATTCTTAATATAAATTTAAAACATCAAAAGAAGAAAAGAAACTCAAGAAACAGCTATTTATATCGTATTTAATTCCAGTATCTAACATTAGCTTATTTGCTTATTCTGTCAAAGTTGTAAGGCAATATCTGCAAAATATCGATTTTATGTATTTAAAAAGGCGTCCCCAACCCCATCTCCTTAACCCTTTGCCTGCCCACCTATTTTTCGCAGACTATCGCCGTACGTCGTCTTGAAACGTTTACTGTATCATTTTGCATGGTTTTCTATAGTTGTTTTATTTAGTATTGTATTTAGTATTTAGTATTTTGACGTATTTGGTAGTGTAGACAGTTCTACATTGGAGCTACTGCATAAAAAAATCAGCGGCAAAACGGGAAAACTTATACGTAAATTTGTTTGGAATACTTTTTCTAGAGAATTAAAGAGTTTTGATCATACATTTTATTGATAGCCGACTATAGGGAGCAATATGTTTTCAAATACCATTTCTGGGTTTTGTTAGTGCATCAAGAAAATTTGACTGTACACATACCCGTATTTTACAAGTTTTTCTTGTACTTTTGAGAATCAAATGCAATGAATCATTTTCATTGCACATGCAAAATTTCAACTCGATTGGACAGATTTTCCAAATTTTGGAAAATTGTTCACACTTATTTATTGATTTATGCATTGTCTCTGTAAATCTACCCACATGCCAAATTTCAACCCGATTAGATAATTTTTAAAAATTTTTCTAGATTTTGGAAAATTTTCCATGTTTTCATTGATTCATGCGTTTTCAGCGGAAATCTGCCTACATACAAAATTTCCAGTCGATTGGACAGATTTTCCAAATTTTGAAAATTTTGCAAAATTTTACCAAATTCTTTTATTGACTCATCCATTATCACCGGAAATCTGCCCACATGCAAGATTTCAACTCGATTGGACAAATTCTCAACATTTTTCCAAAAAAATATTCCATTTTTTATTGATTCATGCATTGTCGCCGGAAATCTGCCCACATGCAAAAATTTGAACTCGATTGGACATTGGCAAGTATTTGAAATATCGATTACAAGATTTAAACGTAACAAACAAACAAACATATAAGAAGTGAAGTCAATAGCCGTAGTAAAAAAATGATTAAGAATTACCGTTTGATCAAAAACTATTGTGAAAACTGCCACACACCGTGTATAACATGCGATGCACACACGTATGGAGTATGCTGTGAGTGCATCTCATGTGATGCACGGGACAGGCAAAGGGTTAAAAAGCAAATGAATATATTTCAGTCGCTACTCCTTTTGCGGGATTTCAACTTTTCCGGTATTCGTAATGTGTTATAACTTATAATATAGTTACAGGACGTTTCATTAAATAAAAATAAAGTATATTTTTTTCAGCCACTCTTAAATACAATATCTGCTATAAACAAAAATAATTTCTTATTGTACAAAGTGATGAGTCAAACAGTGTTTGTATAAATAACGGAAATATCACCTTATGCGACATCAATAAATCATCCTGTATAAGCTGCGGGAAGAACAGTGTTGCTGTTTCGTTCATTCCAATCGTTCATGATTCCAAATTTTCAGGTTTCCATTTTTTTTTGAGAGATAAGTAGGAGGCGCCGCTCCACAAACACCCTGTATTATTTATTCGTTAAGATCAATTCATTTTGATTAAAAATTCATAATAAAATATTCAACTTCTTGTAAATGGAATACAAAAATTGAATGTTAGCAAAGTATCTAAGGTAGTAGGTTCAGATGAAATAATATTGTGCTAATTACAAATAGTTTTTTGTTTAAACAAATTTGCTCTACTAAATTGTGTTGAAAGGTTATGGTTCTCGGGTGCATATTACAAAAATCTACACACATTCAGTTATTTTGGTAAATCAAAATACAAACCATTGAGAATAAATTGGAAATTTTACAACTTTCGCATTTCCTTCTTCGCTTCAAAAACAAGTTACACTACACGCAGTAGGCATATCCTACATTCCGCATAATATGCATATGCAGACAACATCAAAGAAACTTCTGCTGTGATATAGCACAATAAACATTAAATTTGCGTGTATTGATAATTACTAGTCGACACGTACCTCGGGATCCCCTTGAGGGGATCGAACCCTCCACTTCCCCCTCCTGCCGTGTATGCGGCGTTCGCACGCCAGTGGCGCCGCGTCGCGTCGTGGCAATAATTAAACACTTTGCGAGTTGGAAAGTGTTGTGACATCCATCGCTAATATAATTACAAACGATTTACATGGTACCCGAAAACCGGCTATCCCATCACGGCTCTGTTAGTCGGATAGATCCTGTGTTCCATTATCAAAACTCGGGTAACGCTTCCACAAATATATTGCTATATTAACTCTGGTAATTCAGGGTCTCCCAAAGTTTAAGTGAAAATTTGTGGGGAGTTTTGCGAGTTTGGGTGTTTCGGCTGTAGGTGCCGCTTTTGGGTTTATTTAAGTTGTATGTTTTAAAATAATTAAGTACTTAAGGTAAACTTCCCAATTTCTGACACTGTCGTAAATTCCGACATATTTCTATTTAGATGGATAAAATAAGAAATCTATATACAAAATATACAAATTTAATTCTACACTTGTCTACACTGGCCGACACACTTGAATCATAAAACAATCATGAAAACAAGTATAGAAATTTTCCCGGTGGTCTCGTTTAATATACACACTTTACTATGAAAGTCAAGAAAAGAACAGTTATAGAAATTCTATAGTAAATACATTACTTCGTTCTTCATATTACAAAACAAACATTTAATAAATTTTGATCGGAAAAACTAAATTTCCGTCTGTCAATAGTACTGACTTTTGCAGCCATCAACACTTTATTTAATGGCAACATAGTAATGAAAACATTTTATCGCATCAGATCAGGAAACTTTCGAGAAAAAGACTAAAGAAATTCGTAAAATATTGATGGAACTAAACGCAACATGGAATTTGTGAATGAAATATAAAATTGTGTTTTGGGTAGAATTGACATTAAAGACGAATCTGGACTCAAACATTTTATCGTGTAAAGTTTTCGAAAAAAGTTGAAATGTAAACAGCGCAAATTTGGTAAATTGCAATTTTTTTACAGGTCTAGTATCCTAGATACCTCAAAAGGATAGTAACCTAAAAGTACATGTGAAATTTGTTTTCAGCTTGATTTCTTTAAGCATTTTTTAAGCAACATAACGCAATACCTTGACGTGATATGCAACTTTCAGGCTCGTATTCAGCGAAAAGACATCAATCGAAGATTTTCAAGTACTGTGTTACAAATCATCGTCTATTCTCACCATTTTGTTCTTTGATCCAGTGATCAAAGAACATCAAAGATCATCATTTTGTTCTTTGATTACTGGACCAAAGAACAAAATGATTGGAATAGACGAGGATTTGTAACAGAGTACTTGAGAATGTTCGATTGTTTTGTTTTCGCTGAATACGAGCCTGTAAGTTGCAGATACTGATCTGCATTTTTTGTAGAGATTCACCGATAACTTCAAGTAAAATTTTGCAATTTTAAAAGCAGTTGGACTTTGCTGTAAATGTTACTTAATTGAGGGCGAATTACACCAACAAAGATAGATAAGATATCTCCAGTTAAATAATATCAACGTTAACTATATGCAGTTAGCGCTATCTGTGGATAAAATCTCAAGATAAACTATTGTCTCCTTTATATTGGCAGACAAATTATGCACTAATTACTATTACGTATGTATTTACATATATCAGCTGATACACGCGTTGATGTAGTATTATACGTTCTCTATAGTATTATAGTGTAGTATTATTATAGTATATTATAATACAAGCTTTATAAGACAAAAATTGGCGCACGAGTTATTTAGGTTCTTCATATATCACTGTTGATAAAGCGGTCCGCGCCGACCGACAGCGTCGAGCTGTAACCGGCCTAAAAGTCGCAATAAATACGTAAACATTGCAAAAACCACGTGATTTTTTGCCATTTAGACCCCTTCTAACTCAATGAGACGTAATAGCACCCGCTTACCCTTGAAAAATGTACTACTTATCCGATTATCCTGAAAACGCATCCATTCAATTACAATCAACAGCGATGACGAAATAGAAAAAACATCCTACCTTATTCCGACGATTTTGGTCTTCTAATTGGACGAAAATAGATTTGGAAGGCATCGAGAACAACATCAACACCAAATGTCACACATTTACCACGTTTATAAACAAAGCCACCGCTCATTTTGTATGCAAAACGCGAATTACGCGTCGAAATTTGAAGACGGAGTTTCAAACGCTACGGAGTCTACCAGATGGTTAGCAGTACTAACAAAACAAAACAAACCAACGTCCCTATTGACAGCTGAACTAACCAGTATATTTTGTAAATAAAGTATCTACTAAACTATCTGCAACGTTAAGTTAAGATAAATTTATATCTGAAGATAGAATATCGAATGTTATATTATCTAACTTTTGGTGGTGCAATCCACCATGAGAGTATTAATTTATCTCTTCTTAAAAATTCGACTGTGAAGGATGTGGCATAATATTTGAGCTTCAGGGCAAACCACAGTTTCAGTTTTTTCAGATTTCTGGTAGCACAGGTATTGCAAAACAATAATAATACGCTGAGGCTGATGATCAATTTATTTATTGGATTTCACGCATACCGGTTTCGGGTTTCCCCGTCTTCAGTGCAGAACTATAGAGTTAAAACAAAATATACAATTGTAACATTTTAAAAATTCTTACATAACCTAAAAACTCTTACCGTCAAATATCAATTTACAAGCATATCTATAGGAAAACGGGGGCAGGCACATCAGTTGTAGTTGAATCAATCCAAAAATGAGCAACGGAAGAAAAATCCATAAATGGAAATACTCAAATTACAACAATAATATCTCTACCTCTCATTGTTGAAATTTTGCGTCGTGTTAACGTGAAAAGTATGGTTAGAGGTGTAACTGTCAATGTCATAGTCGAGTCGTAACTGTCGGACATTGACAGTTACACCTCTCTAACCATACTTTTCACGTTAACACGACGCAAAATTTCAACAATTAGAGATATTATTGTTGTAATTTGAGTATTTCCATTTATGGGGTTTTCTTCCGTTGCTCCTTTTTGGATTGATTCAGCTACAACTGATGTGCCTGCCCCCGTTTTCCTATACAGGGTGTGTATAAATTGGCGGAAAAGCTATACGTGGCGATGTTCTGAGTAAAATTCTGAGTAAACAATCTTTATACTAAAATGTTGTAGTGTCATATTGTGCCCTCAGGAGCCATTTGAAAGAAACATAGATTTGGCAACGCTGAATCCAACAGGTGTTCGTGTTACTATGCACTGTAAACAATGGGTCCGTATACCATACACATGTCGGCATACTTATTAAACGTATATTCCATGTTGAACGAACGAAAGGATAACGTAAAATACAATAACTAATAAACTAATAAACTAATTAACTAATGAACTGTAGGAATAGTCACGGTAGAACGGTAGAACTGACGAAATTAGCACAAACAAGTCAAATTACTTAATTTGATTATACAACTGTCAAAAGTGGCAAATGCCAAAATTAAGTTACCCATGTTCTACAGTGTTGCCGAATGTATTTTTATGACAAAATTAACGAAATACCGAAATTAAAAACAAACTTTTTAGGCAGAAAGATAACATTTAGGAAAAGAAAAATTTTCAATATTGTTCTTTATTCTAAACTGCAGCTTCTCCATAAATAGATTTCAAATAATAACACCACTCAAGAGATCGGATATCATGACTTTGGAGACCTCGTAAAGACTCAAGAAGCACGGTACCACATTTTAGATTATAGATTGTCTACTCAGAATTTTGCGAAGAACACCGCCACGTGTAGCTTTTCCGCCCATTTATACACACCCTGTAGATATGCTTGTAAATTGATATTTGACGTAAGACTTTTTAGGTTATGTAAGAATTTTTAAAATGTTACAATTGTATATTTTGTTTTAACTCTATAGCTCTGCACTGAAGACGGGGAAACCCGAAACCGGTATGCGAGAAATCCAATAAATAAATTGATCATCAGCCTCAGCGTATTATTTATTATTGTTATCCAATCAAGGTAGATGAAAAATATGGAGAGCTTCATAGCAAGGTTAGGTATTGCAAAGGTCTACTTGATCCTATGTTTTTTCTACAAAAATTTAAGACCAATATTTGTACTAAAGCGACCGTTTACCGTTCTTCTTAATACAAAATTACGGAAAATGAGCCATATTCGAAATCAGCACGTTCAAATTAGCAACAAAAAAAGTGTATTAAAGTTAAAGGTACCCACAACCACTTTAAAACAAATTTATCGACCAGTGTTATTAGCAATTTTCTTTATAAATTAATAGGAAATAGCAATTTTATAAAAATGGACATATTGATTATCACCAAATTTCACAGTTAGAAACCTACCAGTATTATTGTACCTACAATTATTTTTTGTTGCAATTGGTGGATTTGAAACGACTGTAGTGCGTAGTGAAAAATTGACAGTGTTTTTGTTTTGTTTTGTTTATTACTTTGCGTAAAGTTGCTGGCTGGGTATAACACGACAGCGGTGGTGGTGTGAGATGTCCTGGAAGGGGCCTTAACGGCCAAGTTATCCCGCTTCTGCCGAGTCTCCCGGTTGTTAGGGGTCACGTTCCAACAGTGTTCGCCCGCAAAAATTTCCATCGTTATTGCCTATTATCCTTCATTCCGGCGGTACCTGTGCCCATTTCTCGAGAAGAATAACTTAATTCAGGTTAATACCTAATGGCCCCGAAAGCCCTTATTTACATCGCCCCACCCCCTCAGCCCCTATAAAATCGCATGAAATTTACATTGATTTCTATTCTCAACAAAAAATAAATATTGTTCCTCTGGGGTCACATTCAGAATATTTTGAATAAGTCATTGATAGAATAGATTTTATCTTGTTTTAAGCACTCAATTTCCAATGATGAACGCTTATAAATCGGCGCTTTATACAAATGAATAATATATATGGCACTGTCCATTATTCACAATCCCCCATTATACTTATTAAAGTCATGGTACGTTATTGACATTCGAAAATGTTGCACGCCAATAAATGATATGCAGCTATAATGAATTATTGATAAAACATGCTTGGGGAAATATAGACATAAAATAATAATAAATCAATAACCAATAATACCAAACCATCGGTCGTTATACATTTATTATTGTCATTATTATGCGCGCTGCGCAATTTTCTTTCGATTTAGAGTCGTGACAGGTGCTCATACTTCCACCCTAAGTTTAATTTGGCGGTAGGGGTGAAGTCAGGCGGTGGAAGAGCGGGTTCTTCTCACCCTATTAATTTAATACACCTAGAGGCAGGCGTTAATCTGAATAACGCACTCAAACTTTATTACGCCCCGTTATCTTTAATATAATGATAATTTTTAACTTTTACCCGCCGTCGCCGTCTGAACAGCGCCCTCTTAAGGAGTTACCCCTTAGCGCACGAGGAATTTACGTTTATCTCCGTTTTATGGAGTTGCTAAACTTTCGCTTTCTGCTTTCGGATATTATAGCCTAGTTTGACATTATTGTTTAATGCATTATCAACTGTTACTAATTATTATTGACTCACACAGTATATACGATATTTTTTCTACTTTGAGTCATTAATTTTACAATATTAAGGTTTATTATGAAACCGAAAACTGTGTCACAATGTGTTCATTATGAAACCATGAATTTTGGTACCGAGGTAGAAGCGAATGAACTGCATTTCGGACAGTACTTTACTTAAATTTAAAATGTAAACTCAGCCTGCTACGACCTTGCGTATAGGACCAATTTCAGATATTTTGGGATGGACTAGAAATATCAAAAAATGTTATTGGAAAAATTTGTTCATAGTCGACATACTATCGACAAACCGTAACATAAACTACATGTGACATACAAGTATGTTACCTGTAGCTACAAGTGCCGTAATATTTGAGCATAAGTATGTAAAAACATATACTTACAACATGCGCTTTTCTACAAATCTTTGTATTGGTAACAAAATTTGTTGGAGCAAATGTCCATTTGTCACTATTTCATGACATAAAGTAAAATAATTAAAGTTTCGTAATACAACTTTTACAGTTTTTGGGTTGTCACGGCGATTGGGTTCTCTAATATGTGCTCCTATTCAATACGATTTAGCAATGGGAGTGCATGGGGCTTATTTCTAGTACCAATTATAAGCGTTAACTTGTTTTATACTTTAGTTTCTTTCTAGAGCTATAATTTGGGGAAACTCAGTTTTCTGACAAATGGAATTATTTGCTAAATTTTTTTTTACTTTTGGGTACTGAGCACCTTTCTCAATTTAGCCCAAATATGTATCTTGATATCTACAAACAATTCTGCTTGGAGTCTAAACAAATAAAATTATTTGTGATATCGGTAGTTTTGGCCATTTTCAATTTTATACTGATTGATATTTCTTTACAAATACTCCAAAATCATCGTGTTCTTTACTTAACATCAAGAAATGCATATTGTGGTCACGCAGAACTTGTGCTAGTATCCTAGCAGACAATTTTGTTGCCAAGCGTGACAGAACACAATTTTACATACAGGGCAGCCAAAATTATCGGAACACCTAAATAATTCTCCAACCGTAAGTTTCAAAGAAATTTTCAAACAAAAGTTTTTTGGCTTCAAACAAGCTATAGTCTAAATATTTTTTTAATATACAGGCTGTGCATTTTATTATGGAAATTTGGTGGCATTTCGTTTTTTTTTTTAATAAAACACCCTATAGATTTTTAAATTTTTTAATTCTAAGATTAATTTTAAGAATTATTATAGGAGTCAACCAAATTCAAAAATATTTTTTTAATTATAAGCTATTTTAACCTAAAATGGTCAGAATTACCGGAACACCTAAATAATTCTCTAACCGCAAAAAAAATTCAAAAGTTTTTGGGTTTAAAGCTCCATTTCAAAAACATCGCAACTCCGAAACGAAATATTTCGTTACGATGTTTTTTTTTGCTGGGAGTGATTAGCCTGGCCCCCACCAACATCAATCCGTAGTCACCAGTTATAGGCGGTGTTTAAAGCTCCTGACGTCTGCTGTCTACACCGGGCAGCAGTAATATGGGTAAATAAACAAATTTCTGGCAAGTACGCTTTATTATCTCAATTATAATGTTTGGGTTTAAATTGTACTTACATAAAAAATCTATTTTTGTATCATGAGTTGGGCTAGATGTTTTATATTTGAAAAAACCAAAGATGTAGAAGTAAAATTAATTTTTATCTTCCAAAAAATTATTTTTCATCCAGCCCAACTCGTTATTTATCTAAGAGTTACACTGAAAATTTCATAAACTATTAACAAAAAATAACTTTTTTATTTGAAAACGGGTTTTAGGAGAGGTAGAACTGGGTCTTAAACAACCTCTCGCTCAAATATATTTTTAATATACAGGGTATTTATTTTATTATGGAAATTTGCAAACTTTCCCTTTTCTCACAGAAGACTCTGTTTTGTTTTCTTTTTTCTTAATTCTAAGATTAATTCTAAGAATTTTATGTAGGAATTATTTTTTTAATGTATTATTTTTGAGTTATAATCAATTAATCTAAACACATTAACTTTTACTTCCCAAACGCATAAAAAATAAAAAAATCCAAGAGAAAATAACAACTTTCTTTGCAGTTGGAAAATTATTTAGGTGTTCCGGTACTTTATAAAAAAATGATTCCTATAATAAAACTAATAATAAATCTTAGAATAACAAAATATAATAATATAGGGTGTTCTATAAAAAAAGGAAAAGTTACAAAATTTCTATAATAAAATGAGCACCCTGCATATTGAAAATATATTTAAACGATAGCTTGTTTAAAGCCAAATGTTTTATTAAACAATTTCTTTACATTTCTTACGTTTTCCGGTAATTTTGGCTAACCCTTTACATGTTCTGCTACGGGCACTATAGCTATAGGAAAACTCCTCGTCATTTTATGGAATTGTTACAAGTGTTCTGACTCTAAATTTAAAAAATTCTCGAATAACTATGTTAAAATCATTTTATTTTACCACTGTAGCAATCACAGCTAGGTAAATGTTACAGAACACTTGTAAACTTGTAGCACATATACTTAGTGGTACGGAATCATTACAAATGTAGAATTTTTACCTACAATTGTAGGACTTGTAGTGTTAGCGTTACGTTGTTTGCAATTTTACGATATCCTCAGTACTTCCGCGGTAATTGTTGGAAAGATTGTGCGAGAATTTGTGAGAGTCTCAAATAATTAATAATAATAATCTTAAATTTAAAAATCAGGTCTTCAGTTTGAACTCCGTAAAATATGACAAAACTGGAAGATTTGTAATGTTGCAGTAGGCTGGGTTTACAAGTGACTTATCGAACTCTAAGAAATTTCAAGAAACCTCTGTCTCCTAAAATAAATGAAGTGCCTACAGAAGTGTAGTCGTCAAAAGTATGTCACACTGTATATCAAGATCTGGACATTTTATATAATTTACTACATTTGACTAAATTAATAGAAACCCAATGATCAGTTTTAAACGAGGTAAGTTAAGTGGGGTCGGTAATAAGGAAAATTACCCTCTCATTCTTTCAGCCCTTCCTGTATTTCGCTTCTCTCGGGTTTCCTACAGACTAAAAAGAAATTTTATTAGTGGTTC
Source organism: Aphodius sticticus (assembly GCA_963966075.1). Taxonomy (NCBI): domain Eukaryota; kingdom Metazoa; phylum Arthropoda; class Insecta; order Coleoptera; family Scarabaeidae; genus Aphodius; species Aphodius sticticus. Next base: position 26,290,319 of record OZ014512.1, read on the forward strand.
GTGACGCCGCCACGCCGGAACACAGCGCCAGGAATTCTATCGAACTTTAAAGGGCGAAACGTAACGAATTTCACGGACACAATAATTAATCCAATTTACCTATATTTTCGCAACCCCATTATCAAATTTACCCTCGCAAATTAAACTGGGGGCCACTTTGAGAATTCTTTACTACTACGGAAGTTATACCTTAACAAATTTATATTTCTCTACCTTTTTTTTTAATTGAACAACGCTGGATGTTGTAGCTAGAATATCTCAGAAATTTTTTCCTCAATCAATTTCTAATCCGACACCGTTTAACTCGTCAACATTGGGCACCGAGAAGAGCACAAATCACTTTCAAATTTCAAACTGTCAAAAATTAATCTTTTCTCATAAAATCTGTCCAGTTTTAACTTCCACAGTTAACGGAAAATATTCGTATTATACACAATCTCATATATTCGTACCCGGAATCATTTGTATGCAAATTCAAACGATGCAGTGTGCCTGCTACGTAAAAAAACGCAAAATACAACACATACAAGCCGGATACAGGTCCGCAGTGGGGGGCTTTAATGCTCATTTGAGACATGAACTGTGTCGACGGTTTTTGCAGATTGGACCGTCGACCGCCGCCGAAAAAAAAATGGATGACAAAAACGACGCTTCGGGGATGCGTCGGGGCGGCACGGGGTGGTAAATTAATTCGTTGAACACGCGAAATTATAGCGACACAGTGGCGTGGGCAGTCGGCGGAAGCAACATATAGCAAATGTGGGTGCCTCCTGGTTAAAAGCAATTTGCTTCCAAACACGTGCGCGTACGAAAATATGCAAATTTTCATAATTATGTCTATGGGATCATGCACATGTATCGATTTGTTGATATCAGTATTAGTAATAACTACAACCACTTTTCAATTGACAATAGTTTGCCCTGGAAGAAAATTTATTAACAAAAAAAAGCCTTTTCACATGGGTAGTATTTTAACTAATAATTTTGAGTAACGCTATGATTTATTAACGTGAAAGTGGATATAGTGTAGAAAACGATGAGATCTAGGTGGTAGTAAATTAATTAGACTCAGTTCAGTCACATGCAGAGTGTCCCGTAATTTCGATTTAAGACAAGTTCTTATTCTAGAACAATGAGCCTTCAAACACAGTCATCAACACTTTTCCTATCGATAATAAATTCATGTAGTTGCGCCGCCCAATGCAGGAATTTTGATTACATTCTCATTCGATGTAAAACCGTAAAAAACGCGAGAATAAAAATCCATTCCAAAGAAAACTAGCATCAAGGTGTTGCTTATTCCGAATAAATATTTCAAAATACTATCTCAGTATTCTACGCGTCAAATAAACACTTTTTTCTGATGTTCCAACAGTTCAACGTCGGGTTAATACATAGGTATACTCCACCGCAAGTTTTTACTTGAAAAAGTAAATTTTATTTTCATAATATCTATAGCGGGATTGAGGAGGTATTGTGACTCAGCAAATGATGAGGATTCATATACTTAGCAAAAACCGGGATTTAAAAACCAGTGTCCTATTTTCTTTTTCTAAAACGTACGTCGTACATCGACACAATGATTTTTGTATTCTCACTTTTTATATCTTCTATGGTTTACACGTAAACAAAATTAAACAAGAATGATTGTAAATGAAATATGATTGTTTAGTTAAATGAAACTATTTCTATAAAAGGAAAAAATCCACATTTAATGTAAAAAATGAGAGAACACCATTTTATTTAATTACATGTAATGTTTTTAACTAATTTTATGAGAATATTACATACCTTCGTTTTTAATATCATGCATAATTTGTTTTACTAAACTCAAGAATTTTAGAGATACTGGTGAAAACATGAGAGGACAACATTTTGGAACGAATTTTGCCGTAGATACCCTATCCTAAGTCATGGAAAGACGACTTTACACTAGGGTGACCAACCGTCCCAATTTAGGCGGGACAGTCCCGAATTCTGAGCACTTGTCCCGCCTGATAAAGCGTCCCGAATTTGGTCCCGATTTTTAAAAATGTTATTCTAATGTCCAGAATTTCCCAGACACCAGCCATCAAAGTAATGATTTTGTTAGCATATTAAAGTGTGCCATACTTTTCTCAACAAAATGACCCGCATCTAAGAGAAATGTAGGTAATTGAGATATTTTCTAGAAAATTTTGAAAAAATTAGCGTATTTAGTTAAGAGGAATCATTAGAGCTAGTGCGTCCTATAGAAGAAGCATTCATAGTGAGCTTAGTTTTGTATCAATGATCTTATGTAATACCTCAAATTATAGATAACAGTGTATAACTTGTTGTAGTAATGTATATGTATTAATTGTTATTGTTGCATCCATGCCATGTGATAAAACATGTCTGGATCATGTACTCAAAGAAGTGAAATTTGGATATATGGAATATTGATATTTCTACGCGAAATTTTGTACACTTAGACAGAAAGGTGTAACACAGATATTATGTGATCCTTTTTTCAATTTTAAGTGTTCTCCGTAAAAAAATCGCAAAGTCAGACAATTTTATGAGAGATTCAGTAACTTTTTGTCAAAAACGATCAAAAATTTCAAAAATCTGTCACTGGACGGAAAGTTGTAAACATTTTATTTGGTGTATAGCTTTTATGATTCTGTGAACAAATAGCGAGGAAAACCCCTCCGAACTTTTACGTGTTTTGTGAGTAGAATGTAGGGGATACGGATTCACCTTGTGTTTAGAGAATCGACTGTTAATTCTGTAAAACAACAGATCTGGTGTATAGAAATTTCAGTCAGTCAGGATTGACAAATTCTATATTAAATATTGCTGACGGACAACGTACTACTTTGAGCTCCTGATTTGGTGAATGATTTTATAGTCATAGAAATACAACACCTTCACAAAAATAATAATTAATTTATTCAAACGATTTTTAAACGTGTATTTGTAACGTTTGTAATTTAGTCAAACTGATTTTGTTGTCAATAATTCTTATTTTATGTTTTTCCTCATGAACCGAAACGATTAAAAATATACAAAGATACAACCAAATTTGAATCGATCTTTTAGAAAACAAATTCGAAATATTTCTAACATACTATAAAAAAGAATGATTTTTCCCAAGAATCTGTCGTTAGGCCATATCCGTCAAATTACGGGATACCTGTGGACATATAATATTAAAATATTTCAATTTTGAACCCTTTCTTGTGAAATTTATTACACCAACATAGTGGTGTCAAAAAATTTGCTGTTTTTTGCAAATATTCCAAGATATTCAAATATTCCATATATCCATTCCAACAATATTTGCATATTTTGCCTCTAATTTGTACAGGCCCTCTTAACTTTGCAAACATCGACTATAAGAGATCGGTTTTCTCTCAGTATTTGTCAAACAGTATAAATGATTCAAAACGGTGAGTGACTTGGGGGGAGAAACTTGGTCTCTGAAGAAATTTTAATTATTACATCGATAAAAGTTGAGCCGCGCCTTAGCGGTTTGGTCGCAGGACGTCGACGACTTGCGACGCTAGGGAACGAGAGTAAAAACTTCCGAGTTATCAAAGTTAAATTGTTTTATTACAGGAAGTAATCGCAGTTGCGCGAATAGTTTCGCGCGCTCGAATAAAAAGATTGCATTTTACCAGAGAACAGAGTCCGGATACCCGCTAACTCCGGATAGCTTCTCAGGGATTTACATTCTTCTTTTCTGTTTTCATTTTCTTGTCGACCAGAACGAAGGAAATATTCGTATCAGGATAGTCTCGGAAACTTGCTCCCACTGATTTAAGTATTTACATTTTTTGTATTCCCAATAAAACGATGTCGACTATTTGAAACTATTTGAAATATTCTATATAGATAAAAAATTAAATATATAGTACTTTCTGACATGAATCCAATGGAAGTATAAATATTGTGCTGTTTCATATGCCTACATCTCAGCAAAGAGAAAAGTTATTATAAGTTATTCTTGTTTCCCGAAAAATCTTTTCTTCAGATAGCAAATGTCGTGAGTAAGAAGTTTCATATAGTATTTGTTTTTGCAAATCCTTCGAAAAAAATCAATAACAAGTTTTAAATGCATTTTTTTCTTCGTTTCTTTATTGCATTACATATTTTTAATTGTTCTAATTTTGTTTTACTACTTTACACTTTATTATTATTGGTGATTGTTACAACGGTAAACTTTTTCGGATTGTATGTGCATTTTATTTTCATTATTTTCCTATATCAAACGGGTGTAAATTTTAACAATTTAAAAACATACGAATAGGATCATATCAAATAATAAAATGTGGTACGGAGAATATTGGAGACTGGACACCCGTTTATTTATTTAAATCAGTTTCCATACAAAAAAAAAACATAATTATATGTACCATAGTCTTACTTAGTACTTATTCAAAGACAAACTGACAATTTTTAATCAAATGCCTCATTATTTTTACATAATTAATAATTACATAATTACGTAATGTGTGGACCGATTGGATGATTCTTGTCTTGTTTGATAAGTTGATTATTCCTTATAAGACGAAATCTATCCATGAACACGGAAGTTGATGGTCTAGCATACTTTTTAAGACATAACTAATAAAATGTGTGATGTATGTATGTTAGAGACCGAAATATGTCATAAAGTCGTCCACATGGGTACTAAAAGGAACCGTTTCTGAAATATATGATAGGAAATGTGGAAAAGTAAAGAGGCAAATTATGACTGGCTACCGGGAAATTATATACGTAACAATTATATACGCCTTTTAGTGTTTGGATGGAAGTCGGATCAATTTTTCTTTAAGGCTCCCTCCCGTCTCAAGTCAAATTGCTCGCTTTCTGACTTTTCTGTCTGTTTTTATTTCGTATTCATTATATTTGACGTATGGTATACAGTGATGTGGGCCGGGTAAACACCCGGCGGGTGGGAACTTATAAAATGGGTATTTACCCGGGTATTTACCCCTACTTAGGGTAAATACCTAAATATTGGGTATTTATCCCTTTTATCCCTAAAACATCATTTAACAACATTTCAGAGATATTTATACAGGGTATAGCCCTTTTTTCCCGCAAGAATTGTTTTAGATAGTAAATGTCATTCTGAGTAGAATTTTTCATATGGATCTAATTGTTTTTTCAACGCTAAGTTACAGCCGATTGAAATATTAACTAAATAAAGAAAAAGAATCAATAAACTACATATCAAACAATGCTAAAACTAAGAAAGAGCACAATCAATACCCATAACAAAATTAAAAGTAAATAATTTAAGTAAAAAATTAAAAAATAAACTAAACAAACAAATTAACGGAAACAAAATATATATGAAACTTTTTTGACATTTGTTTCAGTTTTGCAATTATTTTATAATTATTTCAAACGGTTGGAATTGTTTAAGAAATAAAGAAAACAAAAGTCCTGATGAAACTTTTTACTCAGTGTGGCGTTTACGATCAGGAAAAAAGTTATGCGGGAACAAAATGAGAAAAAGTGGGACACTCTGTAGATGTGTACTCTTGATTACAAACGATGTAAAATATTTGAGTTATATAAGAACATTCAGTACGTTTAGTTGGATTCATAGCAAAAAAAGAAATTGATTTACAACGACAAAAACCGCTGTCAACTACACTTAACATATAATCATAAGTTTCTCCTAAACCTTCTTCAATAACAGAATCACAAAATATGGAAGATTCACTCGATTGAATGGACGATGATAACAAGGAAATGTGTGCTCTTAATATATCGTCAGATGAGACTAATATTTTTATGCTTTGTTTTAAAAATGTTTTTATTCTTATAAAAATAACCTTTATTTTGTGATAAGAGAATACCTTTTGATTTTGTGATAAAATTAAAACCATTATTTAGTAATTAAATATTTCCCTTTACTGCTATTTTTAATAAAGAATATTATGTTTATAAATACCCCTATAAGTATCCACCTTGGGTAAATACCCGGGTATTTACCAGGGGTACTTACACTTGATAATAAATACCTGGGTATTTAACATCACTGATGGTATAACAAGAAAAATTAAAGTATTGCTTTCTTTTGTGCAAATATTCAAACTGTAGTGATTTTGAGTTTACTAGTTCATGATATAGTACTTTCGCAATCGTCGCTATTGCATGTTTACCAACTCACAACAATCACGCACTACAATACTCCAGAATGCAATTCTAGAGAAATGGAGAAAAAATAACTCGTGTCATTATATTTAAAATTTAATTATATTTAATAATGCATTACAGCAGAGAATAATCAGATGCAACTGCCATCGGAAAGCATTTCTATATTTGTAGTTCACACTAAAATTTGCATAAATAATGAAATTCCTTAACAAACCCTTTAATTTAATTGTATGTCGCGTCACGTTGGTGTCGAATTGTTATTGGACGGTATAAAACAAACGCCGGCCTAACGAAAAAAAGTTTCCTTATCGTCCTACAGTTTGGTTAGGGCGCGTTCCTTTGTTATTTCTGCGGACGGAGACGGACAATTGAATTGATCGCAGCCGTCTGGCGAGGATATTGGACGACCTGCGAGTCCTGAGACACAGCGGAGGACGACTCGGTCAAGATTTGTACACTTTACGAGATTCCCTGTCAAACTTAACTCAGTTTTACGAGCGGCAATAACGCGGAACGGCCCGGCGAAGAAAATTTTACGAACGCGAAGGGCGCAAGCAGCGCAGCGAAAATTAGAATATACCCTCTGAAAATGAACAGTGAAAAAGTTTTTTTCTTTTGCGCCTTTTATTTTATTGTATTTTTCGTGTAAGTAACCTTACACAGCACATTTTTATTTTTATGCTACTAATAAAATTAATAATGCTTATACGTATTTATTACTGGGTCAAAAGAGAGAATATGAGATGAATATATGGAATGGCTAGAGCAAGAAAAGTCATTTAAAAAAAACGGTCTTTAAACCAGTGTTTCCCAACCGGACCGATGCCGGTCCGCGAACCACGCGAGGTAAAGTACGCTCTTACCGTAGTACCCTGTTGTCCGAGTAAGTACCTACTCGAGGACGGTGGTCAGCCTTTGGTCACAGTATAGTGTATCTCTACGCGCGCTGGTTTGGCATACGGAATAATAATAAACATGTAGGCCAATAGTTATGGCATAACCCATAATTGCCAGTGTTTAGTTTGATGTTCTGTCAATAGGTGGCAGAATCTACTTGTACCTAACCTAACTGTGATTTGAAAAAGGTAATTGTCACGATCTTAAAAATAGGTAGTATTAGTTTAATAGCAACCAACATTAATAAAATCCTATAATCTCGATTACTTAAACTTTGGTTTTGGTCTGTGGCCACAGTGGGATCAAAATTTACCAAAACCACAATGTGTTTTTTGTAAAGATGTTTTGGTAAAATGACGCTTGAAACCAGCATTCATTTACAGACCAAACATTCACAATTGGAAAACAACACATTAAGCTATTTTCAAGGAAAAAGTATTGAAGTGAAACAAGGTGCATGTTTTAAAAAATGTTTTTGAAGATAAGTCGATTGTAAAAGAGTCATATTTGGTAGCGTTGTGAGTTTCAAAATGTAAAGAAAAAACATATACAATTGCCGAAGATTTAATTAAACCATGTTTAATTGAGATTTGTTCAGAACTGTTGGACCTGTTGCCGCGGATAAAATAAAAACCGTTTTGCTATATCATGGCATAATACCAGGCACCTTCGTGCCCATTTACACCTTGTTATTCGGTTGAGGAAAACCCCATGGTTATACCTACAAATAAAAAATTAAGTGACATTGAATTAAGCACAGACTTTCGAGTAACACCATTACTTGCACACACGTCCATAGAGCAGTTTTGGGTAAAGGTAAAAGGAGAATATTCACTTGTGCATGAGAAAGTCTTACTACATTCTCGGCAATGACAGCTATAAAAACAGCGCAATCGTTTCAGTGTGGACTGTAGATTCTGCCTTACACCTTGCAGTTACTACCTTAATTCCGAATATTGATCAACTCAGTAACAAAAAAGAGCAGCAGCAATCGCATTGGCGCATGATCATAATTTGAAATGTTTATACATGTACATTATGTTTTAACATTTGTTTTTATATTTGTTTTATATTAATCTTGATAAAATCTCTATTGAAATAAATATGTATGGTTTAATGGTTCGTAACAAAATTTTTTTGGGCCCGCGAAAAAAAAATTGAATATAATACCGGTCCGCGACTAGTTTTGGGATAGGATACACTTATTTAACTCATGTAAGGGCTCCTTATATGACCATATAAGGATGTTGTTTCAACTTTTTTGTTTTTGTTTTTGTTTCAACGTTTCAACTAATTTCTTAATCATTTTTTGATGATTTTCGTATCGTTTAGTTTTTAAAATAGCAGAAATTATTAATTGTTAAAATAACATTAATGTAAACTCACTCGCAGATTCTAATATTAATTTAGTTCAATACGTATAACCCTGACCGTCAACAACTTTGCTCGTTTCAGTCCCAGGTTCGTGGGGATAGTCCCCATCAGCACGAACTTGGAATCAAGTGGATTTCAATTCCGACCTTTGTTTTTCCACACCTGTCGAGATCCGTCAGGGGGCGGTGGCGGCGACGGGATCGTGGGGCGGGTATTGTTCCCGGGTTTCGGTCACGTCTACGCGTATATTCAGGGTAAATCGTCAAGGTCAGTTTCCAGATCTAATTAAATCACGTTGGGATTTCGCCCGATGGGGCGGCGTCCGGCCGAGGGTAGGGACGCGGGGGCGGCTGCAGGACGTGTATTGACTCCGATAATTAACGGTTGCAAAGCTCCGGGAGGTGGTTGCGTCCACTCGTTAAGGGTATTAGTTAGGCAAGTGCGCATTGTACGATCAATTAAGATGTAGACCCTCACGATTACTGTCGTTGTCGCCGCCGCCGCCTCCGGGGGCGGCGACAATCCGCCGCCCCCGGGGGCGGCTGTATGCGAATGGGCAAATGCAATTACGAAACTCGGGCTGCCGCCGAGGGCTCAGTGTTTGTGTACTGGACGTGTCGACCGTGGCCGAGTGTGTTGGAAGCGGTCCGGCCGCTGCCGCCTCCGCTACCGCACCGCGGGCTTATTTTACGTCGTATTGACCGAACGAGAGGGGGCCAGATTAAACCACCCAAAGGATTAAGGTGCGCTTCGGCTCTTTCTCCCCATTTACTGCCCAACGGGTCGACAGGGCCGGACGCTGAATCTTTCCTCGAAGCTAGCGCACGGTATCGCTTTTATTTTGTTTTCTATTAGTTCGCAATGGAAATGGCTACGAATGTATGCACTGATTTTGCTGAAACCTTGCTAAATCTTGTAGCATCAATACTATATAGCAAAGGAGTCTGTCTAGCTAGAGCACATTCTAACATAATACTTTTTTCTCAAAGCTAAATGATAAATAAAAAAAATAATATTTTCACATTATATATAAAGTTTTTAATTCTAAAAGTGCAATTTTGCCATACTTATAAATAATAATAATAACATTCATGGTTGAAAACACTAATAGTCGCAAGCATGTTGAACAGATAAAACAATTTCTTCCTTTCTTTACAATCCTTTCTTACAAAATCCTAGTTTTAGTTCTTCTGATTCTTATTCTATTGCGTTTTTTGCACACCTCTTGAATAGCTATAAATATTTCAAAAACATTTGTCTATAAACGTTCAGCATTTCAGGTAAAAGTTAAAATTTAAACTTTTGCTATGGGAGATTCTTTTGAAGTTTCTGGAACATTGGATTCAGTTGGCATAAAATTGCCAAAATCGCACTTTTTGATAATTATGGCTCTACTTTTGCGAAAACATTACACAAGATAAATTTATATATAATCCTATCCGAAACGCATGTTTATATTGCATTCAGCATGTTCCCCAGAGTTATGAATACTTTGCTATTTTCACTTGTTTTTTTCTCGAAAACATTCGCATGTGATTCGATAAAAGAATTTCCACAATCATTTAAGATAACTAAGACAAAAACTATTCAAATCAGTAAGAAAAATATGGCGTTACCATTAAAAAATAAATGGTCGATGACGTTATAAGTCAGTAACAGTTGAGCGCTGCAAATTGTGTTTTACACAGATATGTGTATTTTGGTTATAAAATAATCAACGTGTTTGAAGACTAATAAAACAATGTAAACTATGTAGTTATTTTTAACGTATTTACTTGAAAAGGATTCATAACATATGTAAAAACCATTGGTTTAATTTTAGCGAACTGCTAAAATCCTTTTCAAATTGTTCTTGAAGCACTTGCAGGTCGGTTGATGACAAATGAAGTCAAAAAGACTTGATCAACTATCATTTTTTTTTTTGATAAAATGCAAACCTATTTATCTTTAAATGAACTTACATAGTCTATCACTGTAGCCATATGTTTGTCCCTGTAACTACAAGTCTAAACCATTTAAAACGTGTTAATTTAAAATACAAAGTTTTTTTCATTGCGATAAAATATTTAAATGGGATGATTTTTGTTGATCTATTTAAGCTAGAAGATAGAAGAATATGAGAAATAATTATAAAAAATCGTATTACAACGCCTCAATCTGCGAAATAAAAGCGCACTACATTTTTAAACTCAACAATTTACAACTTTTTACAAACGTTGACATGATACCTCTATGCTTAACATGGCAGTACGGCGATTGTTTATTAAAATGATTTCATTTTCTTCTTTTCTTTTCTAAAATCCACAAAAAAGGACAATTTTATCATCGATAAGATTTACTACTATACGTATCTACATGTAGGTACTACATGTATCTGTTTCAATCACGGGTATCAATAGTAGCCCGATGTTTTACGTATAGTAACAAACAGATTAGCGAATTTTGTATTTGAAAGAACCAGATTTTGTAGTAACTTGAACAACCCTAACTTAATTAAGTTTAGTATTTTCTTTAATGACATAATTAAAATTATAAATAACGAGAATTTTCAAAAATATTCAGCTTAATTCGACTTTATGTATGAAGGATTGCTTACAACATAGCTTCGAGGGATTATTGACCCTATTAACTGATATGAATTGTCGGTTCAAGTAGAACACGTAATATCCCCTTCAGTGATGATTACTGATTAGACACCAATTTACTTTAGCAATAGGCTGACGTACCAGTTAATACCCCTAATCTTGCGCATCCAATTTGCAATGAGCCACAAATGGACCACTCTCTCAAAGCAGATACACAAAATTCCATAAATACGTAATCCGGTAAAATCTCCTAAATTAAAATAACCACGTTAACGCCGAGATGGTAAAAAGCGTCAAAACAAAACCGCGCGATCATAAAGTTTTTCGAAAGTTCGCTACGTGCACTTAAAACACCCTTATATAGGGGTGAGAGAAGAGGAAAGAGGAAAAGAGTGGCACAACTCTCCGCCAAGTTAAGAACCCGACTTTTTACAGGTGGAAGTGTATAAAATCCTACAGCTAAAGTTAATTAAATTTCTCGCAAGCATTATCGCAATAAAAACCCATCTCGACGTTAATCTAGCAAAAGTCGTAAACCTGGACAGACTACCTAAATAGCTAATTTATTATGTAGTACCTTCGTCACTATTTACATTTTAATGTGTATGTATGCACGTGTCTGCAGGACTACGTACTATGTACAATTTCTAACTAAGTTTACCTACAGTTTGTATAATAACCCATATTAATTAAACTGTGCAACAACAAAAAAAACTTCCCGTACGCTAATGGGTGTACCTTATTTGTGTATACACAGTAGTTGTAAAAACGTTATTAAAACTTTTCATGATGACACAATTTTGATAAGTTTTGCATAACATTTATTATTAATTACAATGGCAGAAATATGGATAGATTCATTAAAATTTATTACAACAATTTATTATTTTAAAAACTTTTTCGGTTAAGTAATCTTTTTTATGAAGTGAATAACACTTCGAAACGAAGTTAGAAAACATACAATTTCCATTACAATAATAATAAATAAATAAATAAATAAATATCAATTAATTATTAAAAATAATGAAAATAAATTGAATAAGAGATGAAGAAACTTTCATGTTTTATTGCTTTTTGTTTTTTTTGCAATTAAAGCCGATTAAAATACGATTTTGTTGATATTTCAAACGACTGTAACTTCATAAGGAATTAGAAAAATAAATAAGTCCACATAAAACTTTTTACTTAAAACTGTTTACTGCTTTATAAAAAAACTGATGTGGCCAGGCACATGACTTTATCATACTATATATAAAATTAATAGTTTAGCTGCATGAGATTCTATTTGACCGAGATCGGCAATGTCTGAATTAAAATAAAACTAGTAGAACTAGACAGATATTTTGATTCTAGTGACAGTAGGTATTCTCAAAACATTAGCCCTTTTTAACAGAAAGCTTTTCAGCTCTAAGTTTGGGCATGAAACTTCTAAATATGAAGTTTCGTCCCGATACCTTTAGTAGTTTCTCTATCGTCGCCACAAAAAAAAACGGGTACTCACAAACATACACACAGACATTTTTTTGTACCTTGGTCAAAAATGTTCAGGGGACCCAGAGACATATTTCCGCTAAAATCTAAAAAAATTTCAGTTGCCAATACGACAGCAACACAGGGAAAGACGTATAGATGAAAATGTGACAAAATTGTCAAACTCTGCGGAGGGATTTCTACCATTTCAACCACAAATGCTTCTCCACCTTCGTCGGATGTTTATAGGATTTCAGTTCAGCTGCTAAATTCACAAAATTGCCTAAATTAGGTATTTTTTTACATTGACCTTAACTTTTTTGATAGGTACTCTTAATGGACAACTTTTGAGTTCGAAGTCAAAGGCAGCGCAAAATACTATATTAATAATTAAGACTATGAATTAATCAAACAAAATCATTAACAAATAGAGGATTGCCATAAACAAAAATATATATGTTTGATGAAACAGTTTAAAGTTTTATGTAACCATTTATGTAACTAATTTAAAACTAGACGTGATAGAAAGAAACGGTTTGCTTTGGGGTTATCAGTGGCCATAGACCAGTAGAAATATACTACCATAAGTAAGGAAATAAACAAATAAATTGTGGGATTGAATAAAACCCCCCTCGATTTAAGTTAAAAACATAAACAAACCAATCGCTATAGCCAGCCGGGAAAACAGTCTTTATTTTTCGAGCGTCGACATTAAAATTGCCGATTGTTTTTTCGTGAGAGAGGCGTAATGGGCAATTGTTTTTGATCTGGTCGGAAAAGGGTACCTATAGGTAAAGCCTACTCTACCACCTTCGTTCGGGGCATAGCTCTTGCCACCCCACGTAATCCACAATCCAATCGAATTAAACGTTTATGTTTCATTGAACTCGATTGGTTCTACTCGGCAGTCCGACGCGACGTCGGCCGGGCTTAACCTTCTTTTTTTATTCCGACGCCGGGGTTTAAAGTTTAAACCTCTCTCAATCCCGGGGAACTTAATTAAGAGCAACATTCGTCGGATTAGCGTGGAAAATTTTATTCAATAAATCCGGGCCAGGTTAAGCGGGATCGCTTTGTCTTGGATTAGTTTCGGCACATTCTTCTCTCTATTTTACGCATTCTAATTCCCGATTCGATTTCAATTGACCTATTTTTCAAATCGTTACGTTTTTAGGCTGAATAACTTTTTAGTGTGAATTGATAAGTACCAAACAAATCCAATGTATTGATTAAATTTCATATTGTATATCTATATGGTTCGACTGTTCGTGTACATTATTTAACTGTAATGTTAAATGGCGCTGTAATGCCTCTACTCACAAAACGGCCTGATCCTTTGCATTTAATAACCTTGCTTATATGTGTGTATTCGTGAGGATTTCGCTCTACTAAGCCCTCCGTAAAATTCTTGTCAAAACGTTCTTCAATCAATTAATAATTTCTTTAATTAAAGAACAATTTACTGCAAACTTAAAATATCGCATTTCACCTCAACCAACAAATTCGTTAATTCAAAAGATCATAATTCTTCACTCAACACAATAATTATTTAAACTAAACAAATCTCTTTGCTTATAATGTACAAGCTATTATTTTGAAATAAAAATAATGTTTGACACAAATCAAAAAACATTGTTCATAACCAGTGGTGACTAGTAGTTAAAATTAGTGGGGGTGCTGTTCAAAAAAATGTTTGCCATTGTTTTAAAAAATATTTAGAAAATTAGTTCAGAAACTTGATAAAATAGTAAAAGAATTTAGGAAAAGAATGAAAAGAAAACGGATTTCTTCTTTACTTTAACCTAAATTGTTACAGTTAGAAGCTTGATCTATTCATTTCATAAATTTATGCAAAAAGATACATTTTTGAAAACTACTCTACAAATTACTACTTAGCACTACAAATTAAAATTTTTTATATAATTATTTTTTGATGTATTATCACCGCAAATATGTCTAGACGCATAATTTGAAATCGATTGGACATTGGGAAATAGGTTTAATATCGATTGCAAAATTTAAATGTAGCAAACCTACAAGTGAAATTAATATAAGCGTAGTAGAAATAAAATCCATTCTTCATGTTGTAACTTGCGCGAAAAGATAATTTTCTCTTTGATCTCTGGTTGACAACAAAGGAAATTTCTCTCCATTGAAAGAAAATTTCCGGTTCATAGTGCTTCTTAGACAATTTTTTATTCTTTTCAATGTTGAAAAGCAGTGTTCTGCCTCTGCAGTAATCATGGGATTTTTATCAGTTTTGTAATTTTACTAAAAACATCAACTACATTATTTTCCAAGATATATTTCAGCAGCTTAATTAATTTGCAATATTCATAAATATCACACCTACAACAAAATCTCTTCTGTGAAATGTTAGCAGTTTAACAGCTACAGAAGAATATATGTCCATTATATCAACACATATTTTCGTAACGACATATTTTCTTTGCTATACGAATCCTTTCATGAGATTATTCATGGGAGGTACTACAAAGTTTATATTTTCGTTAAAATTCGTGAAAAAAGAATATTTCTTTCGTCAGTAGATATCATTTGTAGAATAAATATATTATTTTGTTGTACTTGTTTCTTTAATTTCGCCTTTTTGTGTGGTGTATGAAGACTTTTGAGACTGTCTGTATGTCTAATTGTTCTAAAATACGTTTTGATGGCACATCTGCATTTTGAAAAACTACCTTCCACCAACACTGTAGGATCGGCACCGTCAGCACTGACGGAATGAAGATTTTTGTATCTTTTTCTTAAACTGGGGAGTGGCTACTGACAGTTAGCTTAAGGATTATACGTTGTACAAGTATAAAGAAAGAATAAAAGAAAAAAGCACTTATTATATTAAATGTTATCCATAACATCAAGTGGAAATAGGGGTGCTGCAATTCCACAGCGCCTATACGCGAGCCGCCACTGTTTTAAATCATAATTGTTTAAGGCAGTGCTGCATTATTACGCTTGCTGTAAAGAATTAAACTCCCGTGCAACAAGTCTTTCCATAAAATTGTTTCAACCAGCAAACGAGATGTTTTTACTTATGCATTGGTACCTTATCTTGGTAACTGTAGTGGATTTTTGACAATTGTCGCTTTTCTTCAGAATTTGACTTCAGTTGGTACCAACTTTAAAGTTTGATTTAGTTCTGCTAAAATTGCTTAAAATTACCAACATGACTTTCTTTGACATTTTCATCTGAAACGGCCACCTCAAACGGATTCGTATTTAAATCATTTTTATTTTTAATTACCTATAATATAAAATGGCACATCCGCAGCAAAAGAGTTTTCCGAATCAGATTACGTTAAAATTCTTATTGTTAGAAAACTAGGTATACAATTGGACACCTTAACGCTTGAAACGATTGAAGTACAAAACACTAAAGAAAAAGCATTTCGTGATAATTCGTATAAAATAAAAACTATAAATATCTCATCTTTTACTTTCCCTTCGTTTTTCTAAATTTCCAATCGCTGCGCCTGAAAAGGCACTGCACCAGCGTCCTGCAAGTCGTAAATTTGAACGCCCTTTTGAAATTCTTCTTAAAAGAGCAGAAACCACTCTTTCTTTACCAGTCGCTGTGCCGGTGGAGGGGGTGGTAATCTATAATTCAGTGGCGTTTTCGGTAAGCCGTGCACTTCCTGACCCACGGGATGTGACGTTCCTCCTCGTTGAACGTACCACCAGAAGTGGAGGGGACCTACTACACCCCTCAGGATTCTTCGTCTCTCTGAGAGCAAGAGGTGAACCTATAACCAAGTTGTCCCTTTTGCTCAATGCACCAATCAAGAAACGCCGACCGTATACAGTGTTGTGTGTGTCGAATCGCACGTGACCTGTATATCCGATACCGGGGGCGACACAATTACATTATGTTTACCACCCTTGCAGAATACCTACAACGTAAACATTTTACAACGGCGAGAACATTTTCCAAGCACACAATACGACGGATATGGTAGGTTTAGATTTGAAGGTCGCATTTTTGTGAATAAGAATGGAAAATTATGTAAATTTGTTTAAAATTGTGAAAGGTCTATAAAATAACCACAGTAATATATTATACGTCAAATTGGCACGTGACTGATTTGGGGTACGATGAACAACGCGACGAAACAACAATACAAATACAAAACTGTATTCAGTTTTGAAGCATAACTTGAAATGTTTGTTTACGATCTTCAGAAGAAAATATTTAATCATTGTCCACGAATAAAAGCAAATGAAATTAATAACAAAGAAATAAAATAGTATATAAAAAAATATTAAGGAAGTACAAGCACATTTCAAACATACGTTGAATTTGAAAAGTTTTAAAGCCACATTTGAATATTTGTGAACCCAGACATTATTAACATATGATTTCCAATTTCTGAAATTATACTTACTGAAAAAGCAGCTGGGGAATTTGAGTTATTAGAGATGAAAGTGGACCAGGCATGAGTGAATTTTAGAAACACGTGCCCGAATCCAAATATGTATCCAAACTTAAAGAGAGCTGCTTGTTGTCTATTTTCGGTTATTGGTACAACATATTCCTGTGAATCTTTTTACTCCATAATGAAGTTCGTGAAGTCTAAAAAATTAACCCCAAATTTAAAAAAAATTACTAAAGATTCTCGTTACATGTTAAAAAAAGTATAATTACTTTTAATAATAAATATAAATAAATATATTTATATTAAGAAAATAAACTGCTTCCTGGTATATTTATATTAAATTTGATTTTTGTTAGATTTAAATATTACTTTTAATAATAAATATAAATAAATATATTTATATTAAGAAAATAAACTGCTTCCTGGTATATTTATATTAAATTTGATTTTTGTTAGATTTAAATATTATATGTGTTAATCTAATTTTTGGGAATCGGCAACAATAAGAAAACTTATTCAAGTATTTATTTTGTTTGACTTTTATCAAAACTTTAAAAAGTTTCATGTGTTCATGTAGATTGTAGTTTATCGCTTATTTAATGTCCTGCATGGCGGCGGAGTCGGTAAAAAAATTCTCGACTCCGACTCAGACTCCAGATATTTTTCGTGGACTGACTCCGACTCCGACTTCGACTCTAGAAAAATGTTCAAATAATTATGTGTAATAAAAATCTTACATATGTAGATAATAATCATAAATTTGACGCAGAGTAATACAAACGAGCAACATTAAATTTGCCATGAAAACAAAAGCACTACCAGGAAAAAAGAAACAAATCTAATAAATTAAATTTATTTTCTAGTTATTATATCTGATTTTATTAAACATATGGCTTGCGCATATCCAATTACTCACAAACAAATGCTGAAACCATAAGCAAAACAGAAGTTTTATTTGTGTCCATTGTCCAGCGAATTTGTTGGCAAGCATATTTAAACAGACAATCTAAAAAAATAAAATACTAAATAAAAAAGGGCCTATAAGATGCGAAAAGGCCTACTAATCGGACCACAAATAAAAAAGTTATGACCACATAATTATAATATGTAATTTCTTTCTGTAATTTGATTATTCAAAATATCTCTGACATCATTAAGTGTTTTCTCCAGAGAATATACAAATCGGCACTACTTTGCCCATTTAACCGACGTTCTATCTCTAATAATAACAAAATCACCCATAAGACATACTGTATAATACAAAATAAAATGCATTTTAATAAAACTAGAATTAAATGCAAAATACGTTTAGAAAATTGTTGTGAGGAACAGGATAGCTCCAACCATCCTGCAAGGATGCCCTGACATAATTTTTAATTATTTTCAAATCTGACGTCAAAGCAGCATAATTATGGCTGCAACAGGTAATCTGGATAAATAATTATTACTACATTGAACTACGGCCCTATTTTCTCAATCTCATTTAAAATCTTTTGATCAAATTACCTTTTTCAAATTTCTGTCGGATTACTTTTGTTACTCGTCTTCACTTTCGTTTGAACACTGTGTTTTGTAATTTTATTATTTACATATGTATGTAGGTAGGTACTTTGTCAAAGACCTCATAGAATGTTAAGTTTTATTTGTTTACTGTCTACTGAGACAACGTCCATCTTGCATGTTTTTCTCTTTCTACAAAAATTAAACCTGGACTCGGAGTCGGAGTCGATACATTTTTCCGACTCCGACTCAGACTCCTCTGAAATTTATCTGAACTCCGACTCCGACTCCACAGCCCTGGTCCTGAGGAAGCATTTGAATCAGGCCAAATATCGAAAATTAAAATAAACGAAGAAAACTTAAATACGTGTTCTTATTTCTGCCGATTTCCAAGAGAAAAGATTAACTAATATAATAACACTGCCAATATAAATCTTATAAATGAGTTTACATATTATTATTTAAATTTGGAAATAATTATTTTCTAATTCATAATTATATTTTTATGTTGTCTAATGTTCTTAACGTGTCTTGTGAAAATATGCATTTAGATTAACGAAAAAATCTGTTTATCTACGTGTGGCTCTTATATAAAAACCGGATTAGGGCTCTCCTTGGCAGCATATGTGCCCACTCCTGCACTATAGCTTGCTACGTGCTTAACTCCTTATTCTGGTAAATGTAGTCCTGGTGTTATAATTGAAAAGGGGATTTGATGTTTAGCTGATGAAAATATGCACTTCAAAAATAACTTCCCAGTCTTTTGTTTTTTTTGTTGTTGTTGTTGTTGTTTTTCTGTTCTTGTTTTTCAAATAACTCATAATACAAAGAACCCAATTGAGGCTATATTCTTCTTCTTAAAAAAAAGTAAAAAAAGTAAATGGGGACGAAGATCATGTTCAAAGTCACTATCTCCTAGTAATTTACGGTTGACGTTTGATAACTATGCCACCAAAGGGTGATCGCGCAAATGTATTGAATTACCGCCCAGTTTCTAAACTGTCAGTTCTTCCTAAGATTTTTGAATCGTTAGTCCTTAATAAGCTGCTGCCTATATTTAAGAGTACTGTAATTCCGGAGCAACACGGTTTTGTGCAGGGTCGGTCTACTACCACCAACTTAATATATTATGTTGATTTTGTGTCGGATGCGTTGGAGAGAGGGTTTCAAGTGGACGCGATTTATACGGACCTTTCCAAGGCATTCGATAGGGTTGATCATGCCCTGCTGTTGAGCCGGTTGGATGCTGTGGGTGTGCATGGGAAGCTGCTTTCGTGGTTTCAGAGTTATCTTACGGGGAGGAAGCAGTTTGTGAAAGTAAATAACATTGTTTCAGCTGAGATTGACGTTTCATCTGGTGTTCCTCAGGGTGCACACTTATCGCCATGGTTATTTAATTGTTTTATTAATGATGTTCGACAGTGCTTTACTCATTCGCATGTAGCGTTGTTTGCGGATGATTTAAAGCTCTTCAAAATTATTCGATCGGTTACTGATTCCGCAGACCTTCAGAGTAACTTACATAGTTTTGGAATATGGTGTAGCAATAATAAAATGAATGTTAACATAAATAAATGTGCTGTAATTAGTTTTTGCCGTAACACGAACATCATTAACTGCGACTATCTGTTTAATGATAATAAACTTGTGAGAGTAAACCATATAAAAGATCTCGGAGTCACTTTGAACAGCAAGTTAGATTTCTCTGAACATATCGACAATATTGTAAATAAAGGATTTAGGATGTTGGGGTTTCTCAAGAGAAGTTTGGTGGACTTCACGGATTTGCGGTGCTTGAAAAACGTTTACTGCGCGTATGTTCGGTCACACCTTGAGTATGCTGCGGTGGTATGGTCCCCTTATTATAAAACATCGATTGATAAGGTAGAGAGCGTGCAAAATAGATTTCTTAAGTTTATTGCATACAAGATGGGAACAATGTATCATAGAGATCAGCTAGTTCAACTAATGGAAGTTGTCAACGTTGAAAATCTGAATAATAGGAGAATTATTCAAGACCTGGCCTTTTTGTATAAAATTGTAACTAATAAACTTGAGTGCCCAGAATTGCTTGGGAAGATTGGCTTCAATGTGCCTCAAAGAGGTCTTAGGAGTAATAAGGTATTTATTGAATCGTTTCATCGAACTAACTACGGGTCTAATGCACCCTTTACAAGGATGTGTCGGTTAGCCAACAAATTGAACCTTGAGATAGATGATTTTTACCTCTCATTTAACCAATTTAAGCAATTGATTAGGGATAGGGTTACTTTTGAGTTAGAATAATTTATTTTTTTTTTTTTATATTTTGTGTATGTATCCATTGGAATATTCTATGTATTTGTATCTATTGGAAATGACCGCGGTCGTAAATAAATATTATTATTATTATTATTATAATATTACAAACCCAAAAGTTACTAATAACAGTGTTACAATTTGGTAATTATATCACCGAAATCGGTGTTACAATGTGTCAATTGTAAACGCGTTGGTTTAAATCGAAAAGAAAAACTATTACACTGTAGATCTACATAATTTCATCATTATCAACCTATTTCATTAGAACAAAATTACCTCTTAAGCCACTGAAATATATACCCGTTGATGGACAATTTTGCTGATGTATGAGAATTCGCAATCATAAAGTTGGGACCCCGAAATAAAATAAATTCTCCCGAAACAACCGAGGAGTTCCGCAGGGGACAATGGCGAGCTTTTCGCGTAAAATTGGGTCGTCTGCGCTAATTGTACGCCGGAGAATTATTTATAAATGGCCAGCCGGACCGGCAATATTTTTAATAGTAGTATTGCGGTCGGGTTGTGTAAGTGGCCTTCATTAATAACAGCGTCGACCGAAATGGACGGCCCCATCAAGTACAATGGAGGAGGTCCATTCTGCTAGCTAGTGGTCGAACTTTTGGTCTCGGCCCATCCATTCGACATTATTATTGTCCGATGCAAAATTTACCCTCGCCGCGCCGCCATCATCATCGTCCGGTCCGCTTTCAAAGTTGTTATTTATCTTCTCGTGCTAGCCCCCAACGGTAGGGTCGAAAACTTAATGATGTCAAAACTCAAGCCGAAACGGTGAATTCGAACTTTAAAGTATTAAAATTATTCGTAGAATAAGGTGACCAGACGTACAGTCATGGAAAGATGTATGTTCCTATAGCTATCTCACAATTTTAAACGAGCATGTCGGTTATGTATTTGATATAACAGACACACTGCTTTGAAATTCTGAGATAGCGATAGGAACATACATCTTTCCATGAGTGTACCTATAGAGCATGACGCCCGGCGACTTATTTTTGTGTAGCCAAGAGTTCAGTAGTCAAAAGCGTCCAGCAAAAAAGTTGATGATTATTACCCATATTAATAATCTGAAAATAAATTTGTATTGAATATGTCAACAGAAAACTCTAATTTTGAATTTTTTACTTTCAGATATTTGTATATCTATAGAATAAATGCATTATTAACCTACTAATATAACTTTGATCCATCTAACAATTGCTTAAATATTAATTTAATAATAAAAGCTGACCGCTTTTCTCGTAAAAGGGATTTTAGGATTATACACGTCCAGTTCTAGTACACTGAGAAAAATTGCTGTAAAATTACACATAAATCATTGGGAAAATTACAATAGAAATGTGGTAAGTATAAGAGTTGCACGTAATTCCAATTATTTTTACAAGTCTGTGTACTATTACAGCGATATTGCTGCTTTATTTCAATTACAATGATCTTTTAGTAAAAATACAATGAAATATACCTTAAATTCGTAAAATTACAACGTATGTTGTGATTTTACTATTATAATAGCGGGTTTGTGGATATTGTAACGCCCAGACGCATGCGCTACGTTTGATCAGCTGTTTTGCAAACGAACGCCGCACGCATACCATCGAGTGCAATATGTAGTTGGGCGCGTTGTATTTCGGTCTCCGGTAAGTAACAATGATACAGTGAACTAAAACTTATCTAGATGCCATATAGGTGTAGGTTAAAATACCATGTCACACTGCAGAACAATTGTATTGCATTTGTAGATCACCAACGACGACAATTAGCCATTAGAAATTGATGTCTTAACATTAACGCCATACCTGGATAAAAGCTGTAAGTACGGTCTTCTACGTTTCTTTGTGAAAATTTGCTTTAAGATTGAAGGGTTTTATACCAACAGAAAGATAATGTGCAATCTTCTTTTTAAGTTAACTTTTTGGTGTCTGTCTAATATGTTTCCTTGTTCTTACAGATACAGATGCGGAACATCTTGCACCAAGTGTGTTTGTCAGAAAAAGAGTGAACGAGTATGTGTGTTCATGGTTGACCGAAGTGCACTTATATATTTATCCGTGTGTTTTCTATGTTGAAGTATTTGCGTACGCTAAGTATTTATTAATTGCTTCTCTGTAGTTTTAATGTATTTGTATGTCCCTAAAACTATTTTATACTTGTATGTACGTCTACATATTTATTTGTTTGCAAGTAATTTTATCTATACCATTTTGTTTGACCGTACTATTGTAACGTTTGACTGTGAGCATACTGTTTTTTTTTGTATTATACGATAGATAATGTTAATATCTACTCAAGATCAGAATAAAATTATACAAATCAAAAATACTGCATATTTCATTAAATATTACACTGAAATAGATGTAAAATTATTACGCATTACCTCTAATTCTTGTAAAATCACAGTGTAAATATACAATAATAATAATTTTTTCCAGGTTGTGGCTGTAATTTTTGATTTATTTAAGATTTGCATCTCGGCTGGATATCACCATTTACTTTACATTAAATATACAATGACAACGTAAAAATACAAGTGAGATGTTAAATTACACTGATTGTCGCACCCTACTATTCCTGCTGTAAATTCACATCACATTTTTTTTCAGTGTAGTTGAGTAAAATATAAAAATTATTATAAAATTAGTAAAATTTAGCAAATCCTTTTTGGTCGGGCCTTATAAACTAAAACTAATTGCTTTTTTTTTCGTTATTTATTATCATAAGAATTGGTGAAAATCTCTGTATAACCTTTGGTAACCGA
Organism: Aphodius sticticus; assembly: GCA_963966075.1. Classification (NCBI taxonomy): domain Eukaryota; kingdom Metazoa; phylum Arthropoda; class Insecta; order Coleoptera; family Scarabaeidae; genus Aphodius; species Aphodius sticticus. Next base: position 26,313,748 of record OZ014512.1, read on the forward strand.
CTTAATGATTTTTAATAATGGTGAAAAACAAAACATATTGAGATAACTTAGTTGGAGAATAAGTGGTACTTATCTTTTTTGCGTCTATTTGACATTATGTAGTGCAAAAAAAAAAGCTTACCTTTGAAACTGTATGAAAATGTTATCCGATTTTATATAAAATGCAATATTTTTATGTTGTGGCAAAATAATATACATACATCGTTTACGACATGTTATGTTTTGGAAGAGAAAACAAATGTAAAATATTTTGGGAATATATAAAATACACAAATACCGCCACACAAAGTTACGTATTTTTATGCTTGCCACTTATCTACGAAATCTTCATATGTTACATGAAATAAGCATATGTTCGGATATGTTCCACAGTTTTGTTGTTATATTGGTTCCACCATTTTGTATTTTCGAAAATGTGATACCAGATTCACAATCAGAAATCGTCTTATGCTTCAGGAAATAGGTTACATACGAATCAGATATTTTCTACAGTTTTGGTCGCCATGTTGGTTCCACCATTTTGTATTTTAAATATTTGAAACAAGATCCGCAATCATAAATCTTCATATATATTACAGGAAATAGGTTTCATACGAATCGGATATTTTCTACAGTTTTTGCTGCCATTGAATTTTGATAATCCGATATCAGACATAAAAAACCCAAAAAATTCTTACAAGCATTCTTAACGCATGTGTTTCAAAACCTTGTCTTCGGATTTTGCCACCACTGTGCGATTGACGATAACGAATAAAATTTACCAAACGTCTGTCTGAACAGTTTACCAATTTGACCTTTATTAAAGTCTCTAGAGTCTAGAGCGCTTAAGGTAAACGATAAATCGACAAAATAAATTTTATTTTATGCCCTGATCTACGACGCCACGTATTTAACGCAGCGAAATTTCTCTTGAAAGCTAATTAATTAAAGCTCTTTAATAAAATAGGAACACATCAAAGCCACAGGAGAAACTCTAGATGGTGGCTAGAAGACAAAGAGATCGCTTTGTCTTGTCCAATTTTTTCCTAGTTCCACAGGAACAGAGCACCCCGCAGGCGTTCGCGGTGGAAAACTCTATTACCTCTATACATTTTAATTTAAAAACGTCGCTTAATTAAGCGAAAATTCCGTCTTAAAAAGCAATATACCATTAATCTTTTTAAGGGAATGCGGGCTGTTTTTTCCACCAGATCTCCGTCTACCCCAGTTTGAGCGTCACTCTTAATAAGTAAGTTTTGCGGGCAAAACGACAACCTAACTTTTTAGCGACGTCTCAGAAGGTACCGGGGGGTGGGTTTTAAGTTGCGGGAGTAGGGCGCGGTTAAGGGTGGGGAAAGAATTCATTTAATATTATCTCGGGCCATGTTATCGGCGCGGGGCATTTAACATTCTTCTTAATTATACATTCAGTGCTTTAATTAGATCAGGCAGGCGGCGACCGAAGCGAAAGGTCCTGATTACGCTCTCCGAGATCCTAGAAGGCTTCGCTGGCTCGACCGCAGCCGAAGCGGCCAAAGAGGAACGCGAATGCACGAGCGCTAGCGAGTGATGCGATATTGCCTTTGTTTTATACACCGGTCCGGCCGCGGCGAGGCGGCGTGTATACGGGGCGATGTTAATGGGCATGCCGCATTGCCGTTAGGGGGGTCGTGGTAGCAGGATGAACTGCAACCCCTTTCGACGCGCCCCCTTGTGCATTTATAACGCGATCGCTAAAGCGGTCGAGTATCTTTATTAGCACGTTCCGAACGTTTTCTGTTCACGGAATACCGCCCGATATTATTTGCTTGTTAATACTCCAACGTAAACTAATAATGCAGACCATTTCAAAGGCTGTATTTTGTAGGTATCGATCGTCTACCAGTGTTGCTTGATTGGACAATCGGTCATGAAAATTAAAAACAAGCAGGGACTATTTTTGTTTTGTGTCTATTTTTGTATCTGAACGAATGCTATGATATTGGGAAATTAAAAACATGGAAACCCTAACCCAGAAATTGTCTCCGATAACACAATTGTCGAGATACTGGACCAGTTTAAATACCTATCTATATTGGTGTAATATTAGTCAACATGTTCAGATTTATTAGTACATAATACAGATTATATAGTTAGGAAGGTGAGCCGAAAGATTACCACTTAGGAAGAATATCTAATAAATTAGAATATCTTTATGTCATACTAACAGAACCATATTTTAATTAGTGCAGTAGTACAATATTTTTGGGTACAGTAGTTTATAAGTTTAGTACTAAGAAAAACAAATGTATTACAATTGCTAGTTTCTTTTAGCTAAATACACATTATTATTATAATTTGTTTGAGTTTTCAATTCTACCAGTGATTCTTTTATTTATGAGTTTGTATTGTATTTATTACGTTGTTATTTGTCATCTTAGTTTTTAGATTTAGTTTATTATTTATATTTTGGATTTTTAATTATCAAAATAAACATATTTCATGTCATATTTAATTTCCTGTTGTTCTAAAAGTTTGTGAATGGAAAGTGAAAAGGCGTTTTCTATCTAACAATAGAACACCATATATGACCATCGTTTAAGCAAGATATTGTGTTTAAAGTTTATGATAGACTTTTCATTTATATGATTGAGCCAAAGCGAGACAGAAGCGGGAAGCGGGCCGGGGAGTTGTAATGATTAAAACGAAATGGAAAACCAACTAATTCTAGGATTTTGATAAATATGGAAATAATATTAATGGTATTATCAATATGATTTTGAGTAGGGTTGGGTACACTCACTTTTTTCCTTTAAGAAACATATTGTTTTAAATTTTTATGATGATGTTCACAAATATTTATATAGAAATAATATTAATGGTATTATCAATATGATTTTGAGTAGGGTTGGGTACACTCATTTTTTTCCTTTAAGAAACATATTGTTTTAAATTTTTATGATGATGTTCACAAATATTTATATAGAAATAATATTAATGGTATTATCAATATGATTTTGAGTAGGGTTGGGTACACTCATTTTTTATGATGATGTTCACAAATATTTGTTTGAAAAAAATATACAATAATACCTACACCCAGGGATGTAAATGCGTAATTTACCGCGTAAATTACCAAATTAATTACCGTGATTAATGGTAATTTACCGATTTTTAATTACCGTAATTTACGGCGTAAATTACCGATGGTAATTTATCGTCAATTTAAAGTACCGTTGGTAATTTACCGACAATTTTAATGACCGTTGGTAATTTACCGGAATTTATAAATTAATTTCAAAGACCTTCCATCAGTAGACGCATGAATATGCCCCACCCCTCCTAAGCAGTCGACAAGTGCACTGTTGTTTGCGTTTGTCTGGGAAGTACCTAACAATCCGCGTGGTGCATGGTCGGACTCGTGCGTGACAATGTTATTCAAGGTGTCATTTAGCCAATGGAAATTGGTGTATGGGTAAAGTTAACACATCCAATGACAGTTCCATTGCCCGTAAACGTTATATTTCTTCTATTCCAAATCATCCGACATTACTTGAGACAATACAGAATTAATATTTTGTTATTTAATTAATAGAGAAGTGGAAAGCCCCTTCGCCAATAGCGACCAATCCAACAAATCCGATAATGCAGCTCTGAAATCAGAAGCCATTTATTATGAGAATTCACTTTTTAATAAATATGCCAGTGTTAGAAAAATGACAAATGACAAAAACCCTCTGAACCGGAGAGCTATTTTGTGAATGTGGACAGAATTAAATTGTTTATTTTCTACTATTATTATTCTGTTTGATTTTCCTATTTTTGTAGTAGTGCTATAAATAGTATTCCTATGTAGTCTTTGCTTTGGTTTTAGTACTATCAAATCAGGCAAAAGATCAGAGATAGCTAGTTATCCACAAAATAATGATTTAAGGTTTTACCAAACATTTTTATGAACATTAGTAGTAATCATAACTTACAGTGATCTGTTTAATTTAACATTTTGAGCTTTTAATTACCCGGTAATTTAAATCAGCGTAATTTAACATTTTGAATTTTTAATTACCCGGTAAATTAAACAGGCATAATTTACCATTTTGAATATTTCATTACCCGGTAATTTAAACCAGCTTAATTTACCATTTTGAATATTTAATTACCCGGTAATTTAAACAGGCGTAATTTACCATTTTGAATTTTTAATTACCCGGTAATTTAAACCGGCGTAATTTACCATTTTGAATTTTTAATTACTCGGTAATTTATGCCAGTTCGTAATTTACCATTTTTAATTTTTAATTGCGTGGTAATTTAATATTTGAAATTAATAATTTTAATTTCTACGGTAATTTTCGTAAAAAATTAATTACCGTAATTTAACATCCCTGCCTACACCACATTATATGCATTATTAGTGATTAATTGGTTTGCCAACTACAAGTTGCAAATAATATGTTCTTTGCGGCAAATAAATATTGTAAATATGTAAATATATTTTGATCAACTAATAAATAATTTAAAAATGACATACTTTGCGGTTTACGCGTGCTGTGTTGAGGAAAGAAGTATATCAAATATTAATATTCTTTTTGCGAAATTTTTCATACTAGTCTACAAATTTCTACCATTCGATAGGAAAGTGTCTAAATCACATTCATTATCCAATGATTTGGTGTATAAATAACTGAGAAAAATAATCGGGAGTTTTGTGTTTTTTCGACAAAAACGCGGCGATATTTTACTTCAACCACAGATGTTCTTTTCCTTAATATGTCGCCAAGATTTCCAAATAAATGGTACATTAATCAATAATAATATGCACTGCTTTTCTTTGATGTTAGATAATATTTCAGAAATACGTGACCCACTGCCTATTTGATAGCATAGGTGCTATCAGTTATTTTACTGATTTCTTTTGATAGGTCTATTAAAGCAAACCAGTAAAATAACTGCACTAAATCGTAGATGCTTTTCTGGTTTCATATTTTTCTTAGAAAACTATCAGTAATTAAAAAAAAAACTGTAGAGACCCCTAAATATTGTGTTAAAATTATAAAAATATCTGTTTTCTAAAAAGCGGGACATTTTTGGTCACCTTGTCCATACAAAACTTGCCCTTGCCCATACAAAACAACCAAACACAAAACTACAATTTCTACACTCTTGCCTGGGCCACCTGTGTATCCAGTCATGTAGGTGGTAAAAATTGAATCAGCATGCATGAGGTTCGTTGAACCGCACGAATCGTTTAATTCGTCTCAGAGTCCACTTTGTTATCATTGCGAGTAAGTGTCAAGAGGGGCGTTAATATAGGGTGTGCTAGATGCTCAAGGGAGCACCGTCCGCGACGTGTGTGCGAAGGAGGAAGCCAGAAACCCAGACCACTCATCACTGTCCCAAAGTCTTAAAAGGGAACACGCAGACATATGGTGGGCACGTATGAGCGTGGAAACACAGGCGTACCAACAGCCAGAAAGCAGGAAGAAAGGAGAGACCCTCCCTGCGAGAGGAGCAAACACAGACCTAGAGCAGGGGAGATAAAGTTTTATAATACTATTACCCCGTTATTGCGTTAGCCCGTAAGGCCACTAGGTTTTCTATAATTGCTACCATCAAATATTGTGTCCATTCGTTCCGTTTTACTGCGCGACTTCTTCATTTTGTTTTGTTTACTCCTTTCGTTATTTGTCTTTGAGCGGGCCTGGTGGCTGGCGTTGGCTTGCCTATGGGTTCGCCTCTACGTCCGCTCCGGCTCCCACTCCGGCTCCGGCGAGGCAATAAATTCCTCTGTCTAATATCATATAAAGTTCGGTTTGTTTTACGTAGAAAGCTACTCGGCTTTCGCTCTAATTGAACACGGAATCAATTTGTCGGCGACTTGGAGGGAGACGGAAGGAGACCTCAACGTGTGGGGGTGAGTCTCGGCTGTTAGAAGACGTCTAATGAAAGTTTATTTATTTTCCGGGCTTGATTATTGCCATCCGTTCTCTCGACTCAACCTTTACGAACTGCGATGGGAATTATAAAATTAAAGGGCCATTTGTTGGTTGTAACTGAGCTGCAACATCTGGATGGTCGACCGCTATTTATGACGCGTTTTCTTAAGTAATAACTGGTACTTTTTCGAACACATGAACCATGTGGATGATATTATTAACTGACAAAATATTAGTGGAGTGGAAAACATTTCAGTACACATGGAAAAGTGATTACTTGAAACCAGTAAAAGTAATTAATTGAACTTATTTTGTTGACTCAAGTCAACAATTGAATGCAAATGGGCTGGTATAGGTATAAAAGATATGCCACCTTCTCAATTTAATTTAAAGATATCAAAATTATGTTTTTTTGAGAAGTGAATAGCTGAAGTAAATAACGAACTAAGCGCCAAAACCATTGTTCAGAGATATTTACAAAATAGTGTCTCGCCAGCTAGACGTTGAATAGAAAAACTTCACTATTTTTATGTGCATACTTCATCAAATATTAGATAATGTTCTGGTGTTATTTTTGATCTACTTCTTCTAATGAAGAAGCAATCAAAAAATAAATTCAATAGTTTGTAGAAGGTGCTAAGTGCCATAACATTTATAACTACAGAATACAGTACAAACAGTAAAGATGACAGTTTTGTTAACTGAATGTGAAATTTCATAAAATAAGTCATTTGGCATGGTTTAATTTATGTCCGTTATCCGTGAATATACATGGGGTATCATTTAGTTAATGATATACAATATTGGTTAAATTGAGGAAACAATGTGTCTTTTTATGCTAATCAATTTTCTAACAGAAAATTTAAGATTGAACATATTAACGATAAGCGGTAACATTGATTTTAAAATTTTCAATTTAATTTTTTGAAGTTTTTTTATTAGTATTATCCTGATCTGATTTGATTAACATGATTCCCCAATGGGAATTGTGCCTAAAATGACACAGTTTTGAATTAGATCATTACCAATATTTTTATCTAAATATTAAGTTATAAAGACATTGCTGAAACAGTTATATATTTACTTACAACAAAACTTACGTTACAAAACGTAAAACTTACGTTACAAAACGCAAAGCCAGTGCATTATGTCGTAAAACTAAGAAAAACTCATACAAATAAGAAAAATTCTACTTCAAATACCACTCTCATTTTTTGGATTACAACTAGACAACTATTCTCTGTTTAATCGACGGTTAAGAATTAATCGGCCTTTGTCCAACAGGCGCTATTCCTGTCGCCATTCATTATTACGATTTTCAGTAGTTTCAGTCGTCATTCATTTCAGTAAAGCATCAGAAAAACATTGTGATCATTAAAAATATCGTCACTACGGTTGCATCTGTTCCCCGGCGTGACATCTACACGTATCTAATCCCGAAAGTCGACTTTGATAAATGGACAGATTGCAGTGTCCGCTAAATCATTCAACAGAACATTCAGCTACTTCGCGTGATCAAACATTAATCCGTGTCTGTAAATAATTTATAACGCGCCATTGACTAGTTGAACTCCGATCGCATTCTAATTCCAGGACAATCGCACGTAGAGGTCGCTATCGCGACTCTCTTTTCTGACAGATGCTCAGCAACCGTATATCAAGCTATATTACACACATTTCGAATATTTATTATGCCCTTTTATTAACTATCTGGATTGGTGTAAATCTCTATTTGTTAGTTTAGTTATCTGAATTAATCATATCTAGTGAAACATCAATTCGAAACATGTTTTATGAATAGGTTACTTTCTTCGAATACATTTTATTCAATGTATTTTAAGTTTAAAAACGGTTTTATAAATTGAGGAAGTGAAAACGTAAGTAGGAAAAAGGCTCTTTTCCGGGCGAGTCGATCTCTCAGATAGAAGACCCACAAGATCTGATTTCCCCGTCCTTGGTTACCCGATTTGACAATTCGCTAAAGAGTAGACACACAGGGCGTAGTAGGGATGATAGATGGCGCTGGGAAGAATTCATAAGGGATGCGCAAGGAATATAATAAGGATCCGGTCGGTCGAGAGTAATCGCATCAGTTTTCGTAGTCGCGTCCGATTCGGATATATAGATATAGATATATTCGTTTGACAGATGATGCCCTATTTCGTCGTCGAAGGACGTCGGAGAAGCGCGCGGGGGTGTGGGTCAGGGTACGGCGGTCCTTCAAGGATGGGAAACTTGTTTACAGCTGCAGGATTCGGTATCCCGTAGATTGCAGCGGAATTGCAACGTCTGATCCAATTTCGATTGTTTTTCTCGTCTATTTTTCTGCGGGGGTGGTCGGCGACCGACGAAAAGACGGAAGGAAAACATCGGAGAGGCAGATCGCGCGCGCTTTTATTAAAAACCGACGGAAAATATTTATTCAATCCGTCGATTCATTTGTCCCCGCGCGGACGGGTTTAATAAAAATTTCAAACAAACCTTAAGGGGGTGGTCGCTACTTTGCCGCCACCGCCACCACAACGCCGCGCGGTGCCACTTTAGAACAAATAAATCATACTCGATAGCCAATTCTCTCAAGACAAACACTCGTTGCTTGCTACCAATCATAACAGCACATCGTTGTCTCCAATTTGAATTGATGTGTGATTTCTTGTGCAAGGTTATTTGCTCTGATAGAAAAATGTGCTACAGCTAATGACGTCAAAACTAATAATTCACTAATTCAAAATCGCATTTCCTAAGTTTACAAGTTAATTTTACATTTTTTTACACAGCTTTGATAACCTTCAGAAGAGTTTCATGGTTTTAGTAGCATCAGATTTTACGTTAAATAATAAAATTGTTTATTTATTTTTTCAAATAATGCACTTACTATCTGAGAATGATGCCCTACAAAAAACCTCGGACGAATCACGAGATACAAAAACCGTTTTGTATAAAAGAATTCTATTATGCAATTGTAAAGTTATATAGCAAAGTAAGAAGCAATCTAAATATACAGGTTTCTGTAAGACTTAAAATGCAATCTTATCGCAAATTAATATAATATAATAAATAATTGATATACTCGCCGAACATGAGGAAAAAATTCTTATACCAAATTAACCTACAATAGAAATTCCATAGAGTCGATAAACATGATGAACAAATCTTATAAAAATTAATTAATCAACAATAGAAATTTGATAGCTGATGAACATAAGGCAAACAAAACCAACGAATTCCAACAATTTACAACAAATACAACACAAAGCTCTAGTGGCACCTAATACACTTGTACTTGAATTTACTTCGTATGTACTCGAAAATCAACAACATTTCGATGGAGTTATCATCCGGAATACCTACGGACATAACGCGTATGTTTTGGAAACTAGTTCACGTCATAGCCGTGATCGCAATACCTTTCGAAAACAAGCTTTTTTGGAGACGCTAATAAGCGGCGGGTCTCATGCTGGTACCTATATAACAGTAATTTAAAATGCAAATCTTGGAAGAATTGCATATAGCAAATTCTTTTAGGATGTTTTGAAATATTTTGGTTTTGATACATAACAGAATGAATTGTAGGCATTACAAGCAAAGTTGATGAGATAAAAATTATGCACTGTACAGCAAATTTAAACTTATTGTTTATTTCCTTACTTATGATTGTATATTTATATTGATTTATGGCCACTAATAACCAAAATAACCAAAGCAAACCGTTTGTGTCTATCACGTCTGGTTTAGAATAACTAAAATAAATGTTTTTTTTATTAATAAACGCGTGTATATTTTATTTTATAGAATTAGATACACATTGTTATATCAAATTGCAGCTCTGACATTACATTTTGTTCGATGTATGATGTCATCAACATATCTTCTTATGGCAACCCCCATTTTTATACTCCATACATTTAATGTGGTGAGGGTATATTGAATTTAATTCAACATTTGTAACACCCTTAAGGAGGCGTGGACTTGATCAGAATTGAAAACTGAATCGATTTAGCTATGTCCGTCTGTCTGTCCGTCTGTCCGTTTGTCCATCTGTCCGTCGGTCCGTGTAATTTTGAAGTAATTGATCTGAAATTTGGTATTCAGGCTTATCTCTTAAAAAGTAAGGACAAGAATGGGCAAAATCGCTTCACTTTTTTCACTATTTTACGGTGGGGGGTATTTTAACTTCTTACTAGTTCTTGTCGATTTTGATATTTCTTGTAATTATACTGTTGGTAGCATAACAAAACCTTATATAAGAAAATGTCAAAAGGGATTCAAAGTAAATCCTAAACTTTGCACTTTTACCCTCACATTATAAGACAATATTTAATTATACATTTTATTGAACAAGATACGTACTGGGTACTATTTACTTAGTCAATTTGTTGCAGTTTATAGGAACGGTTTTGCTTTGTGCTGAAATCTTATGTTTCGGCATATTTTTTAACATCTTGTATTAGGATGCTTCATAGTTTCTAAAAATGCTTTTTTATCAACTTAATAATAGAATAATTAAAAATCTTGAAGATACACAGATTTCCAATTAGGTACCTAATTCGCCAAAAATATAATAATCGAAAATAAATTACTTACCCTGGCCAACAAAAAGAAAACAAAACAAAGTGACAACCGATTCTGTATGTGTGTTGATATCTACATCCAAATGCTTATTGATGTATTTTCTTTATTTAAAAAGCCATTAAACATTATTGTGGATTGCAAATTAGAGGTTAAAAAAAATTAAAACATTTTTTTATACAAAGTTAATTATTTTTTTAACACTGACAACCGTTAGCAACCCGTACATACTTTTTTTTTGTTTCCCATTATATAACATTTTGAAAAGATGCCGCTTAAAAATAAGATTTTGAAAAATGAAGACTTTGACTTTCACATCTAGAGCGGGTAGTTTTCCGAGGTTTTAGTTTTGCACCCCCTCGAAATATTCTGTGAACGCTCATGGCTTTTACTATCAAGTACCTAGTGTTAAGCATTCAGATTCAAATTGATCTTTTAGATTTGCATCAATATATCAAGCATCCATTCTTTTTTACGCTCAGAAGTTTTACAGATGGCGAACAACCCCTAAATGATAATAATTTCGTGTCTCAAATAGCTTAAAACCTTGAAGAAATAGTAGTTCGCTAAAAATGTCATTATGTATTGCTGACAACCAAAGAACTTATACAGACGATTTTGTTCTACTTGACTTGTTATCTAGAATAACAACAATAAAGTAATCGTTTACCAGACATTTTATGTTTTGTTTTAAATTATATTTTAACAATGATATTATGTTATATTCGTTTCTGTTTTTAACATTATTCAATAAGATAGATTTAACATTTTGTGAAATTCTGTTACCTTGGCTCTTTCTGGTCTCAATAAATACATTAATATAAAACTTTGGAGCGTGCTGGGTGAATTTACGTGGCGCCACCCACCCTCTCCTCCGCTGACACAGCAGAAATTAGGAACTACGAGGTAGAGGCGTCGGTCGGCGTCGCGACGTAGCAGAACAACGTCGGAGGGCGAGCGGTTGAGACCGGGTAATTCAGAACTGTAGTAAACGTCGAAAATATAGCGGTTGTTTGGGTCCTCTCTCTGATTCTCTGTACAAGGCTTTACTTTCAGAGGGTGGTTGGCGAGGGCGCTGCGCTCGCGAGGGTAGAGGGAAAGTACCGAGCCCGACACCGGAGAGTTTGATTGCGTAACTTTGCACTCTGTTAACACCCAGGCAAATGAAGTGCACTGTCTTGAAATTATAATGGTTAAAGTTTAGAGCAGACACGGCCGGTCATATCTCAGCGCTCAGTCGACGCGCCGAGGCGCGCAGAGCGCCGCGCCGGCAGATATAGTTCTCGCGGCCGTTCGTGATTTAATAAAGTTTTCAGTAACTGGTTTACGGTGGTTCTGTACCTACTCAGTTCCGGCAGTTTATATCTCGGTTGATGACTTGCCTCTATTGTTGATATTGTTCATCCAATTGTCTACTATTGGTGCCTTGTTTTGGTTTGCTGTGCGATTTTATATTTTAAGAGAGAAAAATAATAACTTTTAATTCCTTCACCGTTCAAGCAGAAGATATTAAGTCAGTACTAAGTCATTACAGTATTTTTCTTATAGGTCACAACAAAAAACAACATCAAGAAAAACGGTCTTATAGGTTTACTCGTAAAGATAAAGAATTACTACTGCTTGAAGATGGTCCCAAGTTTCCACCTTGGGATTTCTTTGCTATATTGTCCCGAGGTTGATATGGTTAGCTTTTTCGATATTTGTATTGTTTGACATTTTTTGAATTATTATTTTCTTTTTCGCGTTGCATAAACGTCGTTCTTTGTCGGCGTTTGTGATTAGTATTTATCGAGCTGTCGGACTTCATTTTGTTTATGGTGTTAACAAAGAATTAACAAAGAAAAAAATAAAGAATTGAAGTTTTAATGATTACTGGGTATGGAGGAATTAGCAATTAGCACTCATCAAGACGTATGTCAACTTTTCAGCGAAAAGGATCGCTTTAGAGCATAATGTAAGCCATGTTTCGATATTGAAAATTTTCAAAATTCAAAAATGTTATCCATATAATGTTAAATTGGTCTATGAATTAGCATAAAATGACTTTCGTCATAGACAAGAATTCTGTGAACGAGTGATCGATTTTTTCAGCTACTTAATTACCATCCAGTATTTTGTTACCAGAAAAATGTTATATAAAAACATGTTTGGACCTGTTGAAATACGATAACGAATTGGGACCTTTACAAATTTTGTAAATAAGTAAACAAAAATACACATTTTTTTGAATTGATGATTTTGCAATTCCAAAAAAACTTTACCTATAGTTAAAAACTTTATAGAAACAATAATTGTTAATTGCACATGAGTGATTTTGATAGCTTTATATATCTACTTTTCAATGGTTTAGGTACCTTTGTTTTCAATATTGTTGCATACTTAATTGTAATGGGGCGGACACCCTTTCTCAATATCTATTATTATACTTTAATCAACTCTAAACTGAAGGGGGCCCCTGTTAGGGCTTTGCTCAACTACCTAACCATAACCCCACATGTTGAAGGCCGTGACTCGCCCCAAGCGACGCTTGGTCCGCCATTTTCAAATATAACGGCACTTCGACCCTAACTGACTTAACAACGCAATCTTAATTAATCTTACGGTAGCGTGAATTAATTATCTCTCTCTTACGGAGGCTTCAAATCGTGAGTTCTTTCTCTAAGACTTTGTTAGAGAAGTTTGAAGTTTGAAGTTTGAACTCACTAATTTTATTAATCACTGTATGCAAGGCTAAATACTTTACTATAAAAGGGAGAGGTTTATATTATTCTAAAATGAATATGCCGAAGAAAACCACAATAAAATGTATTAACAAAAATATATACAACAATGCAGAACTGCTTACATGAAAATTTGAATGTTAATTCTAAACAATGATAATATTCTTTTGGCAGAGATGGACGAATCAGCAAGTACAGACAACGAATAAATACCTTATTATTTTGGTGAGCACAAGAAACACGAGACACCACAGTTATCTTATAGAGCCCCTGCTCTTAAGAAAACACGTCTTTACCCCATAATGGCTAAAATAAGAAGGAAGTCTTCCGCGTTTTGACCGCCTCACGCACCCCTGAATGCGATGCTCACGCCATCTCCAAAAACCGTTAGGGTATATGGACGCTTCCGTTCGCGCCAAATATCAACTTATCACATAATAATATTGGTGGGAAGATAGTATACGATAAAGCATGGAGTTAAAAAGTCTATTATTTGACAAGCACATAATTAAGGATATAAATCACGAGCATGAAGCGATTTATATCCGTTATGTGCGAGTCAAATTCGACGTGTTACCAACGACTCATAAATTCCATTTCATATAAAATATTTAAAATGTGTTTGTCAATAGTGGCGAGGCGAACTGTCAAATAACTGTCAACCACGTTAATTTTTACACACGAAACTACTAATACGAAACTACTGTCATCATAATTATCGGTGTGTATTATGATAGAGATTATATAGTCATAGATATGTACGTATGCAATGAACTTATTATAACAAAGTCGTAGATAAAAAAAATTAATTTTATTAAAATGCATATTTACTTTTAAAAAAGGTTCTACCACGCGCTCAATAATCATCTTTTAGGAGAAGACCTAGTCTAATAATTTTTATTATTAGACATATTTTTATTATAGCCACTATCACCGTTGCCCACAGTATAAAAATCCTCAACAGGTGGCCAAAAGTCGAAAGTATTTCAAGTAAAACGCATAACCCTGATGGTTTTGAGTCGCTGATCCAATATCACAGATTTCTAAACTATAATTATATAGTTCTTTTAGGGTAACACTTTTGTCTTTTTTTTAATCTCTGCAACTTTTAAAGAAAAATTGATTTATATAGTGTCATAAAATTCTGGTTATCATGTTTGTACTTAAAAGTTATGTTATTTATACATCATAAAAAATAATAAAATGTACATTATGTCTTCAGAATTTCAAAGATTAACTTCTATATGAATTCATAAAGAAATAAAATATGAGATATGGTTTAAAAATGCCCCAGAATTTCACCAGAAGAGAAAAGCGCTGAATTCAGTCCGATATCGGTAGGTATTATTTTTTGTGCCTCCGAAGACAGGTCACATATTGCTTGGGAACGTAATACTATGCAAAATATTACCTCGGCTATGGGAATAAATATGCATTAAATTATTTCGAAGGCGGCATTAATCTTATTTATGGGTTATAATCCGAGCGCATCCAACATTTTTGAACTTTATTACTCCGCCTTATTTATGATCTGTCTTCGAACGCTCGCCGCCACCGGGGGTTACTTTCTACTCCAACAATGGACGATCGCGCCGCTATTTTCTTCTTACGCTGCTCGCAAATGTATGTCCCCTGCGTACTGATAATAGGATTTTATAATTTTTTATGCTATGCTTTAGAAAGACTTCCTTTCACCATATTATATTATTATACGAGTTTTATACGACGTCAGATTGGAGCATATGTTGATTCGGGCGCGATGAGCGCAGGTTTGTGTAGCTTTGTTCTTCCTTATCCGTATTTACCGTTTTGCAACAACAACAACAACAACAATAAAAAAATACAATTATTCCGAATGCCTTCTGGTATATCACTTTTAACAAGAAGAAACGTAACGTAACAATATCTGGTCATCAAAGTTTAGAAGAAAGTAGCCAAATAAAAGGTTTGGGAAAAGATTTAAGCTAGAAACTTGAATTACTTTTGAATATACAGGGTTATGTATTTGTAAGAAGCAGACCAAATTCCATTTTTTAGTATAGCATTCTGTATATTTTGTTTGTGTTTTTTACTGTTTTGAATTACAAATTGAACAGTAACAAGATGATTAAATGTTAAAAGAAAGCAATTAAACAATGTTAAAAGGATTTTTACCGGGTCAATAACTGGTCGTTTTTTAAAATGCCTTAAGTTATATATATATATATATATATATATACGAAATACTTTTAAATATAAAGTGTTTCATTTCTTAGCATTTCAAATTTGTAGCTTAAGCAATTTCCTAAAACTTTTATTGGAATCTTTTCCTTGTCAATTTTTTAGAAAGAAATATATTGAGTGGTTACGTTTCTTTTTATGCACGCTGTGTAATAATAAGGACTTCTTCATATCTGATTTTTTTTATTTTAAAGACTCTTTTGGATCATTCATCTTTACGGAACAGAATTCAAAAATAGAATTCACAAACGGAATAGTGTCAACTGAAAGTCTTCGAAAAATTCATACAGTTTTTCTCTTCTAACTTAGTCAAGGGTTTCTCTCGTACAGTATTAGATATAGTTTCTTTTATTGCAAAAAAAACATGAGTTTAACTGCTAAAACTCTCTCCCCTCTTTTTGGGGCCCCATAGGCAAGACTACTGTAAAGTTCAATTTGATATTCTTACTACGGTAATTTATTAATTACCTAATTAATTTATAATCTAACATCTGCTATCCTATATTAACGGAATACATCAAAATTTGCAGTTTACTATGGAATTACAGATTGATGATAGACTTAACTTTCTTGATATCACCGTCGTCAAGGACAATAGACTAAAGTTTGAGATTTATAGGAAACCAACAAATATGACAACCATAATACCATTTGACTCCAACCATGATATGAAACAAACTCTCGGCCTTACAATTTTACATTAGAAGAATCTCACTTACCCTACCTTTGAATCGAAAACTAAAGAAACTCAATTTATTTTTCAATTAGCAAAAGAATATGGCTTTACCGAAAGAACTGTAAATTCATTAACTAATAGAATGCAAAAAACTTTAGACCCATTATATTCAAATAATAATACGCCCTTTAGTAATAGAAATTACAGAGCTTTTACATTTAACAGTTTAAACCACACGTTTCATAGAACCTTAACAAAATTTAATATGATTCCCGCATATAAAAATAAAAATAAAATCTCAAAAATTTTAACAAAGTATAGATATGAGGGAGGGGAAGACGAAGATCAGAGTGGTGTCTATTCAGTTGATTGTTCTATTTGCAAATCTATTTATGTTGGACAGACGGGTAGAAAGTTGAAGAAGCGATTGATCGAGCATAATAACAGAAATTCATCTAATTTATACCAACATTCTTTAGAAACCGGACACAAGATAGACTACAAAAATGTTAAATTGTTGCATAGATGCGGAAAAGGGTTCAAGATGGATTTATTGGAGCAACTGGAAATATATAAACAAAAAATAAACCCTGACATTAATTTTATTTATTAAATCCACATTTCCACATCAAGCCACTTTTCACAAACATCAAAGTTTAAAAGGAGAATGTTAAAACAAGTATTAAATGGTTCACGGGGAATGAGTTTGAATGTGTTTAACTATAAATAACCGATTTCAATATTCCTTGTGCTCTGGGAACTTTTCGCTTATCCTATATACAGCGTTTACCTTCACGTAGGTTGATTTAGTTCCCCCAAGGTCTCTGGGCTGGCACAACTGTTAGCGTTTGACAGAACAGAGTTTGAAGCTGTTTTACTTATGAAGAACTCTCTAAGTTTATCCTTGTACATCCCGTTGAGGAGGAATTGGCCAATTATAGAATTGAAATAATTGAACGGAAAATGATATACACACGCCTGATTGTAGCATCTTTTAATTTGACAGTAAGTTCTATTTCATTTTAACGTGTAATTTTAGGCTTGTGACCGTTTTGTGATTTATTTTGTTGTATCTTTTGTAGATTTAGGATTGAAAATGATTGAAATATATCGAAACATGTTTCCTATTTAAATAATTAGAATAAATATACAAGGAGGAAAAAGAGGAAAACAGAGTTTTTATTGAATTATTACATAACCTTCTACCATGGAACAACAAACAAATAACTAATTTATAGTTTATAAAAGATTGATTTTGGTCCTCAACCGGTAGGAGTGTAGATATAAAATTCATTATTCTTGAGACGGTAATAAATTAGTTGAAGATTAGTTGGGGCCTCGCTGAGAGGAGCCTAAATCTGCTTGCAACTTTAATGGGGAGTGGCATGGTGTGGTAGTCTATTACGGAAATGAGTTTCTAAAATACTGCTTTGGGGGCCCCCTGTTATTGGGGGCCCTGGGCAAATGCCCAAAGTGGGCAAATGCCCACATTGAACAGTCCCGACTTTTCACATTTGTTCCGTGTCCCGCGAAGTTTCAAAAATGTCCCGCTTTTCAGAAAAAATATTTTTTTACAGAGTTGTTAGAAAGTTACTACGAAAAATGAACTCTGCATGTTGTTATTTGGTTCAAACACTCTTTTTCAAATCGTTGGTAGAAAGGCAGTAAATTATAACTTTAGTACAACAAAACAATTGTAACACCAAAAATAGTGTTACAACGTGTCAATTGTGAACGCAAAGTAGAAAAGCATTTTTCTGATTACAGGAGGTTAGATTCTAGAATATTATTTCCAACATAAGACAAGGGCGGAATAGGATGAAACAAAAGCACGAAAAAAAATTAAATGGACGAATGTTATTCGGCCTCGACTTCAGTTTCTTTGTCACGCTGGCGGCGGGCTTCATTTTTTTCTCGGAGCCACAGCGGAGCTGGCAAGTTTTCGAAACTGTAGTAAAAACTTACATTCCCTAGAGTGGGTGAGAGCATGATTTCTTTTCTACTTCGCGTCCTCCGACATCTACTTTTTTATTTAATTTTACCAATTTTTCTCTCACTAATTTCAACCAAGAATCTAGATTATTCTTGTTACAATATCTCCCTCGGTCTCTCTACTTCCTTCTATTACATCAGATGGTGTTGTTTGGATTACTGGAGCAAGTGTAGACAAAACATCGCCTCTAGTCTAGAGGCTTTTGTTTTGCAAATAAATTGAAATACGGCAATAAGTCTGGAGAGACTCACGATTCGGAGTCGGCGTGTGAGTTCGTATATGTAGGATAGAGAGGGCGCCAGCGTGGAGAAACTGCCTTCGCTAATAAAGTACGAAACGAGCTGCGGTATCAGACTATTCGATATTGAGCTTAGTGAAGCATATTCCTCCCTCTAAACTCCCTCTAAGCAATATCAAGATTAAAGCGAAGGAATTTCATAATTTGACATTAGACCGTGGTAGTGCCGATGCAGTGCGCTTTAATAAATTATACTGTACATAGATGTTTAATCGAGATTAAGTTAAATGCTTGCTGCAAAACATCATGGAATATAATACATTTTCTGTCAAATTTGTTACATAAGAGCCCAGTAAAAATACTACGAATTCAATTATACATAGATAACCCAGTCAGAGAAAGAAAATACAACAGTAAAAGGAATTTCACTTCTAAACAATTTAATCCCAGCAAGATTTTTGTATACATCAATCAAGGTGGGCAGATTTCTAAAATCACTGATCGGGATAGTCACCATTTCGAGGACATGAAGCAATTATAATAATGTGTGCCAAATTTCACATTTTTGTTTTGTTATACCTACCATTGTTTTAATACCAGGCAAACATTTTTATAATAAGTTGTCAATATTCAATACAAATATATTCTTGGTTTTGGAAGCTCCGAAGGCAATGTCAGTCTTTCTGCCAATTTTTATTTGAAAATTCTAGAGGTTTTGCTAAACTAATAGTATCTTCGGACTAAGGTGTCTACTGAAATAATGTAATACTTAATGATGTCATAAACATACTAAATAATAAATAGCTAAAATACGTGCACAGCAAAGAAATTAAACTACAGTTACTGGTTATTCTTACTGATTGCTTTTCTGACAAATATTATTTGGGTGCTTTGTATTTTTCAAAAATTATCTTTTTAATGTGGACCGGAAAACCATCACAGTGTTTTTCTTGTTAAAAATGCAACTGCCTGCCACAGTTACAAACTTATTTTTATTTTACAGTAAATTTACACACAACTGAAGAATCAGTAGGATTAGATATCGTGAATTGAGTTTTTTAGCACTGATTTTCTCTAAAACTAAACTTTGTTTTCAATGTCTACTATCCGATTTCGATTCTACGGAGAAAGAAACAATACAAGAATCAGTTGTAATTTCTTATATATTTGTTGTTCTTTGCCAGTAATAATCATAATCTGCACTCAAATGTATATTGGTAATTTTTAATGTTAATTATTAAAGTAAATACTACAGAATTAAAAAAGAATAGTGTATTTTGTGTTGTGTTTAAAGTTATAGAAAAAAAAATATATTTTTTAATACAAACGGCTTTATTTTCACAACTTTTAGCGATACCAAAATATTTTGTTTTTAAATTATTATAATAAATTTTGTTCTTCTGATCACACGGTTGCTTTTTAAGTTGAACAAGCCACAACAATGTTCTTCCTTTTATCCACCATATTTTTTGACTGGCGTATGTCATCTTTTCAGAATGCAATGGTGTTTAGATTATGTGGTCTTACATAAGAAAATTTTTAAGAAAAACAGCAAAACGGTTAATTATTGATAAATATGTAGATTGGATATTGTGAATGGAATGTCGATAGGCGCTTTTAATAGTTTCCCTTGCGCTGAATGTTAAACCTACTAGAAAATAGCGTATTGTCATTTGTTTAGTAAACACTTTTTTTATAAAATGGCTCCGGGATAGAACATAAAAAAATAGAAAGGTATTTTACCTATGAATTATTTCCGGTTTTTACGTGATTTTTTATTTATTATTTAGAATTTTTTACAAGTAGCAATATTGTCCATATTATACAGCGAATCACCATCCGCGTCCATCATATTTTATAATGAAAAACAATAAATACTTAATCAAAAGTTGTGAGATACTATCTCCAGAACAAAAAGTTTATATTTATAGGTTAATAATATGGTGACATACAGGCGGGATGTAAATTTTAATTTTAATTTTTGACAAGTTATGTCGTTAAACATTTTCATTTGTAAAAAGTTTATAGGTATATAAATCCAATCTCTTTAAAGACATTTTCTTTGTAGTGAGTTAAAAGAGCTAGTAATTGTAAGCAAAATATTGTTAAAATAAACTCGGTAATCTTTGAATAAGAATAACTCGCGACGCGATATCGACGGGGAGATTTTGCATTTTATTTAGAATTTATGTATTTATTTATTTTTAATTTCATGGACAATTTAACAAAAAACAAAAGCACCACTCTCAACCTAGCAAAAAAATACAACAAAAAGGCTCAGATCCATACAAATAAGGAACACTATCATCAAGGCACAGACACACAACGTGATTGATCCGATCGATCGGTGAAAAGCATCGACAAAAGGTGATGCAACATTCCTGCGGGTTTTGAGCTTTTCCGCAATGAATAGCAGAATAATATTTGTCTAATGTTACTGGGCTGTAGAAGCATTTATAGATTATGCACTAAGTTCTGTATTGGCATAGTTTGTATTGCCGCTCGAGTTGCAAGTGGCAATTTGTCAGCGGTGTGTCGCCGCACTGCTTGCGCCAACAAACATAGGTAAAGTCGCCTGCGACACAAGTGTGCCGCAGCAATCCTGTGCACATTTGCGGTCCCTATAAATTACGAATCAGGATCTGTTTGTGTGCAATCACGGACGCCGCTCCCGCCGTACAGAGGGCCTAATTTCGCAGACAACATCCCCCATCGAACCGCACGACCCGCGCGCCACTGTCAATACGCCACTGAATGTATCCCCTAATGATGCACGACGACGCCCTCTAAAACTAAGGCCGGAACTACTTGGGTGTCACAAATCCTGCCATAAATAGCGCACATTGACTGTGGTAACAATTTATCAGTGGAATCTGCAGGTTTACTCCGTTTACTATTAGTATTCCCGGACAGGGTGGCCACCGCAGAGACCATAGGGTGGTTGAGAGGGGTAGCTAGTATCCTCTGAGATATACGGTCCAGATAACCTGGTGGAATAAATCCAGGGGGCTTGGATTAAGTGGCGAGAAGCGCATCAACTCTCTCCACGCCGCGCGTCCGCCGCTCCCCGAAGAGCTGTGTGCGAACTGTGCGGAGCCAGAGGCAAGGAGCATCCGTCACAAAAGACGGACTCTGCACCAGCGACCTCTACGTGTAATGGTCACTCTGTAATAGCCACCTAACATACGTTACGTAGCCTAATAAAAAAAACAGCTTGTAGATTTTACATACTTCAGAGTTTAAATGTATTTATTAAAGGGAAAATGGTTATTACGTAAACTCGTCAGTAATGTAGAATCAACGAAAGAAGCGAATGATAATTAATCCAGGTGAGGATAATTTTTGGAAAAAGCACCTCCGCCTGAATCAAATCTAGCCCGTTAGATTTCCCAGTAAAAATGTTTTCATTCCAGTCAAATCATAAGTCTGAAAATTACCTCCATATATAACATTTTTTTCTGAAAAAAATGCTAATTACAAATTATAGCTCATAAATTGGCCCATTACTATTATTCGAGTAAAGTAAAAGATCTGAAAATTACCAACAAACTTCAGTTATCAGAAAAAAAATACTAATTTTGAAAATTCTAGCTAGTAATATTTCCCATTGAGACGTATTAAATCCAGTCAAATCATAGGTCTGAAAGTTACCACCAAAATTAACAGTTTCTTACAGAAAGAATACTAATGTTCAAAATTCTAGGTTGTAAAATGTCCCATTAAAATGGTCAAAAAAAATATTAATGTTCAAAATTCTTGCTCGTAAAGTCTCCCATTAAGAAGGGGTTTATACCAGTCAAATCATACGTCTGAAAATTCCCTCCCAAATGAAGATTTTCAAAAAAAAAGGACGAATTGTCAAAATTATAGCCCGTAATATTTCCCATTAAAAAAGTCTTTATTACAGTCAAATATCACAGGTCTGAAAATTACAACAAAAATTTCCAGTTTTTTGAAAATAAAAATACCAGTTGTCAAAATTCTAGCTAGTAAAATTTCCCATTAAAATAATCAAAAGAAAAAAATATTAATGTTCAAAATTCGTGCACGTAAAGTTTCCCATTAAGAAGGGGTTTCTTCGAATCAAATCATACGTCAGAAACATACCTATACCCAAATGAAGATTTTCAACAACAAAAAAGACGAATTGTCAAAATTATAGCCCGTAATATTTCCCATTAAAAAAAGTCTTTATTACAGTCAAATATCACAGGTATGAAAATTACAACCAAAATCTACAGCTTTTCGAAAATAAAAATACCAATTGTAAAAATTCTAGCTAGTAAAATTTCCCATTAAAATGGCAAAAAGAAAAAATATTAATGTTCAAAATTCTTGCTCGTAAAGTCTCCTATTAAGAAGGGGTTTATTCCAGTCAAATCATACGTCTGAAAATTATCACCCAAATGAAGATTTCCAAAAAAAAGACGAATTGTCAAAATTAAAGCCCGTAATATTTCCTATTAAAAGAAGTCTATTACAGTCAAATATCACAGGTCTGAAATTATAACCAAAATTTACAGTTTTTCGAAAATAAAAATACCAATTATCAAAATTCTAGCTAGTAAAATATCCTACAAGGTGATTTTTCAACAACTAACCTTTTCAAAGATACAAGCGTCTTAATTTTGTCATGGAAATCGCTACCGATTTACTACAGAATATTGTTGGTTACAATTTCTGAACTAAAGTGAACTAAAACATAAACTAAAAGAAAATAAATTTTTAATTATTAAAAACTTAACTAAATACAGAAAACAACATTTTTATTGTTTAACAAAAAAAAACACAAGATCACTCTTTTTTGTTATATTTACATACCTTTCGAACGAATTATGGAAGATGCGGGCTTCAGAGATCAATTTGAAATTAAGGCACAAAGTACCAAACAAAAAAAAATGTACAGGCTGTTTCGTTTTTTAAAAAAGTGACTTTGGTCACCTCCTTACAAATAAAATATTCCTGTATGCTAAAAAACTATTTCGTATTTATAGCCATAAGTCATGTACTAAAACTTTTATTCGTTCTTTTTTCTTGTTAACTTTTCAAGAACAAGATATTAACACGTTGCGTTTCTTTTGTACACACTATATAATAAGACGTCGACGTAAAACAGGGTAGACGTAGAAGGATTAAAGTTCTAAAACTTATCAATAACCACAAATCAATTTTCGATCATATGATAACAGAAATTATTTTGGCGTTTGGAGCACAAAGAAATGATTTCGTGGTCAAGAAATGGCACTAAAAACAATATTACCGCGCCGAAATTGTATGTGAGGGCAATAAGCCTATCTAAAAGAAGTTTACCCCTACGATTAGTAAATTTTAATGCTGGACCGGGCTGTCTTAACTGCCGTAGAAATGCGAGAAACACATACGACCAGTTCGGCGATTATCCCAAGCACTTTGCGCCGAAGAGAGCACCGAACATTCGAAGTTAATTGCTAAATATCGCCGCACGTAATAAAGAACTCTCGCGCTACTGCGCGCCACCTAGCGAGCGGACCGCAAAAAGCTCGCGCTGCATAGCGTAATTGTAGGTATGGGATGCAATTACCGGACGGTAGTATAATTGTGAATAATGAAGCAGCTTATTATAATAAAGGGACGGTATTACGGTCGAGTACAGTGGCGTGTTAAGTAGGGGGGGCATGAATATGAATGTGCGGGGGGCCAGGGAGAAACCGACCAGAAAATCAAGCAGTCGCCGAAACGAGCATCCCCCAGGAGAGCGGAGGAGGCCTTTCTGCAGCCACACCTCCCTTGATACCGGGCGACGTTGACGGAGGACCTTATTATGCGGATTAACCGCCCCATGGTATGCAACTCAGACCGACGCCGACCGACGCTACGCTGCTAGAAGAGACGCAACGGCCACCGGCAGATAAAGTGATCAGTTAACTCGCCATCATCCACCAGCTCAGCTCTTTAATCTATTTTTCGAGACTACTGTCTCTGTTTCCGCTTTTCCGAGCTGTCTAGCGTTGGTCGTGCATTTTGAAAATGTTTTACGTTGGTATTCACTGAAGGAGAAATTTTAGTTAGACATTTCCGAAAGACTGATTACAAAACTAGAATTAGTCCCAAATTAAACCCATTTTTTCTCTTGATTTCGCTTGATGTTTGCTCGAAGTGCGTGATTTCTTACATGTATATTTTCGGAAATTAATATAATTCAAAGTTTGTGGATCAAATCGACATATTTAAATAAGGAGGCAACATGTACTCTGTGTTTATCTGATCAGCGTTTAAGATTCAAAGCGGAACACATACATAAACTAAGACCAAAAAATTAAGATGATATTTCATATTACTTTACATGTGTTTGTTATCTTAATAAAACTATATTTCAGAGGAAAAGTGTGTCAGACTAAATGTTTCCGCTATGTATAAAAGATTATTACTTACTTTAAGCCTATATGTCACACTGCTGGGCAGATGCATTTCCATCTGACCTGAAGCGCCTCCAATCACTTGCTTGTGCCATACTCCTCCAGCAATTTCTTCCAGTTTATCCCTCCATTTGTACTCGTCTTCCTAAAATAAATATTAAACGAATTATAAAAAAAAAATTCGTATTATTTTATTTTATTTTACAACTTTGTAGTAAAGTTTTGTTAATTTAAAACCAGAATTTTCAGAAACAATAAATTCCATGATTGTTTTTCTTTAAATACCAATAAACTCAAAATCCGATTTTATCTAATTTTATTCTAGGTATACACTCCAGAGCCCAATTACACAATCGCAGTTTGTCATCAAGATTTACGATATACAAAATGCATACAGCGGTTTTACCCTCATAATGAAAAACGTATCATAAAAAGTATTTTACTTTTTGTATTGTATTGTAAATTCTGGACAATAAAATTTAAAAAATGGGACAAAATCGGGACGCTTAATGGGCTAGGACAAAATTCGGGACAGTCCCGCCTAAATCGAGACAGTTGGTCACCCTAATATGCTACCAATAAACTAATTCATTCATCCCACTGATTACTTTGATGTTGGAAATGAAAAACCAAAATGAAAAACAATTTATTGTCACGTATTTCAAATAGCATGTTACATTACAGACATATGCATTTTAATAATATAATCAAACTAAGTAATCTAATAGGGTTTTGCCATGAAGCTCTCCATAATTTTCATCTACTTACCTTGATTGGATAATAATACCACACTGAGGCTTGGGTTGATGACTACAGGGAAACCCGAAACCGGTATGCGAGATTCCTAATAAAATAATCACCAACCAAAGCCTCAGCGTATTATAAAATAGTATTATTATTAACAGTCTAGGTACTAGGAGTCTAATGAGAGATAAACAATAGTCACTTACGGAGTTCATGTTAAAATATACCCGAAATGTTTCACAATACGATAGTTCAGACACTCCGTAACAAAAACAATTGCAATAGATATACCTAACCAAAATTTACACAACTCCGATCAAACGCACGAAATCAATTGAACAAAGGAAACGTACTACCCGCCGTAACATATGCCACAACAGTAAACAGGTATATGTGTGCTTGCACTCGGACAGTTTTTGTACACCTCGCAGCTATGAGGTAAAATGGTTAGGTAAATTTGAACCGATTTTTGTATAATATAATTTAATTTTAAAATTTGAAATTTTGAACATTCTATCGTCCGATGTTGACGGATTCTAACTGTACCAGAAATTCATAATTCCTAATTCCGTTGTGCTAGACATGCACAATTTGCAAAAAGAATGCGGTGTCCAGTCAACAAAAACCAATGTTTACTAATTCAAGAAAAAAAAATAGTTTTTGTTTTGAGAAATGTTTTGAAACAGGTGAATACGTTTGCTCGCCCTTATTATTGAATCTGTAAAGTCCTGGAACTATGGTTGCCAGATTATCAAAATACATGAGACTACTAGTAAAAATATACCGACCCATGCAACGAAGACTATAGTAACTACATTTAAGTTGAACTGAGATATCGGCAACTAAAGATTTTCCGTAATATTTCATTGTAAGAAATAACATGTGTTAGTGACAAATGTATCTATTCGATTGCCGTAATTGTTTTCTGTAGAAGGTTATGAATGATCCCCAGGCATAAAAGTAATAAAAAAAGCCTATTTTTCTCTTATTTTTTGTTGACTTACAATAGTTTTCGGTGGATTAACCAAAAAATAAAGAAACACTTACTTTAGGCTTAGTAACATATTTATAGAGAAAAAAAAATTTGTAAACAATATTAAAACTAAACGCCTTTAAAATTATTACGAGTCAAAGGAATTGTCCTTCTTCTTCACTATTCTCACTAAACTTTCTTCCCTGTAGTTTTTCATTTATTCCTTTGTTGGCCTTAAGGGACACAAGTCTAGTAAACCATTCAATTTTTTGGGATCTATTGGGAGGAAGCTCGTGTAGAGTAGAGGTGAATTTTTAAGGTTATCATCAATATTACTGTATTTTTTCTTACGAAAATTTTTCTTTAATTTTATTACTTTAAATTCATTAGTATATTTGAATTTCATTTCATGAGGCAGCTCTGGAGAAAACTGCACTTCTTTTATCTGGCTTATTTTCAGCTTGTCTCCATCTTCATCCCAATTTTCCAATTTTACCTTTTCTTAGAAACTGAAAAATTCTTTTCCCACATACGGCTTTCCAGTGACTTTTGCCATACGAATCAACATTACCCATTGATCGGGGGTATAAATTGCTGCTAAAAAAATGTGACATAACCTCAAACTAAAAAGAACATTACCTCAACTTGAGCGGCGAAAACCATAGTAACTCAAACTTGCTATACCTTTCGCAATTTTCTGCAACGAAGACTATAGTAACTCAACTTACTATAGTTTTCGCCTCTCAAAATCTGGACTATACACTTGCTATATCTGCAAAACATGTGTCGCGCCGGTTAGATTTCCATTATTGTGTTACTATATTGTTCCACCAAAGTCAGCGTGGAAAAATATATTAATAACATATATCAACTCAAAACCGAATTTTTTTGACTTACGATAGTCTTCGTTGCATGGGTCGAATTATGAGATCGTGAAAAATATATGAGATACTACTGATCAACTTGATCATAGTTTTATTTTCACTGAAACACATATCATTCTCTTTTGAGAATTTCCCTTTGGTATTCCATATTTGTCGTGCTTTTATTTTAAAAGGGAGTTTCATACTTCTACACGTGATTTTTAATTAGCAAATCACACATATTTGTAACCAAACCATTTTCCCTCGCTCGGCTGTTTTTGATTTATGATGTCATCGACAGTTTCTTGAAATGGCAATCCCATATTTTTCTCATTGATTATGATAGATCTGTTAATTTTCGTCATGGTAGAATACAGATTTTATACCTTACTGCACATAAGTTTCGATAAAACCACAGTTGAAAATGTGTGAAAATGTAGCAAATTGATTACATTTGTTTGTGAATTAAAATCGAATAAGCGTTTTCGGTAGATTTCTTTGCGATGAATACGAATCCGGGCATGAAAGTTTTATATGACGTCACGTTTTAGTTGTTTCTTTTCTTGAAACGCCCATACACTACTTACAGAATTGCTGTAAATGATTCAAAAATACTTGTGAACAAACTTTCAGGATTTCAGGTAAAAATACAAGTTTTTTAACTTGGTTAAACTTGGTTAACTCGGTTTATTTCCGCAACTTGGCTACACATAATAATACTTTTTGTGTCAAGACATACTCAGGAATTTTTTCGAGGGAATTCTATTGGTTATCGAAATATGTAACATAAAGGTCAAAGTCGACTATTAAGAGACACTGAAAAAATGACAACATTGGAAATTATAGAAAAATTAATAAACAACAGAAACTACAATTACTTTGTTTCATAGAATTATAAAACCTTTCGAAAAGTGCTGCCTGAGAAAACTATTTGGACTACTTGGAATAAGATAATTTATTACCTATAAGATAAGATACAACATTCAGGACAACGCTCCCTCGCGATGCGATGTGATGCGATGGTTGAGCAACAAGACACAATACACGAGGGAGAAAGAAAAACTAGTCGAAACGTGATAGAGAGAGATTACGAAAGCGAACGGAACACCTTACAAATTGCTAGTGTTGTTAGCGTGGATTCGAAAACTGGGCGAACGGATTTCAGGTGCCAAGGGGCGCGACGTGCCCGGATAACGGGCGCCGCTGCTTTATGGGCCAGCTAATTGGGATTCATTACGTTGGCCACCATCGTCCTGGAGGATCGAGGATCTCCTCTGGCCGGACCACCGTACCCGATTACCAAAGACTTATTCATCTCACTTACCTTGATTTATTCAGTTATTTCGGGCCCGGACTGCCCAGTGGCGTCCACCGACCGGACGCCACTTTTCCGAAGGTATTAGAGACCACTCATTGACAGAAAACGGGCGCTCTGCCAACGTTATCCTTCCACGTGGTACAGCGTCAATATATTAAAAAATTGGATAATAGATGTTTAATTTGTATAGTATTTTTTCTGCAGCAGCTTTAAATCTACGTGTCTTAATAAATACAAAAGAAAATATATTTATATTTAAGTCATTTATTTACGTTAGGATTGTTCGAATATGAACATTAGAGAACTCAATCTGAGTAAATTTGTTCTAAAAGCCGGATTGTGGTCATAAGTTTACTCGGTGTAGGGGTGGTGAAAGGAAGTAAGTTAGACGTGCGTAACCCGCAATAATTACACAATAACAAGGACTGGGGCGGGTAATAGAAATTTCGGTATTAAATCGTCAGCAGTTTGAAGACAATAACAACTAACTGTACTAAGGCATAGTGGGCCAAGGAGAAAGCGTACAGTCATGTCGATGATATATACGAAAAGCTTTAGCCCTGGGGAATTATAGAGGGGGCGACCGTCGGCGCTATTATTTTAATATGTGTCGTTAGGAACAATGCCCGGCAGCAATGAAAACACCCCCTCCCCGTTCTGTGGAAACTTGCGGTAGCTGGAATTGAAATATATTTTATGGTCGTCCGATTTTCTATAAAGCGATTTAAATGATCTGTAAAAGCCGCAATACATTAGAGGCCGTTGCAGACAGACCGCTGCGGCCGCCGCCGAAAGTAGATTAAAGCAATTTATTTAAAAGTGCCGCCGCCAACCGAGTTGGAAGAAGGAATTTTTACCGGCGAGCATTTCCGATGTAATATTTTCCGTTTTGTAGAGAGCACTTAGGGCACGGTCGGCTGCATACGGCCCTGTGAAATAAAAGGGCAGTTCCGCAACTAGGTGCCGAATAATGGGACCAAAGCGCGCACTCGACTATTCATTCTCGCCGCACACTTATTTTCGAATAACGATCTATTTCTATAAAAGACCTGTTAAAGGGTAGATTTGGTAATGTAACTATTTTTAAGGGCATATTCAAGCATTCAGTGCTGCTATGCTGGAACCGGAGACTACGAGATGCGCTTGATTTTCATACGTAAATCGCAGCGCACCAAGTGGTATGCTGAAGATCGACGTATTTTTGACACCCGGCTAGGCAAGATTCAACAGTCCGCTGTTGCTCAACACTGCCACGAGTCGGGACACATAATGGATTTCGATGACGCGAAGATGTTGGCAAGGGTGGGTAATTATCATTGAAGGCTTATTAGAGAAGCCATCGAAATTTACGAACATCCTGACAACATCAATCGCGAGGACGGTACTGACATTAGTAGGGTCTGGAAATCAATCCTAACGCGGTCAGGTGGAAAAGCACATGGAGCGGTAGCTCCAGATGTGCGCAGTGAGGTGTAAATACAGGTATATAAGGGAGACTTTCTTGGTAGGTCTTCAGTATTCAATTAGCTTTCAAAGAAGCGAGCAACATGGTTTGCGAATGGTCTGCATTAACAAATCTTGACACACGGCATAACCCGGAAGCAGTTTATTTTCTAAATGATTCTGGCCGTGAAAGCCTACGTACTTACTTAAAAACATTGAGAGTTGGCCATTGCCTCAATAAATAGTACACCGTAAATAAACAAAACTACACACATTATTAGGTCTTTTACAAGTACCTACATATTTAGGTAAATATAATCAAACTACAAAAAACTGGTTTGTGATGATTAGCAAATGATTTTTGTGTTAAAAACTGAAGCGAAGACGATTAACAAATAGGAAATTTGAACAAGAGATTTTGAATGGTTAATGAAATTGAGAAACAGTACTGTTTAACCAAGCTGAATGTACCAAATCCATTTATACAAAAGTTATACGTGATGCTGCCGGAATTGTGACAGATTATTTTCAGCTTTTAAAATAAGTGTAAATGATTTAGAGGCACCCTTCAAGGAGGATTTGGTTGGACCTATTCTATTCCTCACAACTATTTTCACACCCTCATTTTGCACTTAATTTAGTTTCCGATCACATTATTTTTTTTTTAAATTTACAGTCAGATTATGTTTATATCAGGTAATTTTTTTTTCGGCTATAAATTCGCTGGAACAAATAAATCTTTTGCTTTTCTTATTGGTTTTCTACACATTTGGGTTCAGCATTCTTTCTGAGTAATTTGATATGGTACCAGACATATGTTTAATATAATCAGATTCGTATGTTTTTAGAACATCTGGTAATCGTACAGTGCCATAAAAAATGTGTGCTATCTACCCATATTAGCCGACTATCTATCACTATTAATATTTCAAATAATCCATACAATTTAACGTCCTGTGAGACACACTGTATATTTTAAATGTTATAATTTAATCATTTTAAACAAAAGATACTAGAAAAACAATTTACTTTCTTAAAGTTATTAGTTCGTTTTTTTCCGGGTACTTTTTCACATATTGATTCGTTTGTGTTATTTTGAACTCAATTTTTAATGATTTTCACATGCAGACATTAGTTCGGATTTGTTCACACAATATAATGCCTGCAAACCCAATAATATAATTAACCAACCTATAACTAATTTAGCTAGAGATACGTTAACAAAAGGTTTGGCATCAATTTAATTTATTTAGAAATCAATGATTATTATTTACCTCAAAATAATATGCACAGTAATCGTATATTTAATGTAAAATCTTAAATATTTTATAAACTATATTATTATAAACTATAACTAAACTATATTATTATTTAGTTGTATTTCTTTCTTGTAACATGTTAAGCACTAAAACTAAACAAAAAATACTTGCATATAGTCACATTTTTCGTATGTTGTAGTATTTAGGATAGCTGCAAAACAAACATAAGGTAGGAGGCACAAGTCATTCCTTGTCAAGCAAAGTAACTAGCTCAATCAACTAACTGATGTTTTTTTAAAAAGACGAGGTATGTTATTAGTTTTTATTATTTTGCAATCGAAATGAAGCTAAACCGTATTATTATATGTTCAAAAAGTGGTGATTACCATGACGATACGAACAAAGGATTACCAAAGCGAATGCCAAAGCTTGAACTTGAGGTGAACATGAAGCGGACGGTATAACATTATTGCTCGTTATTGCAGATAATGTCCGTTATCATAACGTTAAGGAAGCTAACTTGATACAGATTCGGGAGTCAAAATTTAATTTGGGTTTTTACTTCTTTTATTACCTTTTATTTATTACAATGAATAATTTTACGTAAATTTTTAGAACTTTTTATTATTATTTTGTTCTTAATAACAAAAAATAATCCAAAACTTATTGGAACATACTGGATGCTCATGAATTCAACTTGATTTTAACTAATTACGTGTGTGTTTTCTTTATTTACGTTTTAAATGTAATACGATTACACCTTTGATCACTCTCCCGTTAATTTAATTTAATTCCTTTTGTATACATTTTTGTAAAGATTAGATTTTTTCAGGTTAGTTAAGTTAGTAGTTATTATCACTTACTACGTATGTTATAAATAAAAATTATTATCAATTAACAAGTAAATGTGGAGCAATGGTATACGATCTGTGGAACTGGTGAATACGTGGCCGAACGTAACAAGATTCGTACACCAATATTCGAAAGGTTCCAGCATAACACCCCTGGATATATGCCACCTTCAAGTGTGTGTTGAAATGACAACGCCAAATTAAATTCACAAGCCCTACAAATATTTTATTATTTTAGTCAAAAGCAACTTTTCTTTGAAGAATCTTTGACACCACATAAGACTTTTATTTATCGCTTTTTCACTTATTATTCAGACAGAGTAGACCACAATAAAAAAATAACTTCAACAACCCTCATTTCAATATCAGCCCGTATAATCCCATCCAAAATGTACATTAAGAATTCCCTTACGTTAATTAAAGTCTAGATCGCGACTCTGAAAAGTTGAACTCTCTACCACCGCCGAGGGCGATAATTTTATTTTAATAATAATTCAAGTCATCTTCCACTCCACTCGACGAGGGTAGCCAACTCAAGCGAGCCAAGTTCAAACTCGAGCCTGGCGAGTGGCCCGATTGAATATTATTTTAAAGTTGGTATTATGAAACATTGATACCCAACTTAATTCACCCAGCCGACTCAGTTCCTAAATCGTCTCCACTCCAAAACTTTTCGATATTAATAACTGCAAAGAGCGACAGTCCTACACACAGATAATTTGTACGTAGTTAATCATACACAAAAAGCAGTGAATTTTTCCCCGAAAATAAGCTGATTGTATCCTAAAAATTGTCAAATACTTAATTTCCCAGTTCATTTAACTCTACATAGCAGATGGTTCAAAATAGTTGATATCCAACCGGTGACAATGATCACAAACGGTGTGAAATGAAAATTAACAGGATGATGAATTATCTGACAAATGACAAAAAAAAATTTGCTCTTGAGACGAACGCTTTATTCCAGGCTACTTTACCATTATAACTTACGAAAAGAAGAAGTGGACAATTGGAACTCTGGAAGTTGGTATTACGTACTCCTACTTATGCTATATGATTGAAACCATATTTAATATGTATTGGATCCATATTGCAAGGTTCAAATTAATATTAATAAAAACAATTAGAAGCCTCTATATTTATCCTTGCTTTAATAAAACATCAATTTACATAGGGAACATGTTTCGGTTGTTAAACCATCTTCAGCCCTAAATCTACAACAAATTGTGAGTTTCAGATGTAAATATAAATAAAACTTAACATAAATCAAACATTTTAAAAATAATAACAACGCCGACTGTCAAATATGGAGTATAACTACGGACAATAAACACTCTCGTCATCTGGTACATAGTTAGCACACACAGAAAAGTGATTATTTGGAACGAGAAAACATAATTTCTTGAATTTATTTACTAGATTCAAATGCATATTTACTTGGATGTAGAAAGTTAGGTATATACAAGAAATGCCACATACTCAATATAAGTAAAATAATTTCTCAGATAAATGCTGCCAACAAATAAATTCTTTCTTTATAAGAACCAATATTGTATTGAAAGAAGTAATTGAATTTTTCGTCCCAAAAATGTTAATTTCTCCAACGAAGTAATAGTAAATCCATCCAAGTGCGTAGTTACTTGATCCAAGAAAATATAAGACATTTAATATAAGTATCTAAGTATTATTTACTGAATAAAACCCACCAATTATTTAACTGAAGTGATTCTCACTTCTTTCAAGTAATCCGTTTCTCTGGAATAAATACGCGCACCGTGAGTTTGTCAAGGTTCGCGCGCCCGCGTGTGGTGCTGGCACGTGCTGGCGCCACGGAACCTAACCTAGTATGAAAACAACGAAGTACCCGTAGGGGATGTGCCTTGTGATTTATTGGGGATGTGTATTGTGATATATAGTGTACGATAAACGTTTCAACATCTTGTCATTAGCAATAGAAAACGTATTTGTGCCAAATCTTTAGAATTCTTACATTAAGTAGCTAAAATATTTACCGGGAATAAAAATATACACTTCATTGAAGACTGTTTACTTACTTCACCAGAGTAACCACTTTCTTAAATCTAGTAATTATTCCAAGAAATAAAATTTCTTGGTTGAAGTCAATAATCTCTCGCGTATATGCGAACCTACCAACTACTTCAGCCAAGTAATTCTCTCTTCGTTCGAGAGATCACTTTTCTGTGTGTGACTTTTCCAAACTATGATGGAAGAATTTGGAAGTAGATCGCGTTGAAAAAGAATCGTGTTTAACAACCGAAACATGTTCCCTATGTAAATCGATGTTCTATTACAGCAAGGATAAATGTAGAGGCTTCTAATTGTTTTTATTAATACCATATTTAACAAGTATGTATCCTTTCTAAGCTATCCCAAACGATCGTTTCTACAACGTTCGGGTACAGTTTTCGGTCTAGTGCATGAATTTTTCAAATGGTGAGCGAATAAATGGTCCTTGCGTCGCGACGTAGCCTGCCTCCATTCGTTCTATTCCGGGCACAAAGTGGCCATACTTTAAGCGAATATTAAAATATTGAAAATAATGGCGCGCGCCATTCACTTAATAACACTTTATCAAAGGCCGCCGCCTCCCCCCGCAGCACCCCGGTAAGCGTTCATGCAAGCCGCCTCCGGAGCCAAATGGCATTATCCGATTTTATGGAAATGAAACAATCCGCCGAACAACACGCACAATAACGGCCGGATCGAGTTATATAGTCTAAGCACCTCTAAGGAGTTTGGCGGCATTTCGTTGACATGGCTTCAGCGCCATTAGCCAGGAGTCAGAGCGACGGACGGGAAAAACTGAATATTTTAAGGGTAAGGGTGTTGGGCGAACCCACGCAAATGTAAATCTGTTGCAGATGTAAATGAAATTCGCTACCGCTTGACAGTTCGTATACAGTTCATCCCCCAGAGGGAAATTCAGCTACATACTTAATATGCCAGCTAATGCTAATATGTACAGTGACTAGGGTGGTTCAAAAATGCATTGCAAAAATTTTTGTGATGATAGAAAGCAACAATCCCCCAAATCGTTTCCAAATCCAAAAAAAGTGGACACGTATTTATTTTTCTTCGAAATTTTGATTTTTAATGGTGCCTGTAAATGCATGGGAAAAAGACATTTTTTGGTATTTTTCGAATAATTCTTCGGGGTTTGGGAAAACTTAAGATTAAAGTTATAGGACTTGTAGAGGACTTTCCAATGAAGAATTTGAGCTATTATACATATGGCTTTGACGCCCCCAACCCACCCCCACAGTGCCATGAAAACTACGCTTAAATGAAAATTTACCGTTCTAATCACTTCATTCTCTTTTTTTCTCATAGAAATCATTACTATTAGTCTAGTTGAATGTTTATAAACATTTGTCAGGTAATTTCCATTTGTTTAAACAAATTCCATTTGTTTAAATAATTCGCTTTTTCTCGAAACTCCGCCAGACATCTGCTTTCTGAGTTCGAAATGGCAGTTTATTATCTTAGAGTGACATTATTCATTAAACAAACTCTTCCTATTGTTTAAACTATCAATGATTATTAATTTACAACTGTTGTTCTAATTATGGTAGAAGTCAGGTTTTTTGTGAAATTAATATATAAATTAATTATAAAAATTATAAATTTCATGTTCGAGGTATCTTGCCTATGTTATTAGCTAATACCCATATTTGTTTAAACTAATTCCATTTGGTTAAACAATTTTTTTGCAATTCTCATTTAACATTCATTTTTTTAGATTGTTCTGGTCTGTTATTGTCAAGTGACATCATTTATATTTTGGGATAATTTCCATTGTTTAAATAATAAAATATTATTCAAATGCATAATGGTGATATAAAGGTGGTATCTAAATTTTAAAATAAATTAAAAATTACAGCCAAAACCTGGATTTGAACCAGGGACCTGGGACCTGGGACCTGGTTCAAATCATTATTAACTAAAATATTATTCGTTTTCAATACCATTTATTCGAAAAAATTGAATTTATTTAAAATCCTTTTTTCGGGAGATTGGGGAGTTACCATTTCTTTTAAAAATATTCAATTTTCTACCATAATTAGAAAAAAGTTGAAAATGAATAATAATTTCTTGTTTAAACAATAGGAGGAATTTTTTTTAATGAATAATGACACTCTAAGATAATAAACTGCCATTTCGAACTCAGAAAACAGAATTCAGACGGATTTTCGAGAAAAACGAATTATTTAAACACCTAAAAATGTGTTTAAACAAATGAAAATTAACTGACAAATGTTTATAGGCATCCCACTAGACTTATAATAATGACTTCTATAAGAAAAAAGAGAATGAAACAATTAGAAGGGTCAATTTTCTGAAGAATCTACATTTTTTCATTTAAGGGTACTTTTCAGGGCACTGTGGGGGTGGGTTGGGGGCATCAAATCCATATGTATGATATGTCAAATTCTTCCTTGGAAAGTCCTCTACAAGTTCTATAACTTTAGTCTTAAGTTTTCCCAAACCCCGAACAATTATTCGAAATAAATCAAAAATTGTCCTTTTCCCATGCATATTCTTATGTAAATTTGAGGCCTCGACAGGAACCATTAAGAATCAAAATGTCGACAAAAAAATACGTGTCCACTATTTTTGGATTTGGAAACGATTTGGGGGGATCGTTGCTTTCTAAATAAAAACAGCCAATTTGAACCACCTAATGTACACTGACGAAAAGAAGTATGTACCCAGTTGCAGATCACTTGCAGGAGACATATGTCGGAGATTGTCGGTGGCCGGTTACCTGCTAGCTCTGTGTGGTGCTCATTGTCTGAAAATGTTTACAGTCAGGTTTTCGTGCTAATAATTCATGCAAATTTAGGAAAATTGGAAAGAGAATTAGAAGACGGCAAAACGATAGTTCCAGTGTTTATAGTCTTAAAGATCCTTCGGGACTATTTGTCTTCGAAAATTATTACCAAAATTGGAAACTTACTAATCTAATATAAAGAATAATGAAATGGTTTGAAAACAATAAAAAATTCAAGTAAATTAAGAACAAAAAATTCAAGAAAAATTATGACATTGTGTCAACAACGACATTGTGGTATGGTTGTGTATATCTCTCCCAGAACCCTAGTAAGAGTGACTCGACTATAGATCGTCGTTTTATTAATTTTTCAATTAATTAATAAACAGTTTCTTTTTTTATCCACTTCATTCCTGTTTTTAATAACGTGGATCAAAAAAATAGTAATAATAACAGAAAGTACATTTTTATTGCAAAAATGACGTTCAAGCTCCAAATCTTTTTAAACGTTACAGTCATAATAATTTAATCATTAAATTCTTGAATTAAGAGCACTTAATCACGGAAGCCCTCGTGAATGAAATATTGCCAACTTGGACTTTAGCCAAAAGGTTTTGAGGATTGTTTGCAATGCCAAGCCACCCAAGATGAGTTATTAGAGTTATTAATGGTTGACCTACTACACAGTAAAATCGAGATTTGGTGCTATACCTACCGAATAATCCTGATTGCATAACCTTTCGTACAGTGGTATTACACTAACTTCTTGTAATCTTTTAACTACCTAAAATAATATTAATATTCTAGTATCTAAGTTGTTTTATATCGTTTAAGTTTGTAAAACACTTGCGTCACTTGATAGCTATAATCCGGGATGTATAAAGTTCATCGCTTTCAGACTTCGCTCTCTGTACTCTGCCTGGATAATGCTACCAGGAAATTAAATTATCGACATAAAACAAAATTACAAGTTTCTATATTTACGTCACGTACTGTACAACGTTGCCGAGCTGTTCTTAAACAAATGCGAACCGATGAGGGGTGGGCCGGGGTAAAGTAAATTATCTCGTCGAGTCAACTCGTCCGAAGTCTTCTGAATCGCACGTCGAAAAGGTTAAATAATTCGCACGGAAATGTTGGATATCATCCAAAGGAGCGAAAACGGTTTCTAAATTATTGTTTCAGACCTTTTACGCCAGGCAAGAAATTGTTAAAAGTGGCGCCCAAACAGAGTTTTTTTCAAAGTTTTTTTTTCTTTTTTACAACCAAAGCAAAAATATGTATTTTAAAGCTATCTACAAGTTAGCTTCAATTTTTACTTTATCATACGCAGTATGTAAAGTATTGTAATCATGCCAAAAAAAATTTTTGAGATTTTAGCGGAAATATGTATTTTTGGGTCCCTTGAACATTTTTGACCAAGGTACAAAAAATGTCTGTGTGTGTGTGTGTATGTGTGTGTGTATGTGTGTGTGTGTGTGTGTGTGTGTGTGTGTGTGTGTGTGTGTGTGTGTGTGTGTGTGTGTGTACCCGTTTTTGTGGCGACGATTCCGGAGAAACTACTAAAGGTGTCGGAACGAAACTTCATATTTAGAAGTTTCATAACCAAACTTAGAGCTGAAAAGCTTTCTGTTGAAAAGGGTCCAAAGGAACTGGTGGTTTACTCATAGCATTTTTCGAAGATTTTGCAAATGAGCCGCTATTTGTGTAATGTCGTCAAAATAGTTAAATAATATATTAAAGGAGAGGAAATTTTCTATAATTTATGTATATGATATTTTTTGGTAGAATTTATAGTTTAGCTGCATGAGCAAATTCTATTTCATCGAGATCGGTCGTACTGCTTTAAAACTAGTAGCCAGGATATGTCAGATTCTTTGATTCTAATGACAGTAGCTAGTGTCAAACGCTAATGTTTTGAAAATACTACTGTCAATATAGGCTGCGTTCGGATATTGAACCCCGTTACACTTTTTACACCCAATAACACGTAGGTGTCATTTTGACGGTGTACCCGGTGTCAACGGAGTACAATATCCGAACGCAGCTTTAATTGAGATATCTGTCTAGTTCTACTATTTTTATTTTAATGCAGACATAGCCGATCTCGATCAAATAGAATCTCATGCAGCTAAACTGTTAATTTTATATATAGTATGATAAAGTCATGTGCCTGGCCACATCAGATTTTTTATTTTCAAAATTGTCAATGGTTTGACCTTTTAATCCAATATTTCGCCGATCACTTTTGGCTTCAGGGACCAATTATCACGAAAAGAAGAAAACAAGATAGAACAAACGAAAACATCACAGTGGCCACCACAAATAGATTAAATAATAATCCTTATAAAGTTTATCACAACTATCGCATTGGAAACGGGAAATTTTTAACTGAACTGCGAGAACACGCGTCGTTATAGATTACTGGATATTTTCAAAACAAAGCAATGAGGTTCACAACTGCGTTAGTGTGGACTCGTCAAAACATAGAAAAACTAGTTTCGAACGCTCGGCTCACAACGCATACCACGAGATAAGGAAATGTTAGACAGAGACAGACGATAATGGCAACTTTTTACGAGTGATGCATAATTTGCGTTTGAAATTACTTGAATATGAAAATATACCTAGGTACATCTTGTAAGTGGAAACTTGATGTGATAATCCTTCTATTTTTAGTATAAGCAGTGCTATAGCACTGTCAGTTTTTAATTAATTTTAGTTACATAAAAGCAATATTTAAGAAATATTATATGGATATATAGATAATGGATATATCTCAGTTTGCATTTAAGTTCACAAAAGGGGACGTTAATTGATTTAAAAATAGGCAAGCTACTCCTCATTTTCCTTATTAATTTATATAGGTCCATTAATAACATTGTCTTAATGATTCCATTTAAATTGTATCGCCCAAAAAACCTAGCAATTGGGCAATTATAATAAAACAGTAAAAAGGGTAATTGAAAATTAGGAAACAAAAATGGCCAATCACGGTCGCGCATAGAGCACAGCCAAAAATTGATTTGAGAACATATTTATGTTTTTTTTTGCCCACATATTTGAGCCGAATGTTACATTCAAAGCACAACAAGATGTAGTTAAGTCAATACAAAATAGAGAGTAGTAATTTACAAAAATATGCCAATGACACCATAAATCCAGAAGAATTAAAGGTTGCAATTGAATTTGATAAAATAAAAATATTTAAGTCATAGTTTGCTACTAATCCCATATTGTCACTTTTAAAATCTAAAAATCTAAAATCCTATGCTTGGGCACTACAAATAATGTATAAAAAGTCCCCATCAATCAGGCCAATTCTGTAACGCAGTTGTTACGTAGCAAGTTGCTACGTAGCAACTACGTTAACAACTTTCGTTCACCACGACTTTAATAAGATTTCGCATTCTATTTTGGAAAAGTTAACCACTTGTTAAGAATCATGCGGTTAACACCAGTGGTTAACTGTTGATGGTCATGCGCATTCAGTACAAAACATTCAATCAGCTGATCAGTACGCTTCGAAATGCTGTGTACACAGAAGTTAAAAATATGCAA
Source organism: Aphodius sticticus (assembly GCA_963966075.1). Lineage (NCBI taxonomy): Eukaryota > Metazoa > Arthropoda > Insecta > Coleoptera > Scarabaeidae > Aphodius > Aphodius sticticus. The sequence goes on from OZ014512.1 coordinate 26,354,257, forward strand.
ATTAATAATAAATAGGAGTATCTGCGAGAGTAGAACAACACGAAATCCATATTTATGCCGTCATGGTTAATTTTATTAACAAAAATAAAGTTCTTTTGCGACGCACTCAACTCCGTTTACAGATATGTATAACCACAAGTTTCTATTGAAGGGGTTCATTAATACGACAACTGGAAATTCTAGTAGTTGTGGTTAAAAGTTTTAAATATTTTCTCGTTTTATTGGATACTAATTTAATTCTTGAAACAATGATCATTTAATTAACTGTGGTAATCTTACCACTGTAAGATTAATAAATTTAATTTAATTAATTTAATAAATTTAACAAACTTGTTTAAATAGTCGACGAATACAAAATTGTATTTGACTATAACATTATTTTTTTAATTGTATATGTTACGAGCAAAGCCCGAAATCATTCAATGACGATATTGTACTATTTTGTTTATACAAAGCTGACAATGCATGCCCGCCCCATACAAAGTTCGATATTTAGTTATTTGACCGACTTTGTACAGCTCAACTTGTACAATGTCAACATTATACAATAGCTTTGTTCGCTGAGCGAATCCCAAACTACTTCAGGTACTCTTTTATATTGGACCAATCCGATGTCTCGCTATGATTTCCCTACCATTATCACACAACACATCTGGTCCAATATAAATTACGTCCCGAACATGTTCCGAACGCGCTCAGCGAACAAAGCTAATGAGTGGTGTACAATGTCAACATATTTTGCGCCTGTGCGTTGTTGACGTTCAGAGGCTGAGACGTCGTGTTTTAGTCTTTAATGTGTTTTGTAGTGGACGCAACAATAAGCGCTGAGGACTTTAAAGTAAAAGTGAGTAAACAGTTTCCGCATTAAAACCGAACATTATAGAACTATTATTAATGAAGTGATAGACGCCAAAAATAGGAAAATAAACACACCGACAGATTATAGACGACATAAACGATGCATAAACGTAGCTTCTATCAACAAATTGCTTGGATACGCTGTTACTACTGTCACTGATCAATCATAATTGTGGCCTCTAAATTTTCTGTTCACCTTTATGTAATGTCTTTTCACTGGTCCGAAATGTAAAATTTGAAATATAACATCCAAGTTTGATATTTGAGCATAGAATTAATTCAAACTAACTTTTACCTATAACATTTTTGTTCTAATTCCGAAAAACCGATAGTTTACTCTTCGGCCAATTTAACATTTTCGTGTTTTCTAACCATCCTGTATGTTAAATGAAAATATTAACAATGGCTTTCGACTTTTTAGGACATCCAAAATTCGTTATAAAGAATGAGTTTTTCTCGAGAAATTAAAAATTACATCCAGTTAGGTCCATCGTGAGACACACTGTATATACCGGGTGATTCAATTTCGAGGCTCACCATGGGGATCTCGCTTATTAGTGGAGATAGAGCCTATGTTTAAATTTGGCAAAGTTTCGTATTTTTGTGTTGGTCAATTATCTGAAAAGAAATTTAAGCTATCATTTTTCATTTTGAAGATATCCGCAAAAACTGAAATGTTAAGGTAACGCTTTTAATTTTTTAAATTCATTCTACAGCTACTTTTTAGCAAGGAATGCAGTGTCATTTTTTCATTTGAAATAACATCAAAGATGGCGGCGTAAGCATGGCCAACTTTTGTTTTTCTTATGGGCGCCATGTTGAATTTTGGCATTTTCCGATAGTCGTGGCTTTTCTCATTTCCGCAATGTATAACATGTTAGCATTATTTTTTAAAATAATGGTGTAATAATCAAAAACCTTCAGGTACCTAACTGGATCTTGGTTACAGACCACCGGACTCGTTGCCAAGCAACGTCAACAAAATGCACTTGGATCAAGCGGCGCGCTCAGCGTTGGGTTTGCCATTTAACCAAATAAACCTTAATTGTGGTTGATTGTGGATGTAAAATGCCGTTTACCAATAACGAAAAGCGTGATATGATAAGGGTTTATTATTGTTCTCATAGAAATGCACAATCGTACAAAATTCCTAACATTGGACAGAAATTTATCGGACCGTGGATCGTTGAATACACCCCGAAATTCTTATAATCTTCATGGAAATGTTGAAAACGAGAAAAGAGATATTTTGGAAATGGTAAACGTTAACTTACCATAATTTGCAATGCTTCAACTACTGGTTTTTAGATAAATGACGATCCTCGGATTTCTACGCGGGAAGTAGCCTCTAATTTGGAATTGCCGCAAACACGTGTTTGGAGAGCATTACGAACAAAGAAATTGAAACAGTACAAACCCCGCAAAAGTCAAACTTTGCAGTTGTACGAAATTATTTGAATCAGCAATTTCCAAAGCGCTGCATTGGTAATGGTGGAGTAGTGGAATGTCCTGCTAGATCCCCTGATTTAAGTCCTCTGGTATACTTTCTATAGGGAACTGTGAACAACGAAATTTATCGTGATACTCGCAGAAATATCGAGGATCTGCGGGATCGAATAGGAAATGCGGTCAATGCTATTCCGGGAAGAACAGTTAGAAGAGCATAACAACATGTCTGGCTTGGTTTTATGCCTTCAAGAAAATGGCGACCAATTTGAAGATTTACTTAATAAATAAGGTTTTTGTTGTATAAACTTGCTTCTTTTGCAATCTGAATGTTTTTAATCCAAAGCACTCTGGTCAGTCCGGCGCCAGCGGACTGACCAGAGTGCTTTGGCGGCGGACTGACCAACGAGAAAAAGAAGAAAGTTTTTTTAATTATTAAACCATTGTTTTAAAAAATAATGCCAATATGTTATACACTGCAGAAATGAGAAAAAAATACGACTATCGGAAAATGACAAAATTCAACGCCGCCTTTGACGCCGCCGATCTTTGATGTTATTTAAAATTAAAAAATAACACTGCATTCCTTGTTAAAAACTCGCTATAGAATGTTTTTGTTTCAAATTTAATGTCTAGCTACGTTTGGTTTTGAAGAAAAAATTAAAAACGATATCCTAACAATTCAGCTTTTTTTGCGGATATCTTTAAAATGAAAAATGATAGCTAAAATTTGTTTTCAGATAATTGATCAGCACAAAAATACGAAACTTTGCCAAATTTAAACATAGCGTCTATCTCCACTAATAAGCGAGATCCCCATGGAGAGCCTCGAAATTGAATCACCCGGTATATATATATATATATATATACATATATATATATAATGACATAATTCTGTACAGAATGATAAAATATATCTATTTTATCTACCTACGAAATTTAACCACTTGCTACGTAACAACCCCGTTACAGAATTGGCCTGGTTGTCACGCTTTGCGTTCGTACACTCAAAATTACACTAGGAAGACGCAGAAAATACAGATAAATCCATGGACGTGTGCGTAACTCAATTTTCGTTATTTTTTAACATGTCACGTTTTGCATATATACCGCTCATATAGAAGATACATACCTACCTACAGGATACAACAGACAACCAAAATTCATTAGCACCGTCTCCACTGCTAGATTATCCTAGCACGACGCGACGCTAAGAAGATGACAACGAACGAACGAAGGACATCCAGGACATCCAAGACATTTTCTAGCGCTTCGCACGGCGCCTCCTGTAATTTGCGTTAAGAAGGTCTTTGTGGTCGTCTACGAACGCGCCAATTACTATTAAGATGGTTTGCGGCATACCGCGCTGCATATTTGCCGAAGATACCGCCAGTATACCGCCTCAACCCCAACCTAGGCCAACCGCACTGCAAACTATAACAGTACGTCTTATCGGCCCCGGCACCCGTAGGGCATCCACAGGATTACACCAGGGATTATCCTTACATATGGGGATACCCCAGCACGCTAATTCGGACAGGATCCCCATATCTGTGCCCCATCGGCCCCCTTGATTACTTTTAATGTGACAATTGTACCCGGGTGAATGTATTATAAGGATGGGACTGTATATACACATACAAGGGCCATGGCTCGAGATAAGGAGTCGTGTTTATATCAGCTCTATCCTTGGCAAAACTGGTACGTGCATGTATGCGAGCGAGCATGGCCTGCTCGGCTCGTATGGCTTTATTTTAACGTAAGCGCGCGCGGCGAAAGCTTAAAATTTTACGACCGTAAAGCTGGAGCAGATAAGTTTTAGAGTGACGCCCTCGTACGGGAAAAAACGAGAAATGTTAGGATTATATTTTGAAGGGCAGAAAGGGGGATATCCTTATTTGATACACGTGGCTTCTGATGTTATAATTTTTTGTGGTATATCGGGAATATTGGCGTTGTCAGATAGGTGAGAAGGGTGCAATAAGGGAGGAGCTGAATTATATACCAAATAGGGTGATTTATTTTAAATATTGTGGTTCTTTAGTAAAAGGCATTGAGAAGGGCAAAGCGTTTTATGAAATACCTAACCACTGCAACAATATTTTCAAATATGTAATGCGATGTTCTTATTATCTAAATTGCGAAGATTGCTTTTTTTCAAAATTTGTTAAAAATTATTTTCACAAAATCACATACATATCTGAGAAAACAACTTTAAAGTTTACTCCTCAAATTATGTTACTATTGGTGTACGCACAACTGTCAAATGGCACAGTAACGCCATATCCTTTTGAAGCATAGTATTGCATTTATAATTTCAAAAAAAGAATTATGAAAAATGCAAAATGAGTTGATTTGAAAATACAGGCCCCGAAAATGAACCGGGTATATAGATGTCTGTTTTTACTGTAAATGTTATGATATTTGGTTTATTTCTGCATTAGTATATTTCTTTCAGTTTTGATGCTATCAACAAAAAAATCTTTACATAATGAATTTTTAAAATTTTTGTCAGTTTGAGAGTTTGAGAGATTTTATTGCGCAATCAAATTCTTTCTAAAACCGTATGTAGATACATAAAAAATTAAATAGTATAGACTTAAAAATTAGAAACGAAAATTACAGTACAAATTTCAGTAAAAATTTCAGTTGGTTTCCTTCAAAACTGTTTTCGGCCCTTTAGCGACGTTGTCATGACAAGAGCTTGAAACAACTTTAATGTGTCAAAATCCTGTAATACCGATTAGGTCGGTATTACAGACATATATAAACAGAACAACTATACCACCGTCCCTATATGCAATATCTTAATTTATAAAATGTCATTGCATACTCGTAGAAAATTTACAGCATTCCTTTCGCAAGTAATGGCAATTCATTGCTTGTAGAATAATATACTAAGTCCACAGTTTGCTCTAAAATGCGTTTCTAGATCTCCCGCTATAAATTTGCAAAGAATACCAACATTACGTTTTTTACAGTTACTTTCTTTAATATTTTTACAGACCTTAATTTTTTAAACTCTGTCGTGATTGAAAACGTTTGAGTTTGGATTTGTAATCAGCGCGAAGAAATCCATCAAAAACGACCATGTTGACAGGAGATTTTTTTTAAATTTTCATAATTTTCAATACTCTTGTGTTTAAAAACTCGAAAAGACCATACAATTATTATGCTACCGTAACGAATGTAATGAATAACTAGTTACGAAGCGAATGATAAATAATAAGGATAATTTGTGGAAAAATATCTGTGCCCGGATTCGAACCAGGACCCTCTAATTGCCGGTCTGAAGCCCAATTGAGCAACAGAGGCAATGGAAGAATATCATCCTGGATTAAGAACCATTTGCCTTGAAAGTAATGGATTATGTAATTGTCATGCAAAATGACATTTCATGAGATTTGTGTCTCGCTATTGGCATTATTGCGTCACATATCTGATATTGCATGTATGGTAGGTTCGTGAAAGCCTTGCCAAATAAACCTTATGAAAAACTTGACAAAACTTATCAAACTTTTATAATGTTCAAAAAACTCAGGCATAACTCAACGACAGTCAATATAAATTGATGCATATTATTTGATTATTTATCGATTATACTTTATTATCTGTTGTTTATTAGTTTAAAATTTTACACAGTTTTTTGACAAAATGGTAAATGAGCCGTCATAACTAACCCAAACTGGGGTTCATTTGGGGCCCATCAAACATGGCCCTGAAACATAACGGTTCTCTGTTCGCCTCTGAAAAATATTCGGGGCACGAAACGACACACCCTGTATTTCCTGTCTATAAATTGTACACTCACGCTCCTCAGTAGCATGACAGTTCAAAGTTGTTGACAGACCGATTGGAACACATAACTTTGGATTGCCTGACAAGCAGCCGCTCACGTAATTTCAACTAACATTGTTTGCGTTAGCAGACCACACGCACCAGTTGCAGAAGTAATGAGAACTGCACGCAAGCCATATCAGTAAATGGCAACCAGTACTACCAACCATTTACTTCGTGCATGCTTCCATCACAAAGTCAAATTTAATTGTCATCTATATAAAAATAATATAAAAGCTTACATAAAAAATTGTTAAAAAATCGATTCGTCTCTTTTTCTGGTTATAGGAAACGGACCACATTACGCACGGTACATTTGCCATCATCAATTCTAAATTTTTTCTGGGTACGTACGCGACCTGGTCCCGCGTCACAGGCTGCAAAAAAAAGTGACGCACGCTTGACAGCCAGAAACGTGTGAAAGAGGGAAAAATTTCCGGAGAACGGTATTCCCATATATTCCCGAGTTACACATTGCCTATATTAAGTTACGCGATGAGAAAAACGCTGGGAAAAATTACACCCGATGACATGCACGAGCATACGCCCCTAAAAACATCCAAACAATCTCGAATTCTGTATTCGTACACGAACACGCCAATCTTGCTCTCTGATTTGTTGGCGGAAGTGTTACATTTCAGTTTGTTCAGAAGTCACGATACTCAATGTCAAGATTTTATTTTATTTCTGTTTCATGTAGAGTAAATCTCTCAAAATGTAAAGCACTGTAGAAGAATAATATGCTAATAATAAGATAAATGCTGATAACATGACGTAAGGAAGATTGACTTCGATTCCGAGAATTAATATATTAAAAAGGGGATAAATCGCCCTTCTAGCCTTCCTGCTGCGCTTGAGATTGAATTATATTCCACGAAGGAAGTCGGTCGGTTTTGTGAGGTGAGATCGGTCACTAGCAGAACCAGCAGAATATTTAATAAATCTCAGGGTCTGAATTTCCCTTCTCCGCTTTTTCAATACAATCAATTACATCAACCCCTTTCTCTTTTTGCCCAAACTCCGCTCATGAATATCTGCGGATTATAAAGCGGTTCATTTTTATAAATCTTGGACGGCGGGAGAGCGATATCTTCCACTACATAGCCCGTCGAAGTTTTTCCATTCGTACAGTCGATCGATTAGGAAAAACTTCGAATTCTAAAGACAGCTTAAGAGTGGAAGGTAGAAATTGATGATGCAAAATTATTTCGAATTATAGCAGTATTCGACGATGATGCACCTAAGAAAACAGACTTTTAATAAACAGATGCAATTATCTAGACATTTACGAGTACATTTTCACACAATAATATCTTAGTACTTTTTGGTGGAAAAATGTACGCAAGTTAAAAAAAATACACAGGGTGTTCCATTTTGGAATCTGTATAGGTGAACTCCGGCTCCTCCGCCATAAATTATCACAACAGAATCAGACATTTCAGGTAGTGTTTCCACCCGGCCGGTTCTGAGCCGACTTGGCCGTTCTTTTGGGTTGTTCTTTCGGCTATCCGGCAAAGAAGTCAAAAATCTGTACTTTAACAAATTGGTTTCTTTGTAGTGATGTGCGAAAAATTTGCAAAAGGAAGTTTTTAAAGAAACAGGGTTATTTCGACACCAGTTACTAGGGGTTTGTCAGTTCGCGAGAATCTCGTCAAAACTAAAAAGTAAGATCATATTTGTTATTTTTTATGTTTCTAGTAGGGTTGCCAGAGCTCTTTAAAAGAGATGCTGTGCTACCACTACTAGACACATCAAAATGATCCCAAAGTAACCCCGTTACTTTTTTGATTTTACGAGTTATTCGAGTATTTAAAACTGACGAACCCCAAGTAACTTTAAAATATAAATATATAAACTCGCAAACACTTAATTTAAAGATAAAATAAAAAAATATGATAATTTTTTTGTAGAAGTTACAAACTTCTATCATATATGAATATTACGTCTGAGATATCAAAAAAATTTTGCTTTAAACAAGTATCGTCTAAATATATTTTCAATATACATAGTGCTCATTTTATTATGGAAATTCGGTAACATATCTTTTTATTAAATAGGATACCCTATATATTATTACCATTTAATTCTAAGATTAATTCTTAGAATCTTTTATCATATTTTTATAAAATGCATTATTTTTATTTATATGCTATTACCAAAAACACCTTAATAATTCTCCAACTGTAAAACAATTTTTCAAATAAAAGTTTTTTGGGTTTAAACAACCTCTCGTTCAAATATATTTTTAATATACAGGCTGTTTATTTTATTATGGAAATTTGCAAACCTTTCCTCTTTCTAACAGAACAGCCTGTATATTTAACATTGTTTAATGCTAAGATGTATTCTAAGAATGTTATGTTGGAATTATTTCTTTATAATATTTTATTTTTTTAGTTATAAGCAATTAATCGATACTCATTAACTTTTACTTTAACCAAACGGGTAAAAAAAAATCAAGAGACAATAACAACACAATTAAATAGAATTAAGTAAATGTTCAATGTAAATGTATGTGGGAAAACATTCTTAATTTGAAGTTCAGTAGTTTTGATTAATTGCTCATAACTCAAAAATAATGCATTTTCAAAAAAATGTTTTTTTTTAATTTCTATAAAATGTTTTTAAAAAGAATTAATCGTAGTATAAAAAATAAAAATTTACAGGTGTTCTATTAGAAACACACTGTATAATAAAACTATATTTAAACGAGAGGTTGTTTAAGCCCAGAAAGCTTTTATTTGAAAATCGTTTCGAATTTGTTTGCGGTTGGTTGTTCCCGTAATATTGGCTATTCTTGGTTAATAGCTTCTAATTAAAAAATAATGCATTTTATAAAAAAATGATTCGTATAAAAGATTCTTAGAATTAATCTTAGAATTAAAAAATGTAATATTTAAAAAAAAAGGAAATGTTACCAAATTTCTATAATAAAATGAGCACGCTGTATATAGAAAACATATTTAAAAGATAGCTTGTTTAAAGCCAAAAAGCTTTTGTTTGAACAATTATTGGAAATGTCTTACGGTTGGAGAATTATTTAGGTGTTCCGGTAAATTTGGCTAACCCTGTATATTTATTATATAGTATGTATAAAAAAACGGACCAATCCATTACGTTTTTGTGAATCATTCGATTAATATGAAGCAAAAACCACCTTGCTAGCAGATATTTTGACAGGCTCTTTTCTTTTGTAATGAATTCGTCTTATTTTTTTGTAGAGGAATTATTTTTTTAAGTTCAATAATGTTCAAATAGTTTGGCTGAAAACCTTTTAAGGGAGCAATTTTTAGGCTGGGTTTTTCAATGCCGATTTAAACCATAAACAGTTTTTTTTTCCGGTTAATGGTGTTAACTGTCATTGAAATGCCCAGTCTTTAGAATCGAACCTTGCAAGTGCAATGGATTCAGACACTTTGCATGGGTTCTGCCACAAGAACATTTTTTCTCTAACTTTTAGATCAATATACATTCAAGAAATGAAAAATTACTTTATTTTAAATATGAACAAGTAAACATTTATAAAATTGCCAAAATCTTTGTACAATGGTATATTTAGTTTAAAAAAACTGGTGGTGGCACCCTAATTTCACTTCGTAAAACTTGTTCAAAAGTTTTAATCGCCCTCAGTGTGTTTAATCGGTCAGAATGATATCGCGTAGTCGTAATTACGTTTTTAATTTGAGCGATTTAGGTGTAATGTTGCCGAGAGCGGATGTATATTCAATAACAGGTAAAAGTTGTTGCGTCGAACGCACGCAACAGCCTACTTAGCACAAATCGGGTCCCTAATAATACCGGCGGACTCGACAATTACCAACCGAGCATACCAGCGAGGGTCCGAACGAAACGGTGGTGCCACCTGCTGGTTACACCGCGTATGATTGATCACGTAGACCCCGTGTGACACATTTCGCATGCCTAATTTCTATGAACGGTAATACAAATTAGTCTTAGCCAAAGCGATACGCGAGCTCATATAAATATGGCCTGATATTTTATCCACGAAAAATTCGCAGCACGGAAGGTGTCATTAATATATTCCTTCCTTCCTTTTCTTTTTGATGTTTAATTTTCCGTTCTATATGCAAAACCGCTTAAACGAGAACTCTTTATTATTTTTCTTTGTACGTTTCTTGTGTTTCAACTGTGTAAGTCCTGTCAATTAAAAAGAAAGTCTTCCGAGTTCGGAGTTGTTGACAGACCAATTGTGGATAGAATAACTTTGTATTGTCTGACGCACAAAGTTGCTCACTTAGTTCTTTGCTTGCCATTAGTTCTTCTGCCAGCATTACTAAGAACTCAAATCAAGAAATGAAGTTTAAACTACCTGTGTTTGTGTCTTTTCCATAGTATTGTATAGACTTTTGCATACACAAAAAGTAAACGGGTCAAACTACCATGTTATTTGAAAGGACAGGGTATGTCATTTTTTCGTTTTCTTCAAATTTGACAGTATCTACAATATTTATAATAATATTTATAATGTAGTAAATAATTTAATTTTCTAAATTCATATGTAGTTACTCAAATTTTATAACACTGAAAGACGTGGTTTTTGCGAGTGACGTACATAGAGGTCTTTGCTCCACCACGGAAAATTTGTATAGCGGCTGAATCCAATACGCTAGAAAGAGATTTTTACTTGATATCCTGAAAGTTTATTTAGGGCATTGATTTCAGCCGCTATAAATTGACACAAATTATCAAAATCAATTTTGTTTTTATATTTTGACACTTGACCTCAACTTTTTCGAAAACCGTAAGATACTGTTGATTAGCATTCGCATTCACTGCAAAGAAATGTATCGAAAGCGCTTATCAACTAGGGATGGAATTAGGGTTACCAACAACGCGTCGAAAAAACAATAATGTTGTATCATATGTATTATTCTGGTGACTAATGATTTTGATGCATTACATTTTCGAGAAAAATAAGGTAAATGTAAAAAAATCACACTTTCTAATAGTAATATAATAATGATATACTTTATTTGTCGTAGGATCCTGCACAGATATTAACAATTGTCATTTTTAGTAAACAGTCATACAAACGCAATAGACAAAACAGCCAAACAGAAATTGTACAATAAACATAGATAAAATCGACATGAAGGTAATTTTAAATATATTATATATTATTAAAGATCTGTGCACAAATTATTGTTTAGACATAGAATGTATTTAGGATAAAGATAACTATACCACATACTGCGGAACCCAAAACTTTTTCAAGAAAGAAGGTATAACTTTTCATATTAAGCGTGTTTGGCATTTACTCATTTGACATTCAAAGCCGGAAGAATGATTTCCACCTTAGATGGAATGGATATCCGGCTTGGCCGTTTCGACCGGATCATTTTCGCCTACTACTAACAATAAATGATAACAATTTTTATTAGGAAGAATAATATTTTCCATATTCTAACCATCCATTCTTATTCTTTAATATTATTCTAGCATTAACGCAATAAATTAAGGAAATAATAATAATGTATAGAAATAAATAATGTAGGTATATGTAACGCCCAGACGCATGCGCTACGGTTGATCAGCTGTTTTGCAAACGAACGCCGGCACGCACACCATCGGGTGCAGTATATAGTTGGGCGCGTCGTATTTCTCTCTGGTAAGTAACAGTGATACAGTGAACTAATAGGTGTATGTTAAAATAGTATGCCACACTGAGGAACAATTGTGTTGTCTTTGTAGAGCACCAATGAGGACAACCAGCCACTAGAGATTGATGTCTTAACGCCATCCCTGGCAGAAAGGTGTAACTACAGTATCTCTTACGTTTCTTTTTGAAAATTTGTTTTAAGATTGAAGGGTTTTATACCCACAGAAAGATAATGTGCAAACTATCTACAAACCAAAGTTGGAGAATAGAATAAATGTGAAATCTTCTTTTTAGGTTAACTTTTCTGTGTCTGTTTAATATGTTTCCTTCTTATATTACAGATACAGATGCGGAACATCTTGCACCAATTGTGTTTCTTAGAAACAGAGTGGACAAGTATGTGGATTCATGACTGACCGAAGTGCATTTATACATTTATCCGTGTGCTTTTTATTTTTGAGTATGTATTAATTGCTTCTCTATGGTTTTAATGTATTTTATGTGCATCAAAGTATTTTATACTTGTATGTACGTCTAATTTTTTTACAATTAATTTTATCTATACCATATTTGTATGGCCGTTTGGACTATTGTAACGTTTGACTGTTTGCATGATGTTTGTTTTCTGTATTATATGATAATGTTAATATCTACTCAAGATCAGAATAAAATTATACAAATCAAAAATACTGCATAGTTAATTGAATATTACAGTGAAATAGATGTGAAATTATTCTGTATTACCTCATATTTCATGTAAAATTACATTAAAATTGATATTCAATTATTACGCATTGCCCCATATATCACTTAAAATTACATCAAAATCGGTACGCTACGAATTTCAACAAAATATGAAGTATTTGGTATCATTGTAATCGGAAAGATGTTTCCTATCGAATAATCAGGGTGTGGCCATTGGGTACCCGTGAAAAAAATGCCTCACGAGCTAAAAACCAATTAAATCACGATAGAGGGCGCCCACTAATGCAATGTCGGCCAAAATCGATTTAGTTAGTGTTTATTTGACAATATTCGACTATTTTCACCTATCCATAGCCACCTAGATTAATACACAAAAAGTTATTTTTGCGTTGCCTTGGTGATAAAAATTGACGATCGATATGTTTTTGTGTTCAGAATGTCATCCTGATTGAAAATATCACACAAAGAATATAGGGTGCCATTCAAAATTTCAATGATGACGTTATTTCCGGAAAAACCGGAAGTCATATTAACCTCAAGAGTATCTCAAATAATGGCATTTTTTGTCTATTAACACTTTCCCAAATTTCATTGGTCCAGTTTTATAAACAAAAAAAATAAACGGGAGTACATATAGCGTGGGTCACCCGGTATTTTTTAATAACGCACTTAGTGCTGAATATTCCGGCAGTTCGCCGGGTTGCCGGGTGCCGGGTGTCCGATCCGTGCCATCTCTACTATCCACTTTCCATTTGTAAAATCCGAGTTCCCCAGAATTATATTATTATTTTTTCATCATTGTGCAAAATGTTTTTAGTATGAGCAAATTTTGGGGATCGCAGACCAGCATCCATAGAATTAAATAATTGCATTGATTTTCCTAGCAATTGACGTACATCGAACAAAGGGTTGTATTTTCTCACGGTATCAGGTTCCAACCTCAAAACAGACACTACAAATCACCGCGCGGGACGTGGAGAAAAAATGCGACAGCGGCGTAACAAAAATCGGGAAACGCCGCTGCCGTGGTTGGTGGGCGGCGGAGCGGCGCGGTGCGAGGGGTTTGTCGGTCGGTTCGGCTAGGCTGGTTTTCGTTCGGTTTTGAAATTGGTTTAAGTATCCATATTTCGCACGTAGAGGCTGGCCGGGCGTCGCGTATATAGATGAGTTATGGGGGAGGTCGCCACGTCCGAACTATATTTTATTTGTTATCGGATCGCGGTTCGTGACGGTTTTCCCAAATGTATGTTTGCGGTTTTCATCGAATTATAGTACCGGGGAGCGGCGCACGGCGGGACGGCGCGGCGGCGCTAGTAGCCACTTTAATATTTAAATTCGGGGTGCCGAACGGCGGACAGGGGTAGACCGCGGCTTGGCGACACAACCTACAATTTACCGGACGATCGACGGGCTCCAATCCGTACTAACTAAACAGTGGCCGCGCGGTTCCGCACAACTTAATTATACTTTGTTTGGCGGCGCACTGACTAGTTTTGGGTCACCCGGTGACAGAAACTACCGATTGTATGTCCTGTTCAGGATAAAATTGGGACGATTAGTTTGCGATCCGTGTAACGCGCCGCTGGAACAATAACAATACGATTTCGATTATTCAACTAGTTCAGTGGTTCTTAACCAGTGCTCAGCGAAATACTGGTGCTCCGCGAGCTTGTTGCATTTACCGTATGTGATTGAAATAATAATATTCGTATATTATTAACGTACAAAAACTTAAACCAAACTAACAATTACAATATTTACAATTTTCAAATAGTAATAAATATGAATAAAATAAATAAAGAACTTAATACAATTAAAATGAAAATGAGTATATCTCTACACATGTCACATAAAAAGTTCGGAAAATATACAAACATTCTGAAATATATTTCCTAAAATAAACATAATAAATGAGATGTTTTGATATAATATATTTTGTGCCCTCTTCTACATATCATCCACATGAGTATTATATTAGGATAAAGCTCTATCAAAAATGAGCAGTTTGAAAACAAAACTACTTGAGTAACTGGTACATAACTGCTAATATAAATAAATAATATAAATCCAGCCAAACTAGCTAGATATTTGACAAATTAGAAAGGTTTTGAAAGTTTTATTATATTTAGATTTATATTACCGCGAACAACTATTATGCAGATGTTGGAGGAGCTATCACAATATACCAAATAGGTAGTGGCATTTATAACATTTATAGCATTTATACGTACAAAATTTTGTGAGCCCAGAAAATCAAAACATACACACAATCACAGACACACAAAATATGGAAAATATGTGGATGCAGGCAAAAAGAAAACTTCGGAAGCAATTCGGTACATCGAGACCGCTTTTTCCCTCAAACATATTTAAGAGTTCGTGTGTAGAAATAAATTCCAAAATTCCCGAATATTTTCGAAATTTATACACAAATATATCTTTTTCTTTTCTGTATCACATTAATTTCATTCGAGTATTCGTTTTTCAATTCGGTAAAAATTAGATATAAATGATGACAATATCAATAACACCGTATTTTAAACGGCTACAATTTCTTAAGGAATTGAGAAAACCAATAAGTCCATATGAACGTTTTTACTCGGAATGACATTTAGTTTCTAGATGAAAATCGGTAAAAAGTCTTCTATATGGTTTTTATTTCGTTATCTTTAATATTGTTACTTAAATTTATTTAGTTTTTGGTGTTGTAATGGATAGTGATTGTGTTAATTTTTCGTTTCCGCATTGTTTGATGTATTTTATCTTCTATTTTTCTTTGTTTTTTAACATTTCAAACGGCTGTAACTTCTTAAGGAATAGAAAAAACATATAAGTCCATATAAAATATTATACTCAGAACGACATTTCACTTCTAAAAATTAATTTTGCTCAAAAAAAAGGTAGACTACTAGTATACTTATATTTTTTCTAATTAATGTTATTTTTTAAGTGTTGAGTAATAATCGTTTTAATTTTTAATAACAGTGATGTCTATATTTTTGGTGCTCCGGGAATTTCCCTTATGATCAAAAGTGCTAACTGACTTCAAAAAGGGTAAGAACCACTGAACTAGTTAGACGAACATATTATTGAACAAAACCTTGTGATTTAGATCTATGGATGTCGTTTCTTCAAGTTACAGTCTACATTGTCAACTTTTACCATAGAACAATTTATACATGAACCATTATTTCGTGTTCATTTTTATTACAATATATTTTATTATTATTATTATACTTTATACTATTTACTGTTTCTGTGATTTGATCAGTTATTGATTTTAGAGTTAGATAGTTTTGTCCAAATTTGCCTCGTGCGAGTGTCACGTTTGTTGTTACCATTCCCGACTGAAGATGATGCCTAGGCATCGAAACGTCTTGATAAAATAATAAAAATTTTGCAAAGAAGAAGAGATTTTGTTTTATTTCAATACTATAACTGAGTTGTAAAAAATTTTCTACTGTCGGAACCAATTTGCTTATTTGGCTCTAAGCCAAATAATTTTCAATTTTTAATTATTAAAATACATATTTTTATAGCAAATTTTCAATTCCGGACGTTCAATCGTTACCGATTTTTTTTAAATGGCGACACCTTTTTTTCTGATTGACTGTGATAATTTGATGGTCTTACGTAAGAAAATGTTTGAGTAAAACAAAACAATTGAAGATTAGTATCTCCAATTCTCCGAGGGAACATAGATGTTGTGAATGAAAATCGTATACGCATTTTTTATAGCCTCCTTTGCGCTAAATAGCGTCCGAAATCAAAAGTTTTAATATGACGTTGTTGAAAAAAAGAAGTCAAAATGTCAAAAAGAAACGTTAAAACGCTCTACTTGAAAACCCACATATTTTATGACCCTTTTTTTAAGTTATTATCTAACTTTTTACACTTTTTGCTATTAAATAAAAAATATATAACGTATTGAGTTCCTGGTTCTTTAAGGTGTGTCTGTGCCTCCAAAAAATAACTAAATAAAAATAACAAGAGATTTTCGAAATCTATAGAAAGCACCTATTCAGTATTCACTATTCTTTCACAAAACACATTTTCCACTGAGTTACCAAAATTTCCTAATTTTGAATTGCCTTTTATTCGAAAATGTTATAAAGTAATCCATAAAAATGTTATTCCAAAAGGTAAAACATTTACGAACCTATTCAAACCAATTAAAAATATAGGTGGTGAAAAAGTAATAATAAAATATTAATTACGACTTTTTTTAAACAATTTAATGTCAGAAATATTATATAAAAATGTGTATATAAAATGTGCATAATTACCAGTCACTGCTATTGTACATTCCAATATCATTAGTTCAAAATCGTCTGCCGCAGAAATTTTGATCGTCAGTGTAATAATAGACATTTTCAGAATTTATTAGGCTTGTTCGAGCACTGGCAAAACCAGTTTACAAACAGTGCTTTTGTAACAAGCCAGAAGAGGTGTCATTGGTGTTTATAATGCACTTATCATAGCAACATATCTGGTCCATCACAAAAACTCTGTTTGTAAAATGGTTTTGCGGCTGCTCTAACAAACCTATTATCATACCTAATTATTGCAAGGATTGCGCAAATATAAATTACTTACGTTTGATGTCACTATAGCATTCGTAGCGAGCTAATATGAACCAAATCCACAAACCTAAGTAATTATAATTTATTATCAAATCAATTTATGATGTATTGTTTTGGTGTGTGGATATTTTCCAAACAAAATCCTTAAGGTCTTAAAAAAGGATCACCAAAAAATAAATATAACCTATATAATACTTTACGATGGCTTTTTATGTGAGAGGAAAGCTTTTGCTTTTTGCGGCGACATCGGATCTCCGCTCTTGAGAGTGAGTCAGAGTGAGTATATTTATTTCGTCGTTCACGAGAAATCATTTATCGGAAATCACTAATACGCAGCAGTAAACTAGGATTGCTAGGAGGGCTCGGGGATGAGTTAGGGCAACCCTCCGTGGCTTGCGGGGTGGCAACGCATTAGTCATTTTACCCTGTCGCTGACAGCAACCACCCTGACAAGATATTGAGAGCTGCTTACGTCCTTTTCAATACTTTCGACGTTCGCTCCAGCGAGTAAGCGGTTTCGCCGGCGATTTTATTTACCCTGCTAACCGTACCAATTTATCCCATTCAATTATTTCGATGATATTGTCAACAGATTTTTATCAAAATCTAAAAGATTTTTATCAAAATCTAAAGACTAAACTATGATTCTTCGTGACTCCTAAGTTCTGTAGTTCTCTTCTATGCATGCTAGTGCGGACCTTTATTACTCTTAACGAAACATCTTTTCCAAAATTATGTCTATGCAACCGCTGTAGTTTGTTGTATATACTTAAAAACTAATTTCCTTCAAATTTCAAGTGGATTGGACAATGGGGAGGGCTTTGTTTATGCAAAATATTCGAAATTAATTTGACCGCATTTTTGAATCCATTGATTAGATTAAATGTTATTTTAATAAAATATTCCAATTATTATAGAAACAAATGATAATTTGTCTATTTATCAATAGAAGAAGAAACGTGTTTATTCAAAATTTTAAGTATTTATATTTTGGATGTCCGATCTAATCTGAAAATGATATAAGAGAGAAAGACAAAATATAATAAACAAAAGTAATCAATGGTTTGCTTATTAACTATCTATTTAATTACTTATGGTATTTAGTATTGTATATAGACTAATTAAAACTAAATTACAACAACACTTACTAAACTATTTATATACAACAATATTTATATGCACTCACATACTAGTAGGGAAAATAATTAACAGTAACACCATGGTTTTTATATTTATTCCAAAAATTGGTATTAATATTTAATCTTTTAAAAATATATAGCAAATTCTTGATATTTTTGGTATAATATTCCTATTTTTTGCAATTTTTTCCGATATAATTTAATGCTCTTGCTTGTTTCATTTTTTTAACCACGGCAGGTACTACGGTGCGAATCCACGTTTCAATATATTCAATATATAGATTCAAACGTCGAGGCGAAAAATTAAAATGTAGATTCAGTTAAATCCTAAGAAAAAAAATGAGATAACTTACTTTGCGATCGAGCTTAGTTTCCAAAATATTGCAATAGCTTTTGATTTTTTCTAACAATATTTATTATAATATGCCGAAGAAATTAACGAAATTAACAGAATAATATAGTATCTTATAATACAAGTTGTATAAGACTAAAATTGGCGCACTAGTTGTTTTGAGCACGACGAGCATAGCGAGCAGTAGCGAGAAATATTGCTGTTAGACAAACAAAGTACGATACATTTGTATCATTACAACAACTTTCTTATTTACAATGTTCAATTAGAGTTGTACGTGAAATTACAGGAGAAATTACTGAAAGTTTCAAACTTCAAACTGACAAACTGACAATTTGCTGGACAAATGTCGAGACATTTCATGGGGCGGGACAAGTTGTCAAAATTTGGAACAGATGACTACTTTATATAGTGTATTTTTATAACGCAATGTGGACATTATATACACAACAACAGCATGGGCGCCGTTTTAAAATGTTCCAGGGGGGTGCAAATTTTTTTTTAGTATTAAATGGTGACGTAATATTAAGGACTATGCCATTAACTGTTTTGCAGCATTTTCGTCTTGTGCTATTTTGCATACACTCTGAAAAATCTCTATCGCTTTAAGGTAGTGAAATGTTTTTGTTCACATTTTTTGTGTTAATAGTCATCCATGATCGTGATCCCTGTATGCTCGACAACACTTACTTATTATATTGATATTCGTTGAATTTCAAGTCATTTTGCCGTCCTTCTATCGTTTATTAATGTGGGATTCAAATTTTTAATTAATAATTGTTTGTAAATATATTTTGTTTCTGACTCATTGAACTCTTATTCTAGAATTTAAGATTTTGTATAATTTTCAACCAATATTGTAGCCCTTTTATTACCTTTTAATACGTTAGGAGAAATTATTGTTAATTTCCTATAATAATTTCTAGCTCGTGGTAATCGAGAATCTGATACAATATCTTAATAACAATTTGATAAACAATAAAAACGCAGCAATATTATTTTCAAATGTACCTAGTTAACGAGAAATAATGACTAAATGTAGAGAAAAAAAGGATTAATTTGAAAATTCTGTGTTAAGGATAATCGACGACGAAATAATATTTTTTTATTATACTATTGTACTTGAACACCTTTAAGGCGACAATGTTAGGTCAACTACAACTTTTGAACGAACTCATGTACGGAAATGTATTATGTCAACGCTGGAGAGAGTCATAAAATGGTACCTATATTACAAACAGCATAGAGAATCTATTGTCATGTATCATAGGAGGGCCCTTTTAATACCAGATAATGTCTGAATTTTTTTATTATTTAACGTTTTTGAAACTCCCTTTTCATTAACCGAAGTTTTGTAATTTTGGTACCAATTTTGGCCAATAAAATTTTGGCCCTTTAAATATTTTTAAATTATTTGATTTTAAAATAGTTATTCTATGATACTTTATACAACCTACTTTACTAAAGCAATTTCTAAAGTTGGTACAATATTCCGGCTCTCTGCAGTTCCTAAACGCCGTCTATCTGGACATGAGTTCGTTATCAAAATTTGGTCTACTACCAAAAGTTGACTATTATACCTTATCTATATATTCTACGCTTATTAGTTTAACACCCAGTGTAATTCAGATAAACTGCTCAGCAAAAATTGCGAAGTATTGGAAACTAATAAGTACGATCAAATAAAAGTGGATACAAAATACTTATTTTTGACTGCAGCGCAAAATTTAGATACCGTATCTTGTCATCTTGTGGCTCTTTCGCGACTGTTACGAGAGGGCAATATTGCAATATCTAATAAAACTGACATTGGTGACAATAGCCGATAATAATCGGAATAGTATCATTTATCTAGTAATTTTATTTTCATCCTTCACTATACGAAAATGTCACTTTTGCATCTTTGTAGGGACACGAAAGATGCTAATAGCCCGCTAGGCGTTTAGTTAATACCATTCAAGCCAAGCCGCGAAAATATTTTACATACACTGGGCGGCGACTGACCTGTCTGTGAAATAAATACATAGCTTTCAATTCGGCTTGATATGCGAGATACTTGTGATGAAAAAGATCAACCTGATCTATGATCAAAAGATCCATCTGATATGATAATAACCTATTTAGCGATCAGATCTATTTATCGGTCTTCAATTTGTGATCAAAGATCGATCACAAATTTCTCGCCCACTCCTACCTTTTTCGTTTTTCGCGTAGCGGTAGTTGGGTTCGAAATCCAGAAATATGTAACGGCGCCCATGAACAACAGTGCTTATAAAAAGATCTTATCCCATTTTAAACTAACATCTATTTGACATAATAATACCTGCGATTTAGGCAGTGCGCATTTATATCTCAGCCGCCAAACGACTAATTAAACAGAGTATATCTTGCGGTTGCGGTCCTTAGTGGGCAAAAAACTTTTTCCCGGAGGCTCGGAGGCTTAGTACAAACCGAGTCCGGGGGTTTGTCGGAGGGAAAGCTCCGTTCTCTAAAGACAACAATGGAGAGGCAGTCATGTGTCAAACAAGTGCCGAGAATAAATTATTATTCAAATCCTCAGACTAGACTAATTGCAGTAAGCAAGAAAGCGGGCATCAAGAGGGAAACGCCGCCTCAGAATAGTGGAGCGCACAATGCCGCCCCCCACACCACCACTGGCGGTGGTAAGAAGAATAAATTACAAGGGAACTTGTACCAGTCGCCCCGCGCATACTAAATCTTAGTTTGTATAAACATATTACATACAATTGGAGCTTATGCCTCAATCCAAGAAGTTAATTTAGACGCTTTTTAGAGATTTAGGCCTGTGAATTTGGTTAATGTATTAATGTTTTAAGTAGTATCTCAAAAGTTCCAATTATTAACACCACCACAAAGAGACAAAATTCAGTATTTTTTGTAGTACTAATCATGTGTTTATCGTACAACTAATCGTTTCAAATATATAGACGCAAGATTGTATACAACAGGCAAGTTAGATTATCACGTCAGAACAAAATAATAATTTGCTGGACTTTCCTGAAAAGTTATCATTAGACGATTTATACAACATATCAAAAGTTTCCAATACCACTTCTGCAAAAAAAATTATAGGGCAAATAGTTCACAATCAGTTTTACAGAGAAAAACATTATTTTCAAAATTATACCACGTAATATTTTCTATACAAAAGGTAAAACCACTTCTATACCCAACCGTTTTCAAACAAAATGGCTGCCACCTCAATACAGAAGCAATAGTGGTATCGATAAAGAATTTTGTTGTTTATGGCTTTATTGTTTTAAAAGAAAACTAAATAAAGCTACATAGCAAAAAAGTAATGTAGGTACATGTATTTGTAAGCAGGGATGTTAAATTACGGTAATTAATTTTTTTCTTAAATTACCGCTGAAATTAAAACTATTAATTTCAAATATTAAATTACCACGTAAATAAAAATTAAAAATGGTAAATTACGTTGGTTTAAATTACCGGGTAGTTAAAAATCCAGATGGTAAATCAAGCCGAAGCGGCGTTAATACCGATCACTGTAGGTTATGAATGCTACTTATGTTAATAAAAATGTTTGGTAAATAAAAGCCATACTAAAAGTCGTAACTGTAGCACCTCCAAATTCTCATTGTATCTACAACTGGCTTCTCAACCAAATCATATAAATGTACAAATGGCACAATAAAATGCTTTTGTAGTTATTTACCTGTAGGTCTTGTTATTTACAAATTAATCAATATTAAATTTATAACTAGAGGTTTATTTACACTAATATAACCATTAACAATAATAAAGTATGATATTTTAAGTGAATCAACGCAAATGACATTTCAAGTAACAACTAAAGACTCAACAAGTATTCCCAAACATTCCAAATCTACTCGCAAATAACCTTAGACGGCACAATAAGCGATTGAAATATCTCAATTGTACCCTATAGCGGTAGCTGGAATACCAAATATCTACAATACAAACATTACAATATGGTATTATGACATTTTTGCAATTGCGGTTAATGGGGTATTCCGGTGTTTTTGAAATTGTCATTTTTTACAAAGTATGGGTGCTACTGTTTGCTACTTCACAAGTAAAATATCAAACATTGTTTTAAATTAAGAGAAATCGTTGTTTGAAGTTTGAATTAGGATTGGTCTTTGTGACGTCACAAAGACCGCTCAAAGTGAGCGACTTGACAACGTTGCTATATCTAGGGTGCACGTAGTAAATTTTTGTCTTCTGTTGTGTCAACGTTTAGAATCGCTCGTTTGTTGACACCTGCTTTGGTTATTGAGGTTATATCAAACACTTGTTCAAAATGTATAAACTCCAACGCCGACATTGTTCTGTACCGGGCTATAACAGCAGTAGAACAGTAACTTCTGATAAGATTTTCTTTACATTGCCGACTAGCGAGATGAGAGATGTTTGGCTTCAAGTTTCAATGATCAAATCATCTCTCAAAAAAGGTACCTTTATTCGTTGTCAAACAACAGGGTCGCCAACCGTCAACTTGGGCGATCAGCTGTTCGAGAGCTGACCGCTGTTGCCACCGCTACTAGGGATCGGTAATCATCGTGTATTTCCGAGGGTGGTCGGTGAATTCAAACGAAATGCACTTTTAATTGCAATTATCTTATAGAAAAACTAAATCAAAAAGCTCATAGCTTAACTATATGAATCCTCATAAATTGTACAATAGGTTAAACCGAATATCTGCTTAAATTTGGACATGACCGGAATACCCTATTATACACTAAAATAAACTCACCGGTGGGCGATTGCTGTCACACTTCATGTCAAATGGTTGGTAGGCAGTCAAATAGAGGCACTGGTGACACTTTTCGAATTAATTTATGCGATAACTATGCATTATTTTGAAATTGTGAACGCAGCTACAACGACATGACGCGACGCGATAATAAACACGATACACTAACAAGACGTTTGGGTGGGGGGGTACACCACGGCACGCTACTTTTTTTTGAAATACCGTCGATGCAGGTAGATTTTGAACTGCGTATGTCAGGTTGTTTATTTATTATTATAGATTTGTGATGAAGGATGATTTTAATTGGTATGTTTTTAAATACGAAATAGCATTATTTCGCGTGGGAATGTTTATTTATACTGACAACCAGGGATGCTAAATTACGTTAATTAATGTTTTTCGTAAATTACCGTTGAAATTAAAAATATTAATTTCTAATATTAAATTACCACGTAATTAAAAATTAAAAATGGTAAATTACGCTGGTTTAAATTATCTGTTAATTAAATATTCAAGATTATAATTTAAACCGGCGTTAACACCGATCACTGTAAGTTATGAATGCCACTTATGTTAATAAAAATGTTTGGTAAATAAAAGTCATTATTTTGTAGATAACTAGCAATCTGACTAAAAATATTAAATTTCCGTAATTAATTTTTTCAGTGAATTACCACTGAAATTAAAATTATTACTTTCAAATTTAAGTTACCACATAATTAAAAATTGCAATTGGTAAATTATATTTTCTCAAATTACCAGGTAATTCAAAATGATAATTTAGCGATAAGTTATGTAAGTTATTTTTAAAAAAATGAGTACAGCCTTATAAGTCATTATATTGTAGATAACCACCAATCGCTGATGCTTTTCCTGATTTAATAGTAGTACATAATTCATTATTAAAATGAAAGCAGGGTCTAAAATAAAAATACTTTTTATAACAGCAATTTATAAAATGGACAGTCTAACAGCATAATTATAATATAAAATAATGTAATTTATTACCAACTCACAAAACGACAACGCCCGGTTTCAGAAACAATGATCACTTTTTGTCCGGATCACCAGAACATTTCTTTAAATCATTGATTTAATAGAAGGTAGATGGGATCTGATTTAAAATGTGCATTGTTGGCTCCGCTGAATTAAGTAATTAAAAATCCGGAAATTACCATTAATTACAGTAATTTATTTAGTAATTTACCCGATAAATTACCTTCTTACATCCCTAAGTACCTCCCAGGCAAAGCACAAACAACAGTGCACTTGTCGACTGCTTAGGAGTGGTGGGGTACATTCACGCAAGCACTGATGGAAGGTTTTTGCAATTAATTTATAAATTCCGATAAATTAGCAACTGTAATTCAAATTTTCGCTAAATTGCCGGTAAATTACCAACGGTAATTTAAATTGACGGTAAATTACCATCGGTAGCTTAAGTCGTAAATTACGGTAATTAAAAATTAAATTACCATTAATTACGGTAATTAATTAGGTAATTTACGCGGTAAATTACGCTTCTACATCCCTGTTTGTAAGCAATATTTGTAAGAAGGATTGTAAAATTACAGTTATTTAATTACATGCACTCTTCTGTGCAGTTGGCATTTTCAAAAATTATCGCACTCATAAGAGTTTGATTTAGATTTGTTTACATTTAATCCACCTACATTCTTTTGCAGTGGTGATATTGAGTGGGCCTTGTAGATTTTTGTTAAAAAATAAAAATAAAGCTGTATAGTGTATTCAACAAATTTGTTTGCTTCTACCCCCATACCATATGACTCCCCATCATGTACGGAGTCATGCTAACACTCCTCATTTCAATAAAAAATCGCCCGAACAAAATAGTAAAAACCAAGCAAAACAGAGAAAAAACAACGATTTCAGATTCCGCATACACACCAACACCGCAGCATATCCGCTCGAAATCGGCGAGATTCACTAAAGACACAACGAAAATTATCAAATACCACTTCATAGTCTATTTTTGCAACATATTTACCCGACTTTCCCATGGAAATCACAAAGAAAAAACATACAACACACTCACAGTCACTAACATCAACTCGCATAAAATCGCCAGGTTCTGCTAAAGAACACAACGGAAACCATAAAAGGCATCTTCATAGTCAGTTTCCGCAATATTACACAGTCTGCTTTCCCGGTTTTCCCGACAATATCGAACAATAAATGTTTCTTCTGGCGTTGTTGATTATTATCAACAACGCTGGTCATGCGATCACGGCTCATGGCTATCGCAATAACGGTAAATGATTTTCGATGTATTTTTGGCTGCCAATACTCAACGCATAGTAGATCTGATATTGTTACAGATTTTTGATATTTAAGATTTGTTAGCTACAAAAGTATTAGCTTTTTGATTGAATGTAGCCTAATTATTGTTTATATTATTTTTTATATATTAGTAAGTGTGTTTTAATTTTCTTATTTAATTAAATAACTGACAACCCAGTAAGTTTTGACAGACTTGACAATACTTTCATATAATGATCACAGTTCTTATGCAAAACTAATGTCATCATAATCATCGGTGCATATCATGGTAGAGATTATATCAGTCATAAGTATGCTATAGAACTTTATATATGTGAGACGTAAATAAATTAATTTTAAAGAGCTGTCTGTGATTTTGCAACCCCATAAGAAAACATTCTGTACAAATAAAGGTAATTTTGCGATGAAGAAAATGATTCTTTCGTTACATGCTATACGGAAGCAGGGATACTAGCAGGTGATTGATGTAAATCTTCGGTCAATACCTATAGCTACTACCGTGTATCACTTTTCTCCCCTGGAGGGTAGGTAGTGGAACATCTGCATACATATGATGCGAAAGTTCGTATAGCGTACGTACCTATATACGAGAAGATTTTCAATTTTAAAACTTTGATGCAGCCCTCCGGATGTACGAATATACTACGTAATGGGATATTCAAATGTTTTCGATGTTCATGTGCATTTTATTCTGGTGTATCTACATAATCACGCACCACGTTAAAAACTAGGGAAGTACAATACATTTATACTATTATGTCTATTTTCTATACTGTTGAATATGAATTCATATATCTTCACACCAAAAAAAAAACTATTTCTGTGGTATGTGTAAAATATTTGTTTTTCTGAATGTACATATTTATGAATGTTTACATTACATACTCTGCTATAATATTGGGACATGTCACATACGCAAAAAATACAGTATCACTGCATTTATGCATTTTTTTAGAAAAATTATTTAAAAATCACCTTACCTTACCATACGAACTTTTCTATTACATCACATGACACCCATACTATGTGCAAAAATGGCAAAAGCAAGTGCATAGTCACACTTCGTAACATCCTGCTATTAGTTTTCCGGAATTTCCCGAGAAATTAAAGCCAAAATAGCATGATCACCATGTGACCACGGCCATCGAGTTAATCAGTAAATTGTTTCTGATGTATTGTTGGGTGCCTACACGCAATACATAGTGGATTATTCATTAAATTATTGATGTTGCAGATGGTTGCTATGATTATTCGAGTAAAACTGGTTAATCGACGGTGAGATATATAAAGAGAAATGATTATTGATTATTGATATGTAATGTTTTCGTTTTCGATTAAATTGCTCAATTAGGTATAACCAGGGCCGTCCTAATATTCGGCGCCCATGGGCTCCTAAAAATAATGCGCCCTTCTTCATAAGGAAATACACGGGAAGGCTAACGGTAGCGGGGTGACCGGCAAAGTTATATAAAAGTGTGAGAACTAAGTATGTAGTGAGTAAGTGAGTAGTAAGTAACTTATATAATATTTATTGTCCTAGGTTTTTCTTTTCCAAATTGGTATCTCAAGTATTTAAGTTATTAAATAAATCACTCTCGATGGATAAAATACTCAAATCATTTAATTTGTTCTCCCCCAAAGAAGGCCGTAAACAATTTGTTATCATTCGCAGTGCTGAAAAAGCTCATTCGGAGTGTCAATTTGGAGTGACATAACATAAGAAAATGTGCAGCGCTTTGGCCACGTAAGGATATGTAGACCCAATTTTTGAATGAATTATTTTCCTTAAAAAAAATGTCAAAAACGAAACTACTTTATATTGGAATTTATAAATCGTGTTGTTAGAGATCACACATAAAAATCACTTACTTTAAATATTTGATTAGATTTGCAATAAAATATAAAATAATCCTCGATTTTTTGCAAAAATAGCTTTTGTGTTACATAATTCGATAGGTAAATTTCTCATCGGTTAAAGAACGCAAAATTGTAATAATAAGTATCATAATAGTATGTCTTTGCATCCCCATTAAATAAAGCAACTGATGTCCGTCTGGTTCTATACATATTTGAACATTTTTTCTCTCCTGTAAAATTTATTATTTTGGATTTAAGACAGCTGAGTATTAGGCCGACGCTGTTCGACATTTTAGTGGCAGTTGTTAATTTTTATATTTATTTTATATACAGTATGTTCACGGAAAAGGTGTTGAATAGGAAAAAAATAAATTAAATTTAATGATTACAAATAAATAAAAGTAGGCAGATTTTTTCGAAAATTGGTATTAGAGACTACCTTTTACTTTTTAACAAATTATATCTTCTCACATTAAATGCACTTTACTCTTGTACCATTTAAAGTTTTTTCAATTATCTGAACACCGCGTATAAAATATGTGAAATGTTTCTATCCCAATCGTAATCTAAGAACTAGCAAAATCTTTTATCAAGAGTAACTTTTTTCGATAAAATTAAAAATAAAAAAGTTTTTCCTAGCACGTAAAGTATGGAAACGAGAAAATCCCTGATAACAAACCCTGTTATTTTACAAAATTGTCGTTGAATTTAAACTTTCAAAATAAATATTTGTATGTAAAATTCAGTTTTCAACCTTCAGTTATTTCTGGCTTATGATATCATCATTTTCTTTAAATGGCAACCCCATAATTTTGTTTTTCTCAACTTTTTCTCAATGATTTCCTTATGTAAGGTTATAAAATGTATATGCTACCATGAACAAAATTAACAGATCAATCATCATCAACAAGAAAAATTTTAAAAATAAGTGTCTATGACGTCATAAGTAAAAAACAATAGAAGGAGGGAAATTGAATTTGTTTGTAATATGGGTATAATTAAAAATCGTACATGGATTTTTGTAAATAACAAACCGTTTCAAAGATTTTGTTGTGTTTCCATACTTTGCGCGCTCACTGTATATTTCCTAAGACATTACAAATAAATCAAAGACAGTTCATAATTCAGTAATAACTTATTAACATTTCTAGTAATCAAAAAAGTAATACATAATAACAAGCCCATAGAAAACAAAAGCTAATAACTAATAACGAAATAACTAATAAATAAATAACAAAAAAAAATCTGATGTGGCCAGGCACATGACTTTATCATACTATATATAAAATTACTAGTTTAGCTGCATGAAATATTATTTGATCGAGATCGGCTATGTCTGCATTAAAATAAAACTAGTAGAACTAGACAGATATGCCGACTACAGCTGCGTTCGGATATTGTACTCCGTTGACACCGGGTACACCGTCCAAATGACACGTGTTAGTGGGTGTAGAAAGTGTGAAGGTGCGTTCCGATTGGTGGCAATGGCGGTGGTAGCAGACGAAACTATAGTGTTTCTCACATGTCGTGATGGTGACACATATTGGTTTGCACGTACATAAACTTGAGTCACTAGCAAATTCTATTAGAAATACTATAATGGCGTCTACTACCACTGCCATTAGCACTAATGAAAACGCACCTTAACGGTGTACAATATTCGAACGCAGCCTGAATTGACAGTAGTATTGTCAAAGCATTAGCGTTTGACACTATCTACACCGTCATTAACATCACATCTGACATTTAATCTGACATATCCTGGCTACTAGTTTTAATGCAGTACGACCGATCTCTATGAAATAGAATTTGCTCATGCAGCTAAACTATTGATTGTACCAAAAAATGTCATAGTCATAAATTATTCAGAATTTCCTCTAGTTTAATTTATTATTTAACTATTTCGACGAAATTCCAGAAATGCCGGCTTATTTACAAAATCTTTCAAAAATGCTAACAGTAAACCTCCAGTTCCTTTGGACCCTTTTTAACAGAAAGCTTTTCAGCTCTAAGTTTGGCCATGAAACTTCTAAATATGAAGTTTCGTCCCGATACCTTTAGTAGTTTCTTCGGAATCGTCGCCACAAAAAACGGGACACACACACACCCACATCCACAGACACAGACATTTTTTTGTACCTTGGTCAAAAATGTTCAGGGGACCCAAAAAGACATATTTCCGCTAAAATCTCAAAAAATTTTTTTGGCACGATTACAATACTTTACATACTACGTATGATAAAGTAGTATATAACACCAATAAAAATTGCTGCCCCCAAAATGTTTGCGCCCCGGGGCTATAGCGCATTTAGCCCTATGATTAGGGTGGCCCTGGGTATAAAGTTTTATCAGTTGCTTTTCGATTGAAGATTGTATCATGTTCGTTCATATTATGCCTAGATTTTTGACATTTGAATTTTGGTAACTAACCAGATCTTATTTCTGCTATTCTTTTTGTTGACGAATCGTTTGGGTTTCCTGCCTTTCGAATCAGTTTTTATTGTGTGTAATTTGAGTATTTCCCCCTATGCAATTAGAGTCCTTCGATGCCTAGGTTTTTATGAAGTCTATGCTTCGAGGAAGCAGTTGTACCAGTTCTATAGGCTCTAGTGTCTCCTGATTTAGTAAGTATGGTTGTGTTTGTATGTTTATACAAAGTTTAGACGTGGTGGAAGAAATACATTGCTGTTTAACTAGAATACTATCTGAAAATATCAATGCAGCTTTTGCTGTTGTGATGTAATTCTCCCTTCGTTGTTATTAATTGCACCAAAATAAACTATACATTGTATTGTTTCTGCGATGTTACATCCACAAAGATAATGTGAATAATGTCAAGATACATTCATGAATATCGCATTACGCGCAAAATTGTCCGAAATTATTTCATTTTTAGCGGTGCCGGGTAGAGGCGGTGTCTGGTGGGCAAAAATAGAACTACACGACCCGTAATTAGTAACAGGACGGGTTAATAACGTTTACCCGGAGGATATGTGCGTGGATGGATAAACAGAAAATGAAAAATTGAGCCCGCAAAAAACAACAGCCAGCGAACACCGCCGCGGCCCAGCAGGCAAAATAGAAAAGCGGATGAGCTTTCAGCATACATTAACAGTGGCTGTGCTGGCCCTAGCCGTAATATCATGTTAACTAGCGGCTGGCAGTCTTTTTCTTCTTTTAAAAAACCACCATTTCGTCCGCGTTTGCACACATGCACAGACGTACCGCGTACGCACTAAACTTTGCAAATTAATTTATGTTGGTTTAATCTGACAAGCTAATGTTTTCTTTTTCTTTATTTTCCTTTGGTCAACGGCGCGTTATGCCATCATGGGGCCCTACGCAATTTTGAATTTGGGGGCCCCCTATGTTGAATGTTGAATTATGAAGAATTACTTTTTTTATACAAAAATAATATATACTAATAATACTGATATAACATTTCGGAACAATTAACAAAAATCATAAATAATGGGTAAGGTATTATCCTTTTTTCAACAACATTTAAAATAAGTAGGTACTTACATAATAATTATTTAAAGTGACAAGAGATTATTCTTAAGAATTACAAAATAACTAATAAATAGCTTAACAATATAAAAATCAAAATTCGTAGCAAGTAAAATATATTTTCTTAATAAATAAAGGGTATTCTTACAAATAAATGTTTTTAATATTTTAAATATTTCAAAAACTGCGATAGTTCATTCTTAGATACGCCATCATCAATATATATGTTACGGTTAAAGTGATAAATGTAGTTTGTATTAATTATTACCGGCTATTATTAATAATAACCGCATCATTTGGTCAATGTGATTAGAAACACTTAAATAATCACATGGACCGGCTATTATTAATAATTTCCTAACGGGCACGGTAAAAGTGATAAAAACGTTACTTTTTATAAAAGATCTTTTGTATACAGTCTTCAAAGAAGTTAACTAAGTTATTTTGATTACTATGTAAGCTATTATATTTATTTACTTGACGCAAATCATCAGTACGGCTAGCCCAATGACCAAAATTACGAATAATACAAAACATTGATAATACAAAATGTTTTGTCTCCCTTGTACTTTAGAGACGACTGGATATA
The DNA here is from genome assembly GCA_963966075.1 of Aphodius sticticus. Taxonomy (NCBI): domain Eukaryota; kingdom Metazoa; phylum Arthropoda; class Insecta; order Coleoptera; family Scarabaeidae; genus Aphodius; species Aphodius sticticus. Next base: position 26,385,813 of record OZ014512.1, read on the forward strand.
ATTGGTAATCATATTTGGTATACACCCAAGGACGGCTCAATGACGAAAACATAAAAAAGAACATTTTATACAGAGTGTTCAAAAAAGTTAACCATTTTATTATCAATAACACCCATTTTTATATTTAATGCATGTGGGTAGTTTTTTGTATTTACAATTTATTAAGTAAATTCTCAAATCCCAATTATCTTAAAATTTTGCGCATTTAATAATAATTTTTTCAATATTGTATTTTCATGCAAATACATGCAAGAATAGGCGAGACTAGTTTACCTTGATGTTTTTACAGAAATTGCACCGCACAAATGATGCAAACATTTTTGTATGGTTCTGTTCCTAACACGGTATTTTTACTTTTGGTATTTGACAATAAAGTACCTACTATTTTATAAATAAAACGTTAAACATTGTAACAAAAATCTTTCCTACATTAGGTTGTTCATTACCTATACCTACCGTAAGCATATCTAATATCTGACGGATATAATCTGTTTTATAAGGCGGTTATTATAAAAGTAATAAAATAACTAATTTACTTTAGTACTATTTTCGATCCGTAGATCGTCATCAGCCAAAAGCTAGAAAAAACACAACACAATCAAAAGTAATCGCGCAACAAATGTAACACAAGAACCGAACAAAAAAAAGACTTTTAAATACATTATTTATTTAGATATATGAAAAAATATAACAATAACAAAAACAAAATAATTCTCAAGCCCAAGAATTAGTTTAAAAATAAAATATATTCTTAATAAATAAAATTAACAGTAGGTAACTCAAATAAAATCTGTATCACATTTGTGCACTTTTAGTCTCGTTTTCATAATCTTCCTTATTTTAGTCATGAGTTACTAAATAAGTTAGTCAGGCCTAACGTCACTAAAGGCCCAACACTGAAAACCCACTGATTAGTAGTATTCACGAAGTCTTCCACCCTTTCCATATTTCAATATGAGATAAATGAAACAAACGCAATATAATATGGAGAAGTTTCTTTATTCAGAAACAATTCGTGTGACAGTGTTTCTGAATAAAGAAACTTCTCCATATTATATTGCGTTTGTTTCATTTATCCCACTGATTAGATTCGTTGTGTGGCGATTATGTAGATACTAACAGAATTCCAAATCTGAGGCTGATTATATTGTAGCATCACCTTAATGAAATATCGAATTCAAATATATCACATTGACCACAGCATGCTGGAAATTATTAATAATAGCCGGTTCATGTGATAAATTCTTCACTTTAACCTCGCCACTTGGCTATTATTAATAATAACCTGTAATTATTAATAATAACCTATTTATCACTATGACCGTAAGATATACATCAGTTTTGTTGAGTAGTCTTCCACACATCGATCCATATATTCTTGTTGCAATAATAGAATAATAATACATCAATACATCATATAAACTCAAGCCAAAAACGACTTTAAAACGCCAGCATTCCAATAAGATCAACAACGATTACGCAATAGAATAACATCTTACCTTATAGCGGCAATTTGTCTCTTCAAAATCGACGAAAACCGAACATAAAGCCACCGGAAACACCACTAATACCGAATGTCTCACATTTATCACGTTTTTTAAAGCAATACACCGATAGTTTTGATAGCAAACATAGAGAGACGCGTAAAAATTGGAAGACGCTAACATTTTATTATGTCACGGGGTCTACAAACCGTTTAGCACGGACGATAACAAAAGCACGCATGGACTGGAAACGCACATTGGCACAGCATAGTGGGAAGGTGGTATTGTTAGTGCGATGCTTGGATAAAAGGTGAAGCCAGGTACCTGTTGGGTATCTTTTTGAATTGGTTTATGTATTATTGGAGCTATTGTTTTACTAATGCAGATTCTATGCGTGGTGTTTGAATTAACCATTGCTTTTAATATATAATTTCGATTTTTAACGAATTGTTTGTGTTATGTTATCAGATATGTATATAAGGTACTCTGAATGTGTACTTATTAAATGTGTGGTGCAGTTTTATAGTTTTTTTGAGATGTTACTTTTAATAGAATGTAATTTCCTATTTCCTTTTCTAACATTACCTAATGTTCCGATCCCATATCATCAAAAAATACAATTATTCCGAATGCCTTCTGCTATATCAGTTTTAACAAGAAGAAACGTAACGTGTCAATATCTGGTCCTCAAAGTTTAGACAAAAGTAACCAAATAGATGGTTTAGGAAATTACTTAAGCTAGGAACTTGAATGACTTTTGAATATACAGGGTTATGTATTTGTAAGAATCAGACAAAATTCCATTTTTTTGATATAGCATCCTGTATACTTTTCCTGTTATTTTTTTTTTAATTACAAATTGAACAGTAACAACCGCATGTCCCTGAGGTCAGTGGTGTAAATGTAACAATACGATTAAATGTTAAAAGAAAGCAATTAAACAATGTTAAAAGAATTTCCACCGTGTCAGTAGCTCGTAGTTTTTGAAAATACTTAAGTTATAAATACAAAATACTTTTAAATCTGAAGTGTTTCATTTCTAAGCATTTGAAATTTGTAGCTCAAGCAATTTCCTAACACTTTTATTGCAATCTTTTTCTTGTCAACTTTTTAGAAACAAATATATTGAGTGGTTACGTTTCTTATTATAGACACTGTGCAATCATTAGGACTTACAGAGATTTACAGCATTTTACAGATCGGAATTTTCATTTTACACTATTTTGAAGCATTTATCTTTACAGAATAGAATTCCAGGACAAAAGGAAAAGTGTCGACTGAAAAGCTTCGAAGAATTCATAGTTTTTCTCTTCTAAGTTAGTCAAGGGTTTCTCATTAGTCTCGTACAGTATTAGATATAGTTTCTTTTATTTCAAAAAGAAACATGAATTTAACTGGTAAAACTTCCTCCACTCTCTTTGGTGCCCTATAGGCAAGACTACTCTAAAGTTCAATTTGATAGTCTTCTTACGATAATTTATTAAAAACCTAATTAATGTATAGTTTATGAAAGATTGTTTTTGGTCCCCAACCGGCAGGAGCGTTAATATAAAATTCACTATCCTTGAGACGGTAAGATATTAGTTAAAGATTAGTTGGGGCCTCGCTGAGTGGAGCCTAAATCACCTTGCAATGTTAATAAGGACTGGCATGGTGTGGTAATCTATTGCGGAAGAGTTTCCAAAATACTGCTTTGGGGGCCCCCCTGTTATTAGGGGCCCTGGGCAAATGCCCATTTTGCCCATGGGATAACGCGCCACTGCCTTTGGTTTAGAGCAAACACGGTCCTGCAAACAGCAAAAGACTTGCAGGCTTGCTCTCTTTTTTTTTTATAACATTGCAAATAAAAAAAATGCAAATAAATCGGACTACTTTAAAATGTATGAATTCAGATGAACAACTGGTTATAAATAGCTGTCAAATAGTTCAGAATTGCCCAAAACACAGTACTTTGGAGGTTATTTTGTTGCATTTGGGACCTGCAAAAAATATATATTTTTTAATTTTTATGAAACGTTGTATTTTTTGTATTAGAGGTTTTTGGGCAAATCTAATAGAAAATAATCTCTCAATTGTTTTCTGTTTTTTGAAGTAGCCAAGGGGAGGGAGGTTGAACTTAACTGGAACAACGATTTGTCCATAATGTTCATACCCTGTTATATATGAATTACACCCTCAACATGTTCCCTATATCTAAAAGAAAACGATTTCAAAGTCTCACATTTTCTTATCTCGTTTGGAAGAACAACATATTGTATAAATCCGGTTTGATAATTATGTATATCCTGTACAAGAGTAACGTTGTCTATCAGATGTTTACAGATCCATTTAACAATGTATATATGAATAGTGTGTTCTGTGAGTTCAACAGAATTGTTTGTCTTATACTAATTAATAAGCTTAGCGTATTTGAGATAAAAGCTCTGTTTGTATATAGGTATTAGGTTTGTTCAAGCAGCACCAAAATAAGTGCATAAAGTACTTTCTTCTGCGCATGAACAACTGAGGTTTTGCCCTTCCAAAACCTCCATTGCGCATGCGTAGATGAATACAGCTAATTATCTTTACACGTATTCTGGCAAAAATACGCCTCTTTTGATTCTGCGTTGATGATATAGGCTGCATGATGAAAAATTTCAAAGCTCATCAATAATAATGCCACAATACCTAATCTCATCCACCCTTTCCAGATTTACACCGTCCACTTTAACTACATTAACGTCATCTACATTAGTCAATCGATATCTACTTCCAACAACTTTAAACTTGGATTTAGCAATATTTAGTTTTAAGTTATTGTCATTTTCCACTGATCAACAAATTCAAGTACCTCATTAAGACACTAATGAAATCGGTCACATTACTAGCACATAAATCCTGCCCTGTAAGTAACCCACCCCACACCCATATTATTCTTTAGTTTACACAATAAAAAAACCTGTCTAGAGTTTCAAATGCGCGTTTAAGATCCATAAATACCGCACATACTATTTTGTGTTCATTTAAGTGTATCTTTTCTTTTAAATTAAATGTTCCAAACAAATTTCGCCAGAGCATTTCTGAGATACAAGCAGCGCACCGATTTTACTCGCTCCTGGGTTCTGAATATGTTGTAAAATTGTCTTTAACTCAATAAAAATATGCAACATAAAAAACACTCACCGATCCCAGGTTCCACAACACACCATCACCACAAGTAAGCATATCCGCTCAAAATCGCCAGAATCCACTAAAAACACAAAGATAACCACCAAATGTCACGTCTTACAACCGAATCGCAAGATATTTTGTCAGGGTTCCCGTGAAAAGTACAAGAAATCAAACAAAAATCACCAAACACTCACCGTATCCAGACACACAGCTTCTGTGTCTGCACCTCAGGCAACAGTACCTCTCAAAATCGTCAACATGGGCTACAAACACAAGAAAACCAAGAAAATCAACTTCATAATCACTTTTGGAAACATTCCGCAATCTGCTTTGATGGAAAACACAAACATTCTCAATTAATTGAGAATTTTTGTGTTTTCCGGAAATAAACATTTGAACTGCGGTAATAATCAACAACGCCAGTCAGTCACGTGATCACGGCTAACTTGACAATCGGACAAAGTTTTGTCCACTATAAGGTATCCGATTTCCAAAACGTTTAAAACGAAGAAATTCTCAATCAATAAACATTATTTTTAATTTGCTACACCTTGGGTGTCTTACTTGGTTGTAATATTAAAGATTGATTATCTAATTTATCCGTATCACTCGTATCACCAATTCACGTGTGAATAAAACCCATCAAAGTGAAATAGCGAAACGTTACCAGAGCACTTTTGACTCCTGAAATTGATTTCTACTTCAACCGTAAAAAATACACGAGCCCGATAAAAAACGGGGGACCAAAGCGCTTGGAGAGTGGGAAATTAGCAAGTCGAAAAGTTCGATTCGAAATCCAAAAGGGATTTGCGCAAATTAACATAATTAAACGCTTTAAAATTACCTTTTGCGGCCCGTGGGGCCGTCATGTCGATGGTCCGAGAACCGCAAAAAAAGAATGACGCCAGATGAAGTGGCGCTCTAATCAAGCACGGTTCATTTGAATATTCATAAATAATAATGGATCAGACGGTCGTACCTTATGAAAGTATAATTTTCGCAATTATTATTTTTTGTCTTTTGGCTTCGATGTGAAAAATCATTGGTCGTCGATGTTGCATTTTAATTATTGATCGCATTATCGCATTAGTTTACAACACGAATGCATTAGCCACTAGGTAAACAGTAAAAATTTGCCAGAAATAAAAATGTATTCTGATTTTAAATAATGTTTTGTATCAAATGTCCTCATTTTGTTTGGACAAACAACACTCGATCTGAGATTGCAAGATTTGGTAAAGTAGCGAAGGCAGTATAGAATTTCCTGGCTTAATTACCGTTTCTCGTTTTTCTGCAGCCGCACAAGGGCACTCTTCGCCGTGGAAATTGGAAATAAATTTGGCCGCTTTTATCTGAAAGTTTGGTGCAGCGCGCGGCGTCGAGGTTAGGAGTTTTAAAATTAATTAACATTCTTGTTATCTATCCGGCGAGATGGAATAGCGCCTCATCGGGTTTCTTCTTTTTCCCTACCAGCCAAGCCACCTAGATTACCTTGCAAACTCGGCTTCGTGCCCTACTTGTTTTAAAACAGTCGAAATTATTTTTGAACAAAATTACGCCGGTGTTTTCGTCGAATATTAACGAGTTTTAGGGTGCTTCCTTAACTTTATAGTTACCTCATTTCAACTTCTCAAACTGCACGATTGGATCAAATTACTATTCGTACAATGTTTAAATACATATCGCAATATTCTTTGAGGATTTGAAATCAGTGACAAAAGTAAAGAAAATTTTAATTAATAAAATATAACTTTTCTGGCTACCAATAGTTAAAGAAAGAATAAAAAGAAAAATTTTAAAAAAAAACTATTTTCTGGCATACTGATTCTTAGTTATAATGATGTAAGCAGATGGCAGCAGTATCAACCACATCAGGTTTCGATTATTATAAATAGATGGCAGCAGAATCGTAAATCGTAGAGCTCAATTTGGTATTTTCCTTATATTTTTATATTTTAAAATATTTATTAAATAGTAAATACCAATAAAAACACCAATTAGTTTGTCCCTTCAATTTTAACAAAGAAGTGGCTAGGTATTTGCTAGTTTGCCACGTCTTATTGGTGTCAAGGATTTTCGTATGTTGACGTTGGTACTAAATTTGATCGGAATTGTGGTGTTGTTTTTCCCAGGTTGTCCTGTTTTTTTTTATTAATATTGTTGACAGATCTGTAACGGCAAACAGTAAATAATTTAAATTTATAATAATGGAGCGAGTACGATCTCAAATAGTTTCTAATTTGCTAAAACTGGAAGAGGAAGTGCGGTACATCACAGCACACCTCGATAACCTAATATACCAGGTAATAAAACTGCAATTCGAATATTAACCCCGAATCTAATGTTTCCTTGCAGAATGCGGCTGTGGTCATGGAAGTTGAATCGAAAAGCTCAAAAGAATTAGCTAGCAAACGGAATTACTTCTTGAACGTAACCGAAAAACAACATGCCGCCATTCAGAAATTACTAAGCATAAATTTAGAATTAGAGGAGCACCTGGCTGAAAATCAAATTAACACTGCGGATGTTATAGCCGAACATAAATCTGAAACAACGTCGTCGCAAATGAGCAGTCCTTCTGTCGATTCGTTTAGTGAATCGAGTGACTGTGGAAAGGAATCTTCCGATGGTGGAAACAAGGCAGATAATTCGGATATAACGAGCGATACTGGAAAGCCAAATAGTACCGTTAACGACAAACTAAAACGCATGAGTTTGTTAAGCCGTCGGGAGCGATATGAGAGGAGTCTTCCGAAGGTTACTATGCCAGATTTGTCGTTTAAAAAAGTCCAAGGCAAGAGGTCAGCGTCTAGCCTAACTACCAGTTTAACATCCAGTCAAAAGGACTCCCCTAAGAAAATAGTCGAGAAAGTTATCAAACATCAAGGTAAGTGTAGGTACATTTTTTAACATTTAAGTTATTCTAATTTATTGTTTTAGTATTGAGTGATCCTCCAGAGGTGGCTATTGGGTTATCATGCCTTATTTCTTATTTTAAAAGCCCTTCTGAGTTTTTTATAAACCCTGTCGATGACAATATCGAGAAACTAGAGCGGTATGTAAAATCTTTATTCCAAGATGTTGGATTTTCAAATCTCTGATTACAGAATTTCGCAAGAAGCCAGTGAACTCTATGACCCATTGACTCTGCCCTATAAGAGTAAACAGGAGGCCAAAGACAAATTGGGCGATTTCTGTTTTTGCTATTGGGTGAAATGGTACAGAGCTAAAGTCACAAATTGGCACATGGTATGTTCAGTAAGAAAATCAAAAAAAAAATCCAAAAACTTGGACTTGTAAATTATATTTTATTTTATTTCTGGTAGGATTCGGAAGACAGAGAAAGAAATGTTACGGTTTTTCTAGTTGATTATGGCCAGACTTTAGAAGTACCGTATACCTGCCTAAGAGAGCTGTTGGATACACATGTTAACATTCCTCAATACGCGATAAAATGTCACTTTGCTTATGTAGGTATTTCCTGTATTTTATGTCTATTTTCCTTGTCGTTTATTGTGCATTTTTTTTTATAGTTATACCCGCTTGGATCTACTGAAAACAACCTATTAACCGATTGGCCATCATCCTCGATGCAATTATTGCAAGACATTGTTGGTCCTGTGAATGAGGTTATTTTTCAAGTGGTTTATTATAATAGTGAAGGGTGAGTGTTTTTTTTTTATATGAAATTATCGGCAAAGTTTATCGACATGCTTTGAACATTATCTAAATGATTTTTATCAATTTGCTTCATAATATTTGCTCCAGGAAAATTAGATTTTTACCCTTCTTTCAGGAATAAGATGTCTTAATACAAAAGGTTTTGTTGTTCGCTGTATCAAATAAAGAAATCTAATGTGGCCAAGCACATGACTTTATCATACCATATATAAAATTAATGTTCAAAATTAATGTTAAATTCTTGTTTATTTATCAACGACCTGCTTATCAACGACCTACCTGACAAGGTCTCCACCAAAGCCGTCCTATTCGCCGACGACACAACTCTGATCGCAAAACACAGAGACAGAGAAACACTAAAAACAAAAACTGAGACTGCAACAACCGAGGCTAAAGGGTGGTTTGAAGCAAATAGACTTACCCTTAACGAAAGCAAAACAGCAAAAATCCACTTTACAAGTGCACGAAACAAAGACATCGAAAAGACATCATCCAAGCTGCTTGGAATCGTGCTTGACACACGTCTTACATGGATCAACCACGTAGAGACCTTACTGAAATCTCTTTCAACAGCAACCTTCGCAATAAGAAGGGTGAGACAGATTGTAGGAAGGGAGGCTGCACTGTTGGCGTACCATGCACTGTTCCATTCCAGATTCAGCTACGGGATTCAACTGTGGGGAGAGTTAGCACACGCAAGCAAGGTATTCTGCATGCAGAAACAGGCAGTCTGTGCCATTGAGCAGGTGGAGCAAACAAGGCACTGTGAACCACTATTTGAGAAATTACGCATAATGACCCTGCCAGCAGCTTATGTGTACCAACAACTGCCAAGAGCAAAAGGTGAGGTACCCTCCCTTCAAACCAGAGGCGGAACAACGAAACACACACTAAGAAACACAAGCCAGATCGACATCCCATTTCATCGCATCAACACAACGGCACAACAGCACAGACACCTTGAATTATACAACGGCCTTCCGGAGTCATGGTGGAAAAAGCCACGGAAAATACTACAGAGGGACCTACGAATACTTTTATCAAGGGTGGCGCTATGCACAGTAGAAGAATTTTTTCAAATCACTAAGACCATGTAACCGTATTCTTACCAATATTAAAATATTAAATATATTTAAAATATATTAAATATATTAAAATAAAACTAATTAGCCAGGATTTGACATATTTGTATTCTATGGACAGTAGGTATTCTCAAAACATCAGCGCTTGACACTACCTACTATCATTAGAATGAAACTATCTCTCAAATACTGGCTAACTAGTTTTATATTAATCCAGACACGACCAATCTCAATCAAATAGAAATGGCCGCTCATTTGCAAAACCCTTGAAAAATGCTTAGAGTAAACATCCAGTTCTTTTGGACCTTTTTGAACAAAAAGCTTTTCAGCTCTAAGTTTAGTCATGAAACTTCACACAGACATTTTTTTTGACCTTGGTCAATACGGTTCAGGTGACCCAGACATTTCCACTCAAATCTCAAAATTTTTTTTGTACGATTACAATACTTTATCATACTGTGTGATAAAGTAAAATTGAATTTTTGCTTGAAAAAGATATGTCAGTTCTTGCAATGTCATACTGAGCATTGACTTCAACAATAATAATAATAATTGTTTATTGGTAAAAGATATATTGTGCAACTTGTGATTGGCTGAAAATTGGTTTTTGCAAGCCAAAAGTGTGTAATTTCAAATAAACGTTGAATACATGAATATATGAGAAATCTGAAATTTCTTGTCAAAGAAAATAAACTGTTTTTCAAATTCATTATAATAAATACTTCACAAATTTGTGATCTAAGTTAGAATCATGTTTAACAAGTGAATGAGTTACCTAATCATACATAATTTGTTTCATAATTCATAAATGCCACCATTATCTTGTACTTCTTTCAAAATATACAATTAATTGAACGTCTTCACTTATTTTTCGCAATTCTTTACTTTATCATACATAGTATGTAAAGTACTGTAATCGTGCCAAAAAAAATTTTTGAGATTTTAGCGGAAATATGTCTTTTTTTGGGTCCCCTGAACATTTTTGACCAAGGTGCACAAAAATGTCTGTGTGTATGGATGGATGTGTGTGTGTGTGTGTGTGTGTGTGTGTGTACCCGTTTTTTGTGGCGACAATTCCGGAGAAACTACTAAAGGCATCGGGACGAAACTTCATATTTAGAAGTTTCATCACCAAACTTAGAGCTGAAAAGCTTTCTGTTGAAAAGGGTCCAAAGGAACTGGAGGTTTAGTCTTGGCATTTTTGAAAATTTTGCAAATAAGCCGGCATTTCCGGAATTTGCCGAAATAGTTAAATAATAAATTAAAGTAGAGGAAATTCTGAATAATTTGTGACTATGAAATTCTTTGGTACAATAAATAGTTTAGCTGCATGAGCAAATTCTATTACATCGAGATCGGTCGTACTGCATTAAAACTAGTAGCCTGGGTATGTCAGATATTTTGATTGTAATGACAGTAGGTAGTGTCAAATGCTACTGTTTTGACAATACCTACTGTCAAAACGTTCGGATATTGTACACCGTTACACTTTTTACACCCAGTACAGTGCAACCTCGATTATCCGGACAATTAAATGCAAGGGGAGTGTCCGGATTACCGAATATTGCTTCAAAATTGCTTAAATAACATTATCTGAAGTTTTGATCAATTTTAAGTCATGCATAGAACCAGAGTGTGCGGATAATCGAGGTTGCACTGTATTATCCCTCAATTAGTGAACTAATTTCGTATACATCCTGTCTACATATCAACATAAGCAACATATCGACAAAAAGAGATAAACTTACAACGTGACACACTTGACTTATCATCATTTTAAAAATAGTGTATTCTACCATTGTGTTTCTTTAAATCGTTATAGTTATTCATATGCGATCGATTTGATCGAACTTGAGAACCTAGATGACAACTTAACAGTGGGTCAGAAGCTACTAGATGATAAACTGGCAGTTGAAATTATCCTTTCTTTGAAAAGCACACCAACAAACGGGTTCATAGCAAAGCAGATCCTGACAGCTCAAGGTGTAGCTGGGGTGACTTCAGACATGACCGAAGATGAAATTCTGGACACCTATTTAAAGAACGTTGACACCAAAGAACATGCGAATTTGGACGAAGCCGTTACTGGCTTTAGAGCCACAGACGAAGCTAGAACGTGCTCACAATTTGTTAGAACTGGGATGTGTAAGAGAAAGAACTGCAAATTTGACCATGAGCCACTGCGAAAAGGTAATTAGGTAGCATAAAAAGGTTTGCACATAAAACCTTTGTTTAAAGCAGGATAAATATTAGATTTTTTTTATTTTTCTAGATGGATGTACTACTGATAAGCATGAAGGGTTTACGGAAGCTTTTGCTTCAATTATTCTGCCAATGCCAGGTTCCACGACGACAGTTTTTATTACGAGCATCCAAAAAGTAAATTTGTGGTATGGACATCTACATGAATCGATTGATGGTACGTCTGAATTTGGAAAACTAAATGTTGAAATTTTTGTGCTCCTTTTTAAGACCAAACTACATGTCAATATGAAATGTGAGAAATAAATAGTGATTGCGTTTTTGGACAACGAAACATGTATTACGAGTCATTAGTTTCTTTAGATTAAAATATAAAACTTTTTATGCAAATAAATTTAAAATTTTTCTTTTTCCAGGTTACAACGAATTAAATCGAAGTATGCACGCTACCAAAAAGAAACTGAAACCACTCCGTATTCTCCCGAGCTTAGGCGAATTGGTGGTCGTAAAATACGATGACGAAGGTGACTCAACATACTTCAGAGCGTTGGTAAAAGACGTATGCCAAACGGTCGAAGATGCCACACCTATCGTCCGAGTATTTCTAGTAGATACCGGAGATATCATTGATGTCGAATTGTCGAATCTCCGTGCTATAAGGAAAGAGTTACTCATCGCTCCATTCTATGCCGTTGCGTTGAGATTGTGTAAGATCACAGAAAGAGAAGATGTGGATTTTGAAAAAATGTTAAATGTTTGTGAAAGTCGATATTTGAATCAGTGGCTACATGCTGAAATCATTTGCGTTTCTCCGTCACGATTGACGGTGAATTTGATGCAGTACGAAGAATGTAGTATCTCGGAAGAGTTGGTTAAGCAGGGTTTTGCCCAAGCATTAAAAAAGGATTGTGAGTCGTCGCAAGAGTATGCTCTGGTAGATTAGCACCAGTAAATGTGAAGACATATTGTTAATTTAGTTTCGAAATAAGCTATATTTTATTATTATGTTCTTTATCATAATGTACGTTTACAGTGATGTTAACTGTTCTCTTTTGATCTTTAAACTGTGTAGGACAGATATTGAGATGCAATAAAAATACTTTTAAATTTTGTATTTTTGTGTTTTGTTTTATTGGTGTTTTATGAAGACAAGAAGAACTGAAAGTACTTGTCTTTATACAATTGATGGATATACAAATAAGGTAGTGTCAAATAAATTCTCAATTATACTAAGTATTTTTTCTATTCATGGTTGTTACTTGTCATCAGGGATGTGGAATAGGTGTTCAGGCTTCAGACAAATTTGAGAGGAGTCAGAGTCAGAAGAAGTCGGACTCCAAGTCCATAAAATACAGTAGAAAAAATATACGAGAACATAGCAAAACAACAAACACGCCCGTCGCCTCAGTAAAACTTTACAATTTCAAAGAAACTATCCTTAACGTGCTAATTATGATAGCTCGGAAAAAACCAAGCAAAAGCGAAGATGATTAACAAAAGTCGTCCGGCAGAAATTAAAAAAAGGGCATTTGGGCAAAATATTTTAAATGATTAATGATACTGAGAAATAGGATTGTTTATGTTGAATGTAGCAATATTGATTTATCCAGAATTATTTTGTACACGTTACAACCAGAATTGTGACAGCATTGTGACTCACACAATTCAGCTTTGAATATAATTAACAATGACTTAGGGCATCGTTAAGGGAGAATTTAGTTGGTGCTAATCCTTTCTTCACAACTATTTTATAAACCATATAAACAAATCTACACTTAATTTTATTATTATTTGAATGAATGGAATTGGATGGATTATAATGGTAATTTGTCATAATTAGAGATCGAAAGTTGGGTAAATAGACAAAGTAGTGCAGATTTATGTGCTCTCTAATGAGAAAACAGCATTAATTGCTAATGGTTTCAATGATATTTAGAGTAATTTTGTTTAAATATTGTCATAACATATTACTATTGTTGATGGCTTTGGGAGCTGGGATTTAAATAAAACTCTCACCTTTTTGCCGACGTTTCGGCTATATTTTCAGCCATAATCGTAGCTATAACAAAATGGGTACATCAGTATTTAAAATATAATAAAAATTGCCTCAAAAGTATGTCACAAAACCACATTAAAATAACAGCACATGCCAGCAGACAGATATTTACTTAAAACAATTTACAAATACATCGCATACATGGAATATATTTTAATGTGGTTTTGTGACATACTTTTGAGGTAATTTTTATTATATTTTGATGTACTCATATATCCCCATTTTGTTATAGCTATGATTAAGACTGAAAATATAGCCGAAACGTCAGCAAAAAGGTGCGTATTATTTAAATCCCAGCTCCCAAAGCCGTCAACAATAGTAATATATATTAACCATTTCGGAGCGAGAAAAAGTGAACACAATTTATGGTCATAACCTTTTTATTTGTGATCCAATCAGTAGGCCTTTATGACATTTGTTTTTCTTATGGGCACCATATCGGCTTTATACATTTTAGCAATTGTTTGAGTAATTTGACACTTAGGTCGTCATTTAGATTAATGTATTTTTGAGAAATCAAGTAGTTGGAAATATGATGTCTAGTCTCAAGACTTCAGATTTTGTTTATTTAGTTAATAACTAACAATTTAATGTAGTAAAACAAAATGTTTTTATACACAATTATAAAACTTTTATAATAACGTAACCCAAACTAATAAATATCTGAAAATTTTTAATTCCACAACTTTTACGTTTGTACCTACCTAATACACATACACATCCTACTTATACACAAAAAACTGGCATACAAAATCAAAAATAAAACGACAAAGTGATCAATAATAACGTATTTTATTGACCATTATGTACTTATAATACAAAAGTTATTAACTTATTATTGGGGCTTGCCTCGTCCAAATCCTCCTCTCTAAAAATAAATAAAAACAAACAAAATTAGTTTCATACAATGAAAAAAAGATAGCGTACACAATTTTGTTTTGAATCTCTTCTATGAATTGTTTTGGATCAAAATAAACAAAGTTACTCACAAATTCAACATCGGCGTTTCCGGCACCAACATCGGCCTTCTTGTCTGGTCCTCCAGCGCCACCTGGTGCTCTCCTGTATCCAGCGCGGTCTTCGGAAGGCTTAGAGCCTTCAGATCTGACAGCAGCAGCCCTTGGGCGTGCGCTCTCGGTCCTCACTTGTCTCTTAAGTGTGGCAGGCACAATTTCTGGGGGCAAGTGCAGGTATGTCCTCAAGTATTCAATACCTTCATTCGTCAAATACCTACAACAACGGAAAGTAAATATTTTGAGGCTAGGGATATGTTTACGTATTACGTACCAATAAAAATGCCTCCACGCGAACTGTTCCTTAACGTAACCCCTAGATTTTAAGGATTGGAGAGCCTTGATAACTTCCAAATTGGGAATATTTTCAAGTTCGGGATGTTTTGGTGCGTGGTAGTCTTTCTTGGCTACCATAACGCCTTCCTTGAATAAGGATTCGTAGATTGCGACCCTGTTGGTTTTTGGCATCAACATCCTGAAAGAGAAACGACAAATTTATTATAATTAAACACAACCGAATTCGTAAGCAAACATGATGATCTTTAGGTTATGTTTTTACATGAACACTAGTATGGGGTTATTTTGACCGAAATTGCAAAAATAACAATGGATGATTGAAAAATTAATGTTTCTTTAAAGGAAAATGTATAAAAACTTACTTGATGGGTCGTAATTTTAAAGATTATTAGAGAAAAATACTCACTTGACGCGTTTAGATAGACAGCCTACCAAAAAAGGAGGACGAAAGAAGCGATTGATATTAGCTAGAGAAAGAGAGACGATTTAAAACGAAATTCCACTACGGAACTACCAACTGTACTTATGGTTGGTAGCCTTGGGTGGCCTCGTAAACATTTAAACTTGAATGCAACGATTGCGATTCGCAACGATATACATATAATAAACTTTGTACGTAATACATTTTATCAGATGGAGCATTATTTTGTATTTCTCTTCTACTACGTACTTCTGATTACAATTTTACAGCTTTCTTCATTCCTGAGATAAAACCAAATTTATTATTTACTTCAGAATTACTATAGGTTTAATTTTAGTGGATGTTAATTCTCGCAGAAACCTGCATATATTGATATGAAAATTTGAAATAGTTAATACAAGATGGCGGTAATTTTTTAAGTTAAAAAACTACAGCCACGCCTGGCTAGTTTTTTAACTTAAAAAATTACCGCCATCTTGTATTAACTATTTCAAATTTTAATTTTAATGTACAAAAAGTACCCAATAACACTATATAAGCCTATTTGTCTTTCAAATCACAAATAGGCACTAAAACCCCAAAGAAAATCAAAGGATAGATAATCTATTTTAAAATTTTTATTTAATTTTAGATTTACATAAAAATACAAAAAAAAGTATACTTCATATCTAAATTTACGTAAAATATTAAAATTAAAATGCGGTTTTGTGTAAAAACATTCGTTTTTTTTTTTTTAATTATGTTGTTTATTTTACTCCTGCACAAAATCCTACAGCGTATGGACAGATTTCTTTTATCTAAACTTAACACGAACACATAAATCTTAACACTAATTTTGTACGAAAAAATATTTATTTTAAATATTATTATAAAACTTTATCTGCTGTTGCAACAGGTCTAATAAACCTCAGTTTCCTTCGGCGTACTTCTATCTTCTTCTTCTTCGTCTATTTCTTCAGCACGCATTCTCTCTTCTTCTGCTTCTCTTTGTAATCTATAAAAACAAAACATTATCAACTTTTGCAAAAACATAAAACAGCAGCCATTTATTTCTACCTTTTCTTCTCCATCGTGGATGAATCAAAGTCATATTCATCTTCATCAGCTTCTTCCTTAGAGCGCTTCATTCTCTGTATAAACTTGTAAGCAATGAAGACCAGAAGCAATATCAAAGGAACGATAATGCAAAGTACTATAGCTGTTGTTATACCGGCTGTTCTTGACGAATATTCCTGTTGACCTATATGTTACGGAAATTAATTTTTTTGTTATTTTTATGGAATTTTTTCTTATACTGTGGAATGGATAAACAAATAAAATTCAAATGATCCATTCCACACTATAGGAATAATATTCAACCAGAATTAACAAATAAGTGAATGAATCCTTTGCCTCATTATTTCCTAACCTGCGAAATGGACCATTTTCCAAACATTTTGATTAAACGAATAAATTTTATTAAGAAAACATAAACATAAAACTTAAATTATTTAAAAAAAAAACTATTTAAACATCTGTCACTAAATTGCTCTGGCTCTGCATCAAACGATCTCTATCCTTTTTCGACTTATCAACAACACTATATTGAGGCTCTGAAGAAGTCACCAATTTGGCGTTTTCTATTGGTACAGGTGGAGGACTAGTCTTAGGTGGAGACAACGATCTTTCAGGAGACTTTTGCAATGTAGGCGTGACCATATAGGGTTCAGAATACTCAGGCCCCGAGGAATCCCTAAACTCCGAACCCAACGGCGACTCCAAATCCCATGGTTTTTCCTCGAATTCAACCTCTGGCCTACCAACCAGCGGCTCGTGAGTCCTGTAACTCTTATCGTAGCTCCTTCGTTTCTGCGGAAGAGTGTCAACACTGCTTCTGTCACTCATCACCGGACTTCTGTACGTATATTCGTCGTAATTTGGCGAACCTGGTTCTGACGCGATTTCGTCGATTTTCATGCGACTTGCCGAACGTGATGGTGGACCGTATAGCCAAGTGTTGTCGTTATTTTTGTTTCTTAAACGGCGGTACGTTTTTATAATCAGGTAGGTGAGGCAAAGGATTATTGGCACTATAATGCATAATATGATTGCGGTTGTTACGCCCGCTGTTCTTGAAGAATATTCCTGTTGGCCTGTTTTGAGAAATTTACACGTTATTTGTCGGTTCTGGTTATTTCTTGTTGAGATAATTGAGTTGGCTATGGAAAAATATTGAAATTTCGGTTTTGGGTGATGATTTTTGCAAAGCTACTTCAGACCTCAGTTCAAATATTTTCCCATAGCTATCTAAACATTGTCGGATGAACAAATGGCACAAAGAAAAAGACCAAAAAAGAACTTACGTAAGCACTCGGTGTATCCATAAATAGGAGTGTCCCATTGGCCATGTGACAAGCATTCCCTCCTCTGGTCTCCAATCAGCACGAAATTTTGGTCACATTCAAACATAACGGTGGTACCAGGAACGAAATAGAAAGTACTCTTTCGCCCAAAACGAGGTGTCGGCAGTATACCACAAGTAACAGTCCGTCTGTTATTAGTACTCTTCATATTGATGATAGAACTATAGTAATTATGCGAGAAATGGGCCATATGTCGATCTAACGTCATAGCATAATCGTATTGGCAATGGTAATTCTCATGGCAGAATTCATAAGCCCTATCTCGATGTATCGACCGATTCTCAGGTATCAGAACTGTCAGGTCTGTACTAAATTGTGGCAAGAAGGTTCTATTATTGTACGTTGCTGATGTTCTTCCAAATTCCCTATGGAATAATGCTCCGCCTACTTGTGGGTCTTCGCGATCTTCCAGGATCCATCTCATTCCGAAATCTGTGTAAATTCGCGAGAAATCATTTAAGTTCGTGTGGATGGTTATCAGTTGACCATCTGGTGTCTGGAAGTCGTCCGTCATATCGAAACTCCAGTTTCCAAATAAGCCTCTTGTTTGATTCTGTAAGGTGCAAAGTAATTTTATTGAAGTCACATATTGTGTAATCTGGAGAATCTTTTTCTTGATATAAAAAATACTTACAATAAACGTCCAAGGCATGAAGACCCTAGCAGTCATAAAACCTCTATTTTCAACAACTTCAACACCAGCACCATTGTCAAACATCATAATAACTTCAGATTGATTGAGAATGTAAGTTGGAGTATAAACGGTGACACCTTTAAAAAAAAGCAATAATTTTTAAGGTATTATCCAGTTTGTATTTTATGCATCTCGAAACTTACCTGGGAAATGCTGGAACTTGAGTGAAGGCCTATCAAAGTACACCCTCCTTCCGTCAACGATTACATCAAGCCTGTATCTCCATCTAGCTTCCTCTGGTCTTCTCCTAACTTCGACAGTAGTAGAACTATTTCCTCTAGCGGCTACAGATGTCAGTTGCGTCGCGCGAACTTCACCATACTCATTCATAGGCATCTGCTCAAACCTTCCTTGGATATCTAACTTATTATCATTGGTCTTCACCCTGACCAGGGCAAATTCACCCTTTCCATTAAAAGTATACGCCAGATCGTCAAATGTGATTATATGGGGATCCCCGAAGACACCACCAATGGATGGAGCTTGGTAAGAGACGCAATCTTGAGATGGTCGTCTTTCAAAACGGAGAGTTTCACAGCCTACTGCTTGCTCTGACTGCCACATGCAGCAAAGATAGCGTGGGACCATGTCGTTGAACCATTGGGATAGTGTTGGGACTTTCGTGGCTTCTGTCCATGGAAGGTAGCCCAAGTTGTGGGCACGTCGCGGGAATGACCCCCATTGCTGATCATATGATAACATCAGGTAGTTCATCTTGTCGTAGCAGCATTGCTGTTCAGTGCCGTCCAAACTGCAAAAACATTTTTCAACACCAAGAAACAGTTAAAATAAATTGGGAGAATGCCCATCCCTACCATACACAATATTGAAATTGTGATTTAACAAAATAAAGAAAAAACAAAAATATACTTACGTTGGGACTCCACTCCTAACACAGTGCATGGCTCCTCTATTATACATACACAAAGGATTTGAATCCTTATCGCAGTCAAAATCAGGCATGAATCGTCCCTTGTCGTTCAAAGCATGATCCAAGGTACAAGGACACTGATGCTGCAGATGCGCAAAGTTTTTCAAGTACCTGTCATGTCTCAACCATTCATCACACATAGCTTGGGGCCATCTTGTTCCATACAATCTTTCCCATTGTGGACCAAAATACCAACCTAAAGGAATGGGTCGACTCCAGATAAGCGGGGTGACAGAGTAACCGTTCGCTGCTGCACTGCCGTTAATGCTTAATGGCTCTGTCAGGTTGATCTGGAGGAAGCCAAATTTCATGTTTGATAAAGCCAAGTTATCGCGAAGCCTGAATTGACTTGGAACTATGGTATATTCTCCTGTATTTGTTATTCCCTCTGCTATCGTGTCAATAAATAAGAATTCTGGACGAATGGTGGTTTCCCTGTAGCCCCAGAGGGAGATCCTGATTCCTGAATTCTCGTTCGTGGTTAAATTCTGCTTGACCCATTTGAGTCTGACCTCGGCTGGGTTGGCCTGATGGACGGAGTTGTCATCGAAGAAGATTTTTTCGGCAGCACTCGCTGGTGGTTCTGTTTTTAATACGAGAAGAAATTTACATTTTGACATTGGTCCAGGAAGATTAGATCAGAACAAATTAAGCAGATCGAAAAAATCATATAAAAAACACTTACCAATGAAGAATTTTCCTTTCCACTTGAAGGGCTCATTATTGATGGCAATTTCAAATCGAACGTACCCCTCAGCATATAAACGGGGTTGCACACAAATAGCTCTATTAGAATCCACGACTATACCGAAAACTTCATCCACAATATCAAATTTGCACCGGACTTTATCGGTTGGTCGAAAGCATGGTCCAGTAATGTTCACAATAGTTCCTCCCAACATGTTACCACTCTCAGGAGCGAAAACCAAAGGCAAATTTGCACCATCTACAGAAATTAAGAAATTATTTGATCACATAAAACAGTAATATCAAAAAACTTACCTATATCCTTGTTGCAATTTCCTGTGAGGATATTCTCGTCTATACGGAAAATATGTCTACCGGGGAAACCATTCGTCCATCCTCTTCCTGTTAAGTCACGAATTGTTGGTCCTTGACTGTATGGGAAGTAGTCGTAGCTCCTGGTGCCGTTTCCTGCGTTGAATCCAACAAACGCGGGAACACCGCCTTCTCCTTTAAGGGTGTCTCCACCAGCTTCAGTATGTGCCGTCCATTGAAGGTTTAAATAGTTGAAGATGCAATATGTCATTACCTCATCAGTTGCCAACACAACTTGGAATGTGTTTGTCGTGAATAACGACTGGCTGATACCACCAGCAAAAGTGATATTCTTCCATGTAACGATAACCATATGCTTGGGATCGAAGTTATCAGCACCAACGACACCCTCCCTAATATCCCACTTAATCCTTTCACGAGCTTCCACCCCAAAAGTATCAGTCCTAAACTGAAGATCCCTCTCCATCCTAAAGTACACTCCTGGTCTTCTCTGGTCGACATCCTCAGCCCTTACTTCACCAATACGACACTTGCTCAAGAAAATACCAATGAAACTGGGGTCGTTCCTTGCTGGCCAATCTTTGATAGGGAATACCAATGGGTAACCACCGTAATTCTCTGGAGGGTCACTGAATTCCAGGTAACCATTGAGGGACACTCTGGTATAGTTGAAACGAAAGCCGAAGAATGGCAGTTGGAAGTTTAGATTTTTGTGGATTGTTTGGGTTGATGACTGAATGGCACGTTGGTAATCTCCTTCGTTGTCGCTGCCACCCATGTCGAAGAACCAGTACATGAATTTGCTACGAATCTGTCTTAGGCGTTGTTCGGTGATGACAAATGGAATACCTCCTTGCCTCTGTGAGGTTTGTGCGGGCGGTGCAAATCTAGATTTCAAGGAATCTAAGAAAAGAATGGGATTTATTTTTTTAGGGGGGAAATGTCGGATTTTATATTGTCGATGTTATATTTGCAATCAGTTTTATGAGATTGTTTAAAGAGCAAGGTTTGAGCGCTTTTTTTTCCTATATAGGACTAAGCCTACCCATGTCTTCAGAAGAATTATTAAACCTGGTATCAGGGCTGTGGAGTCGATAAAAAGCTGTCGACTCCGACTCTGACTCCGGCAAAATTTTATTTGTTTCCAGCAAATTTAATGGCAAAAAAATTAAATCTGACATAATCTAATTGTAAATAAAATCAAAAGGGCCTGTTGATCGGACCACAAAATTATGGCCATATTTAAAAAGGACGTTTTTTTATATTTTCAAAATATCTCTGAAATCATTAGAACTTCAACTGTTTTCTCATTAGAGAGCACATAATTCTGAACTAGTTTGTCACTTGAACCGATGTTCTGTCTTTAATAATAACAAAAGTAATGACTAACCACTGTATAGTACAATGTAAAATTCAAAATAAGTGAAAATAAAATGAAAATAATCTCAACTCTTACTTCTGTTAGTGGTAATGACGTCACAATTCTGGCTGCAACGAGTATGACGCATACATAGATATTCCTACATGCAACTTAAGGTAGAGCCTAAATCGAAAATGCAGTTATAATTTTTAATCAGCTATTATACATATATTATGCATGTTTATGTTTATGCATTAAAAATTACGTTAGAGTGAAGTTTGTACTGTCAAGTGTAGGTGACGAAATCTGCGACTATCGGTGTTTTTTAGTTGATCGCAAGAAGACTACGACATATCCACCAATAATCTTAAAATCTGTAGCCTACACTCGACAGAATCAGTACAATTTAAAATCTCTACATATTTTGTTAAATACAAAGGGATGTGACTTGATTATATCATAATATTGTATAATCAAGGGTGATACTTTTGATAAATTTGTTCATGTGCCGAAAAAAATAATCAATTTTGGTTAAACGTTTAAAGTTATCAAACATTAAATTAAAATTGCAAAGTTTTACTAGTAAAGCATTATCTTATACAAACATTCAGATATTGGGACAAATAAAAATAAAATAAAATGTTGAGAGTTGATAATACGACTGTGATACCATCACATTGTTTCTTTTGGTACAAACGCTGGAAGAAACTATTTTTTCTTTTTAAAATTGCAAGGGAATATCATTAAAATACTTTTTGCAATATTTAATGAATTGTTCAGCTGTTCTTTGTGGCCGAACGAATAGGAGCAAATTCTCGTAGTTTTGATGAATAAGGAAAACCACGCGTTGACGCTTCACTTTGGAAAGTTCTAATTCGTCTATAAGTATGCATCGAAGTCCGATTTTTTTATTTGTAGATGATCGAGCTATCATAATTAGCATATTGAAGTTGGTTATTGGAAATTGGAAATACATAAACTATATATGCGACGCGGCAAGCGACTCACAATAATCATTTTGCTAATCATCACTCACCACCGACCTGTGTGGTTTGTAGTTAAATTATATTTACTTTGTAAAAGACCTAATAATATGTTTAGTTAATCATTTACTATCTATTGAGGCAACGGCCATCTCCAATGTCTTTTTCTACATTATTTAAACATGGACCCCGAGTCGGAGTCGGTACATTTTTTCCGACTCCGACTCAGACTCCTCTGAAATTTGTCTGAACTCCGACAACTCCTCCACAGCCCTGCCTGATATAGTGCATTTTTTTCTAATAGTAATAATGGCACAAATATTTTCTAATTACCCAACCGACTAAAAATACATTCAAGTAAGACAATCCAATAAAACAGTGTATTATAATTCAAAAGATTATCTTTTTCAGTGTTCCCCACAAAAATGTTTATTGGGACATATTGATCAGAATTTTCTAGATCATCAATAAATTTAGCGACCAATAGGATTATACATTTGCACAGTGATAATTACAAACATTATCTTATGTAAACAGTAATAATTTGTTATCTAATCTAGAATACCTGTACGATTTCACTGTAATATGAACAAAGAGTGTTGATTCAGAGCGAATAACGAGAATTTTCATTTCGTATAAAAATAATTGATTCACCGTAATTTACGAAATAATTCAGTTTGAGTCATAGATAGGGTAGATATTTAAAGAAAGATTAAGTACTGATGCACATGAAGTTATAGAATTTATGATAATATAAGCTTACCATAGTTTGCGTAGTCGACATAATCGATCAAATTTCCATTTTTCTGTTCGTTGTCGACCGTTTCTGTTAACTCAACATCATCAGATGGTGGAGGGTCATTGTCAGGTTCAGGTTCAGGTTCAGGTTCTTGTTCATCTTGTTCAGGCGTTTCATCTTCAGCTGGTTGTTCAACTCCTATACAAAAACAATTAGGTAATTGATCAAAACTTGACAAGAAGATCCTGGTTCAAATTTTTATGTTACTCTTGTTTCCTTAACTTATCTTGTAGTGTTTTAAACATTTTGAACATAGAATACGAATGTCATATTTGTTTGATACTTGTTACTTGATTTCTGAGAGCTACAGATAAAAATAAATTAGTAATCATTAAACAATATCGATCCGCCATTTTGTTATCGCACATCGAGTACAACACAATTCCAACAATAAAATGAGATATTTTTCATAAGATTACAAACTTTAAACAATTATTTGCTCAAATATTAACACCAAGTAATGCTTCTTTTCTGGCAGAACAGGTGTACATGTCTATAATTTGTTTAATACGCATGGATGAGTCTGTTTTGCAACAACATCTACGCCATGTTGTTTACCAAAATGAGTCATGCAACACGCCCAAAAATAATTTTTAAATTTGGTCAGTACTGACTTTGAATAGAAATAAGAAATTTACCTTCAATTGGTATGTTTTCATCAACTGGGGGTTCATCTGTTGAAATCACTTCAGAGTCCTCATCTTGGGCGGCGGTGAAACTTATCGCCAAAACGGCGATAAATAATATTTTCCACAGATTCATTGTCCAAGCCACATTTGTGATTTAAAATTAATCTATTGGAAATGTACTTATAATAACTAACTGCACTTTTTGTAGACACGCACCTTTCTGCTAGTACAAATTTGCTCTACTGGCTGCTAAAACTCATCAATATTAGGTTATCTTTACCTCTGATAAACAGGAGATAATGAGAATTGGGTTGAGAAAAAAGAATAGATAAGACAGGTGCTATTTGCTATAATGTATATTCGGATTTATGAAATGTGTAGAGAAATATTATCAAAGATAAGGCTTTCCAGTTCATTTAGTCATCGTTTATTTTTATCCTGGAAATTAATATTATATTTTCAAATAAAGATGACTAGTGCAAGGAACTTGCGCAACAAGTTCCATTTTATAAATTTGTATAATTTTACTTGGATATCATGGCCCCAAAGTCAAAACGCTGCTGTCCGAAGGGTTTATATGGTTACAGTGTTGCCAGATTGTAAATCAGGCGTGTCATATGTCTTTCCATGGTTTATTACAGTATTATTTATAATTATTGTTTTTAATTTTGGGAACGCAATGAGCGGCTATCCTATTTCTCTGTAGATCTGTGTTTGGACATTCCGTCAGGAATGTTAAATTTAGTATTTTCTAACAAATAATCATGCCGCCTTTCCTCTAAACGGTACATTTTTCGAATTTTTTCATTGAAAGTTGTCTTCTACGACTCCTTTGTAGACAAATAAAATACGGCGAACCCCAGTATATGGTAGTAATAGTGTATAGAGAACACCCAGAGAACACATTTTTCTATTGAATTTCGAAATAATAAGGAAACGAAAATTGAAATATTTAATAAGTAAAAATTTTTCAAACTTTTAAAATCTGCCATGTACCTATTTATTCTATATTATCAATTGCCACAAATGTCCATATCTTGTCCAGAAATTTCGGGGTGATTTAAAATAACTATACACTATTTAGTGCTATGACGTAACATATAGTACAGTGGTTCCCAAAGTTCGCCACCCACGGATGTTAAATTACGGTAATTATTTTTTCTCTCGTAAAGTACCGTTGAAATGAAAATTATTAATTTCAAATATTAAATTACCACATAAATAAAAATTAAAAATGGTAAATCACATTGGCTTAAATTACCGAGTAATTAAAAATTCAAAATGGTAAATTACGCCGGTTTAAATTACAGGGTATGTAATTAAAAATTCAAAATGTTGAATTAAACCGGCGTTAATACCGATCATTGTAGGTTATGAATGCTACTTATATATGTTAATAAAAATGTTTGGTAAATAACAGTCATTATTTTGTAGAGCTGACTACGGATGTTAAATTTCCGTAATTAATTTTTTCGATAAATTACCGCTGAAATTAAAATTATTACTTTCAAAATTAAATTACCATGTAATTAAAAATTGCAATTGGTAAATTATATTTTCTTAAATTACCGGGTAATTCAAAATGACAATTTACCGATGACAGTAAGTTATGTAAAAAAAATGGTTACAGTCTTATAATAAGTCATTATATTTTAGACCAATCGCTGATGATTTTTCTGATTTAATAGTAGTAATTATTAAAATGAAAGCAGGAACTACAATAAAAATACTTTTTATGCCAGCAATTTATAAAATGGCCAATCTAATAGCATAATTATAGTATAAAATCCTGTAATTTATTACCGACTCACAAAACGACAACGCCAGGTTTCACAAACAATGATCATATTTTATCCGGATCACCAGAACATTTCTTTAAATCATAAATTTGATAGTGGGTAGATTGATGGCTTCTGATTTAAAATTGGCATTATTGGCTCCGCTTAATTAAGTATTTAAAAATCCGGAAATTACCATTAATTACGGTAATTTATTTAGTAATTTACCCGATAAATTACGCTCTTACATCCCCGAACAAAGCACAAACAACAGTGCACTTGTCGACTGCTTAGGAATGGTGGGGAACATTCACGCAAGTACTGATGGAAGGCTTTTGAAATTAATTTATAAATTCCGGTAAATTAACAAGTGTAATTAAAATTTACTGTAAATTACTGGTAAATTACCAACGGTAATTTAAATTGACGATAAATTACCATCGGTAATTTAAGACGTATATTACGGTAATTAAAAATCGGTAAATTACCATCAATTACGGTAATTAATTTGGTAATTTACGCGGTGGCGGTAGCTGCTTGTGTGTGCTGTGCTAAACGTGTTTTAATTAATAACTTTTAGATCAGAACGTCATCAAAACGATCACTGGCGGGTAAATCGAAAAGTTCCTCATTATTTTATGGACAATCTCGGATAAGCGCCCACGGCGCAAGGCACCGTTTGTTTTATACAGTAGAGTCCCGATTATCCGAGGACCCACTCGGATAATCGAAAACTCGGATAAAGCGGATTGCAGGATATGTTGGGCGAGGAATGAGTAGGCAACCAAATATACGTCATAATTTTGTACATATGTAGTAACTTCGAGAACGAGCCCGCGCCGCGCCTGGCACCTCGGATAATCCGGACCCTCGCTCGGTTAACCGAGACTCGGATAATCCGGACCCTCGGTTAACCGAGACTCGGATAATCCGGTGTCTTGGTTAATCGAGACTCGGATAATCGGGACTCTACTGTATTATTTGAAATTATGTTTGTTCGTAATGTGTATTTTGTTGAGTTAATATATTTGTGTTTATGGTTCCCAAGGGCGATATCACCCCCCGGGGGGAGTTTAAGCCAGTACAAGGGGAGAAAAATGCTTCATGGTCAATGGACAAAAGGGGGGCGTGGAATTGCAGCAAACGGGCGGCTATTATATATTTGTCAAGTTTGTAATTTTATTATAGAAATCGAAAGGAGATGACGGGTACGGGTTTCTTACATTTTCTTTATTAACTTCAAAATCGGAAAAACTCGGGAAGGGATGGGGGTCAATGGCACTGAACTATATATAGTTCAGTGGTCAATGGTCATAGAAGGGGAAGGACTCGGCACACGATGGGGAGCCGTATGGGATAAGGATAGCAGCTGCGGCGCGAAGTACTGGGTGGGTGGGGTCGAACGAAAGTAAATGCCAAATTTATTAGGTGTGCATTGTGTGACTCATTGACGATACTTTGGTACAGAAATGGACCAAATCTAATTCGTCTTCAACAATAGATTGTCTGGACTGCTTTGCAGAGAAAATTCGATCGTTTGCTATTCGATACACTGTTGAATTCTACAACTCTAAATTTCAGTTGTCGATTTTTTTTTAAAGAAAATTCACTACGAGATAATTTATTGAAAACAAGTGATAGTCCTGATGAAAATTTAGGGCTGGTATTTTTTAAGTTCCTATAGTTGAACCTCTACCAAAACATAGACATAGTTGTGACGAATTTTGGATGTTCTAAAAAGTCCACAGCCACGGTCAAAATTTTGATAAAGATGGTCGAAAAACAAGAAATTTGTTAAATTTGCCCAAGAGCAAACCAGCACATTTTTTCATTTAAATTACAAATGTCTTATAGAATAGTTGTTTTAAATATAATTGTATGATAAAATATAAAATTGGAATATCAAATCTCAGATATCGGTCCAGCTCAGCGCGAATCTGTGAAGCGTCGTAAGTCCCGAAATTTAAAATAATAGCGATCTGTAATTTTGGAATCAGGAAATAGAATCAAACTACCGTGATATCAAAAACCACCTTGGTCGAGGGTGGTCATGAATTTTAAAATGATTGTCGCAGCTCCCATTACATTTATGTCAATCACTTTTTGAGTGTTAAAATCTGTCAAGTCAATGTCAGTGTAGCATGACAATGACAGAATTATCTCAAAAGCATCATTTAAGCTAAGACAACTGTTTTACAGTCCATGTAATAATATCTCAAATATCTCAAAAACTATTAAAGATAGATATAGGGAACCCTAATATTGATTGATAGGGAATAAGATTTCCTATCGAATGGCGTATCGGTATATAGGGGTTTGAAAATAGAATTATTGTGTTATAAATTTTGAACACCTGTATAAGATATCATGATGAACTAAACATCGTCTTTTTTGGTTATGTTTCTAGTTTCGGACCACCAATCATGAAACTTCTAGTTTCAATAATAAACGAGCTATTCAATTTTAAACGTAATCGCGAAAATCACAAAAAAATTAGTAAAATCAAAAAAACTCAGAAATGGTGATATTTAGGTATAGGGAAACATTATCAAAAATGATGTATTTTGATACGTAGAAACCAAAAATAAATTAAAAATTAAATCATTCCATTTAAAATAACAAAGTTGATACCGGCTTCCGATGACCGGAAGTGACAGTTAACTTAAGAATATTTTAGCTGAAGAGCTCAGATCGAATAAATTCTAGTTCCAAAATTTGAAGTTTCCAGAAATAGTAGAACATGAGAAACTTATAATGTACCAGTTCCGTGAGACACCCTGTATATAACAGGAACACATTTATTTTTTTAATGCATTTTTTTAAAGTCATTTTTGCATAGCTCAAATATTTTTTGTATTGGTCAAATATTTTATCAAATGCACGTTTTATTTTATATATTGCGCAGCGTAATTTGCATTGCTTTGAAAATGGGGCAGGTGACCAAATAAGTTTGGTAAAAATCAAGTTACAAGGCATCCAAATTAATAACATACTTAAAAACAAACTTACCTACCTGAAAAGGGGCAAATATAGCCTAGGTGCTGCAGCCAACAAAAACTCTACCGTACTTTACATTTTTTTACCGACCTGCTATGTTTTCTAGAATGACAATATTATATTGCACCTCTTGCCGATTGTTCTCATTGCAAACTTTTGTAAGACTTAAATTCTTATAAATTTATATGACATGGTAAAAAAAAGAGCTGGCCAGCATTTTATCTACGACTTAAAAGTAATTTTATTAAAACTTAATTATATAAAATCACACCGTTAAACCTATAAAAACTACATATCCTGGAACTCTCCACTTCCATTCAACATAAGAATATTCGGATTCTCCTTCTCAAATTCCGTGGGTTCCCTTTCACGATCTTCTTTTCCCCACTCACCAAGTGAAGACATGACATCAGGCTCCTTCTTTTTCTCCTCCTCTTCCCTCTGCAACGACCAAATTTAACACACCAAAAAAAAACAATGAAACACATCACATCAATCGGTATACAATTTATTTATATAATATAAAAAAAATCTAATCATTAATTGCAATCATTCTACACAATACATTAGAATATTTAATTTAATAATTCGCATTCCTATTGTATATAAATCAATTTCCATTCACCTGCGTGTCCATTTTCGCAAATTTATCAAACATATTTGCGTAGATCTTCTTTTCCTTTTGGAGCTGATCGCGCAAAGTTTTATTGCAGATGGCCAGCTGACCTTTTGCCGCCGCATTATTCGGTTCAACGGTCAACAGGTGGGTGAAGTCATTGGCAGCCAATTGGGGCTCGGCTAAAGCCAAATACGCTTGTCCTCTTCTAAAGAGGGCTTTCTCGTTATTCGGGTCTATGTCCAACGCTGCTGTTGCGGCTCCTTTTGCCTCAAACGGTTCGTTCAATTTCAAATAACATAGGGCTATGTTTAGATTTGAACTGAGGACTAAGGTATTCTTCTCTTCAGAATTACCTTCTCCTATTACAAAAAGTAGACAAAAAATTAAAATAATGATTATTTTAAAATAGTGTAGATGTTACCTTTTTCAAATTCTAAGAAGGAAAGGACCTTCTTGTACATTTTCACGGCCAGTTGTAATTTACCGCCTTTGAAATAGTTGGTGCCCTTTTCCTTGTAGAGTTTGGCCTGCTGAAGCTTTTCCTCTGCGTCTAAAGACCAGCTTTCAACACCCTAAGAATGGATAAAACTTTGTTTAGTTTCCCTTTGTTCAACACACTCTACTTTACATTCTGTATCTTTACATTTTTTGTATGACAGGTATTGTAAATTAATTCAATAGAAATTAATTCATAATCATAATAATGTAGACAATTCCAGCTTGCTTTGTTAAAATTAAAACATCTCAAAATGTCAGTTAGTCCATTTTAATAATAAGCGATTCGATTATTATATGATTATAATGTTATAATTATATTTTAGAGATTCGTTAGAATGTTGTAACTATATTATAATAATATAATCATTGAATCCCGTATTCTTAAATGGGACATTTTGAGATTTTTCACATTTTAAATTTAACAAAGCAAGTCGGAATCGTGGATTGTAGATATTATAATTAAGAGCAAATCGCCGAAACTTCAGCTTAAAAAGGTGACACTATTATTTTAAACCTAACTCCCCAAGTCTTCAAGAAAAATGATATAAATAACCTTTTGGAGCGAGAATAATAAATCACAATAATTTCCTGTAATGTGTGGATTAGGGTGGTTCATATTGGCTCTTTTCATCTAGAAAGCAACAATCCCCCCAAATCGTTTCCAAATCCAAAAAAAGTGGACACGTATTTTTCCTTTTTTCGAAATTTTGATTCTTAATGGTGCCTGTCGAGGCCTCAAATTTACATAAGAAAATGCATGGGAAATAGACATTTTTTGGTATCTTTCGAATAATTGTTCGGGGTTTGGGAAAACTTAAGACTAAAGTTATAAGACTTGCAGAGGACTTTCCAAGAAAGAATTTGACCTATCATACATATGGATTTGATGCACCCAACCCACCCCCACAGTGCCCTGAAAACTACTCTTAAATGAAAAAATGTAGGTTCTTCAGAAAATTGACCCTTCTAATTATTTCAATCTCTTTTTTCTCATAGAAATCATTATTATACGTGTAGTGGGATGTTTATAAACATTTGTCAGATAATTTCCATTTGTTTAAACAAATTTTATTTGTTTAAACAAATTTTACTTGTTTAAATAATTCGTTTTTCTCGAAAATCCGTCTGAATTCTGTTTTCCGAGTTCGAAATGGCAGTTTATTATCTTAGAGTGCCATTATTCATTAAAAAAATTCCTCCTATTGTTTAAACAATAAATTATTATTCATTTTCAACTTTTTTCTAATTATGGTAAAAAATTCAGCTTTTTTGAGAAATTAACCTATAAATTTCATGTTCGAGATATCTTGCCTATATTATCTAATAAACCCACATTTAGTGTGATGAAATTCTCCATTTTTTACCAACTAACCTCAGAAGTAAAACAAGTATTGTTTTTTGGAACAGTACTTTATTGTTGGTAACGTGTATAAAGTTCAACACAATCGATTTCGGTTCTTGGTCAGAACCATCCTCAGGTGTCCCCACATTTGTTTAAAGAAATCCCATTTGTTCAAACAATTCTTTTTTTGCAATTCAACTAAAATTATTTTTTCTAGATCGGTCTGCCTAACTGTTATTCTCAAGTGACATCATTTATATTTTGGATGATTTCCATTGTTTAAATAATAAAATATTATTCGTTTCCAATATTTCATCAAATTAGAGTACAGGGAACAGTTTCCAGACAGCAACAAATCAACATTATCTTGCGACACACAGTGGTAGGAAATAAGAATAAGAAATGCAGAAAGAAATATGATTAATAAAATTGGTTGACTTAGGAAATTTAATACTTTTAAAAGAAATGTACTCCCCAATTCCCCGAAAAAAAGGATTTTAAATCAATTCAATTTTTTCAAATAAATTATATTGAAAACGAATAATATTTTACTTAATAATGATTTGAACCAGGTCCCAGGTCCCTGGTTCACATCCAGGTTGTGGCTGTAATTTTTAATTTATTTTAAAATTTACATACCACCTGTATATCACCATTATGCATTTGAATAATATTTTACTAGTTAAACAATGGAAATTATCCCAAAATATAAATGATGTCACTTGACAATAACAGTTGACCAGACCGATCTTAAAAAATGAATGTCAGGAGAGTTGCAAAAAAATTGTTTAAACAAATGGAATTTGTTTAAATAAATATGGATTTATTAGCTAATAACATAGGCAAGATACCTCGAAAATGAAATTTATAAATTAATTTCACAAAAAAGCTGACTTCTACCATAATTAGAACAACAGTTGAAAATTAATAGACTAGATTTATAGTAATGATTTCTGTGAGAAAGAAGAGAATGAAGTGATTAGAAGGGTAAATTTTCTGAAGAATGTAGATTTTTCATTCAACGGTAGTTTTCAGGGCACTGTGGGGGTGGGTTGGGGGCGTCAAAGCCATATGTATAATAGCTCAAATTCTTCATTGGAAAGTCCTCTACAAGTCCTATAACTTTAATCTTAAGTTTTCCCAAACCCCGAACAATTATTCGAAAAATACCAAGAAATGTCTTTTTCCCATGCATTTTCTTATGTAAATTTGAGGCCTCGACAGGCACCATTAAGAATCAAAATTTCGAAAGAAGAAAAAATACGTGTCCACTTTTTTTGGATTTGGAAACGATTTGGGGGGATCGTTGCTTTCTATCATCACAAAAATTTTTGCAATGCATTTTTGAACCACCCTAGTGTGGATGTGTGATAGTGACATCACTGGATGTCCAGTTCAAACCGGAAGTTGATAATACTAGTGTTGGTTATCCCTAGGGATGTAAAACCGACATTACCGGATAAATTACCAAAGGTGTCCCTTGTTTCACAATTAATGATAATTTTTTTATCCGGATATTTTTTTAACATTGGGGCATTTTTCTCTTTTTCATTATTAAATCCCCTTCCACTCCTCAATTCACCTGCTGAAAGATGTTATTTGAGAAAATATAATATAGAAAAATAAAATACCTTTTTCCATACTGTATTGAATGAGTACAGTATGGAAAATGGGGTAGGCCATGACAATTGGGTCAGGGGAGCCAATAGCGCAAATTTTAAATCAGAAGCTATTTAATTCACCTACTATTAAATTCACGATTGAAAGAAATGTTCCAATGATCCGGATACGAAAATTCTCAGCGTTGTCGTTTTGTAGGTCGGTAAAGAATTAAAGTATCTATTTTATACTACAAATATTACAGAATATTACCTTTTCGAAAGACTTCAACGTCACGGTATATTCCACAGTTGCATTTCCCGGGACACCAAGTTCTTTGCAGCCTTCCTCTCCAAAAGCAAATTTTGGCTTGATGATCAGTCTTGAAGTTTCTCCCTTCTTAAACTTTTCCAGAGATTTCTCAATACCTTCGCAAACGTTTATATCAGCACCTTCACCCAGAGAGAAGGAGACTTCACGTTCGTCAAAGATTTTATCTTCATACTTCCCGACAAGTTTTATCTCGACCATCGCAGCATCATTAGGATTCGTGTACCCCTCACCGGGGGTCACTTGGAACTTCTGTATGCTTCCGTCGCTATTCGGGCTTAAATCTTCACCTTTCCAACTTATTACTTCCACCTAAAGAGAAGATGATAAAGATGAAGCCAAAAAAGCTAATGTGAAGTCTAGTGATGTTAAAGAACAGGTAATTTAAAAAAATGTGATATTACCTCTAATTTTCTTGCAATATTACCGGTAATATTATGTAAATCACAGGTAATATTACATAAGTCAGGCTTTATTCTAACGTGCAGCTGCACACAAAATGTTCAGTGGGAATTCTAAATTGTGCAGTGGGAATCTCAAATTTGTGCAGTATAATTAATTGTTCGATTTTTATAAGTATTAATTTTTGGTCCTTAAACAACGCACTGCATTAAAAGTTTGTCATTTCATACAAATGTTTTTTTTCTTTATCATACGCAGTACTATAAAGTACATATTGTAACCAAGCCGAAAAAAAAATTGATATTTTAGTGGAAATATGTCTTTTTGGGTCCCCGGAACATTTTTGACCAAGGTACAAAAAGTCTGTGTGTGTGTGTGTGTGTGTGTGTGTGTGTGTAACCATTTTTTGTGGCAACGATTCCGGAGAAACTACTAAAGCTATCGGAACAAAACTTCATATTTAGAAGTTTCATGACCAAACTTAGAGCTGAAAAGCTTTTAGTTCAAAGGAGTCCAAAAGAACTGGATGTTTACTCTAGGCATTTTTCAAAGATTTTGCAAATGAGCCGCCATTTCTGTAATTTCGTCAAAATAGTTAAATAATATATTAAAGTAGAGGAAATTCTGAATAATTTATGTCTGTGACATTTGTTGGTAAAAATAATAGTTTACCTGCATGAGCAAATTCTATTTCATAATTGCTTGTACTGCTTTAAAACTAGTTAGCCAGGATTTGACAGATATTTTGATACTATTGACAGTATTGTCAAAACATCAGCGTTTGCATTAAACGCGAATTCGACATGCAGATGCGTCGAGATTGCCATGACAAGGCACTGCTGTATAGTATGATAAAGTAATGTGCTGGCCACATCAGATATTATTTACACGCAGTCACGCCAGGTTTTTGAAAAGAAAAAAGGTATCTGAAATGCAAAAAAAACTCTTTTTTACCGAAATTTCTAGCGGAAGAACCCAGTTCTAAACTGTACTTGACAAAAAAAAACAATATTGAATTGCTGTTAAAAAATTTTAAAAAAATGTATAATACTTTTGGTACAAAAATATTGACATAAAATCAGTAGAAAATAGTAAATTCCTGTTAAAAAAGTATCATAGAAATGTAATCTAATAATAATAATGAAAATAATTGACAATGATAATGATTGCCTGTTCGAGTATATTTCAGAATAATGAGATGTGACTGTTTTTTGCATTATTGCAAAAAACATTAATGAATATGTGAAATGAATGAATGTGTACTGGCAGTGTAATACAGTGGAACTTCTGTTGAAAGTCTAGAAAATGACTAGACAATATAGAAAATAAAATACTTTTTGCTCATCAGTATACATTTAAGCGCAATATATTGCCGTAATGGCTTCAATAGGGTATTCCGGTCATGTCAAAATTTAAGCTGATATTCGGTTTAACCTATTGTATAATTTATGAGGATTCATATAGTTAAGCTATGAGCTTTTTGATTTAGTTTTTCTATAAGATAATTGCAATTAAAAGTGCATTTCGTTTGAATTCACCGACCACCCTCGGAAATACACGATGATTACCGATCCCTAGTAGCGGTGGCAACAGCGGACAGCTCTCGAACAGCTGATCGGCCAACTTGACGGTTGGCGACCCTGTTGTTTGACAACGAATAAAGGTAACTTTTTTGAGAGATGATTTGATCATTGAAACTTGAAGCCAAACATCTCTCATCTCGCTAGTCGGCAATGTAAAGAAAATCTTATCAGGAGTTACTGTTCTCCTGCTGTTACAGCCCGGCACAGAACAATGTCGGCGTTGGAGTTCATACATTTTGCACAAGTGTTTGATATAACCTCAATAACGAAAGCAGGTGTCAACAAACGAGCGATTCTAAACGTTGACACAACAGAAGACAAAAATTTACTATGTGCACCCTAGATATAGCAACGTTGTCAAGTCGCTCACTTTGAGCGGTCTTTGTGACGTCTTTGTAGACCAATCCTAATTCAAACTTCAAACAATTATTACTCTTAATTTAAAACAATGTTTGATATTTTACTTGTGAAGTAGCAAACAGTAGCACCCATACTTTGTAAAAAATGACAATTTCAAAAACACCAGAATACCCCATTCCTAAGGGTGGGTTTATGTTGGAGCTGCAATAAACTATAAGAGCGGCGATACTAGCGAAGCGGGGAGAATGATTGCAATTTTGTACACGTTTATCTATGTTGAAGCGACGCGTTGAGCCGCGTTTGGTAACTGAGCAACGATAAGAGAGACGATAACTCATTTGTCCATTTTCTATTCTCTTATCGCTTATCG
Source organism: Aphodius sticticus (assembly GCA_963966075.1). Classification (NCBI taxonomy): domain Eukaryota; kingdom Metazoa; phylum Arthropoda; class Insecta; order Coleoptera; family Scarabaeidae; genus Aphodius; species Aphodius sticticus. Next base: position 26,421,895 of record OZ014512.1, read on the forward strand.
CAGCTCCAACATAAACCCACCCTTAGAATAAAAATCTGGAGCAGATCCTCAATGTCGCTCAATGCCTCCCATATCGCTATCAATAAATTGAGTAAAAGGAAAATAAAAATTTATTAATAATTATAAATGTGTATTTATTGGAAACTTTACTTTGTTTTAAACTTTTATTATTAATAAAACAAAGCGTGGCATGAATAAAAATGAGTATACACTTTATGCTCAATTTACTGATAGTGACATTGCTGACATTGAGCATCTGCTCCAGATTTTTATTGATATGAATTGAAACATTAATGGCAATATATTACGCATAAACGTATAGTCATGAGAAAAAAGTTCTTATTTTTTATATTGTCTAGTCATTTTCTAGAAGTTCCACTGTATTATACTGTAGTACACTGTATTATAAGTTTATTAAAATGACAAGTTACATAAAATACAACAAATATCAACCAAATTAGTAGTAAACTAATGGACATTGTTATTGCATATTATTAGGCTCGAAAGTTCTATAAATCCCCAATCATCTTTTTCAAACACCTAAAGATATAGGTTGAAAAAATTTCCATTCACAAAATCGATGTAGGAATACAACCATTTAAGAGGAGTATTTTTCTCTATCGAGAAACGTAGTGAAATAAAAAATAATACGATACTATGACAAATAATTTAAATAAATAGTTTTTTTTCACATCTGCAGTTATTCTGGGCGATATAAGTCGAGAAATAAAATTGATGTATATCAATATGAATAGTATTACATATTTGATATTTGTGCAGTGGGAAAAATGCTTAAAATACCTGACATAAGTTACTCTGGTAATATTATCTAAATTGACGGTAATATTACTTGAATTACCGGTAATATTTCCGCGGCAATATTACCAAAGAACTGCCTTTGGTAACTTAAGGTAATATCACCTTTGAAAATTTAACATTATTAGAAAAGCCAAAAATTCATTAAAACTTACATCAAATTTTAAGGTGGAATCCGGTGGGATATTTGGGGGGCTTCCTTGCTTTCCGTAAGCATATTCCGGTGCGCAGGTTAGAATAGCCTGTTCTCCTTTTTTCATAGTTGCAACACCAATATCCCATGCCTTTATAACACTACCTATAATCAAATACAATTAAAAAAATGCTAATAAGAAAAACGTGGGTTATAACCTTTTCCTAGATCAAATTCAAATGGCTGATTACGATCCCTGCTCGAATCAAACTTGGTACCGTCTAGTAAGGTTCCCGTGTAATGCACCTTCACCTTGCACCCTGCAGGTGGTACTTCAGCCCCCTCTCCGTCCTTCAGTATCTGCTTCAAGACACCACCGTCTTGTTTTGGTGAAATATCAGCATCGGCGTTTGCCATTTTTCTCAAGCAAATCGAAATTGGACCAACAGAAAATTGGCGTTCGTTGAATTGTTGTGTAGGTTGGTTCTTTTTAGGTATTTGCGATCTAAATTGAGTTGCGAATCAAACACCTTTTTTTTGCTAACAACAACTGACTTGCTTGACGGCTAAAAAATAACTGAATTGTGCGTGATGCGCGCGCTGACGTTGTTGATAGCAACCGCGGTTTCCAGAAAATTCTGTGGGATATTATTCCAGAATTTAAATCGATAATTCACAAATTATAATAATTAACTTGTGAATTTTCATGAAGTTGTGATAAGTCGAGGTTTTGCGCGCGGGTTTGGATGGATGTTTGAATTCAAACATCCATGTTTTGTGTTGAGTTGGTATTTAATAGACGCTCGGAGTGGCGCTGCAGTCGCGTCAGGGTTACCACGCAAGCTTTTGGCGCGAAAAGCTTGAGGAACTGGTAAAGAGACAAGCAAACAGCCTCTTTAGCATCGGGCTTTGAAGGTAGACGGTCGTGCGTCAAAACGCGCGCCCAAGCGTAGGGCCCCAATGGGGGCCAAGTTATAGAAACTGTGCTGTCTCGTGTTTCTTGTGCTCACCGAAATATTAAGGTATTTATTTGTTGTCTGTACTTGCTGACTTGTCCATCTCTGCCAAAGAATATTTTTGTTTAGGATTAACGTATTCAAATTCCATGTAAGCAGTTCTGCATTGTTGTATATATTTTTGTTAATAGATTTTATTGTGGTTTTCTTGGGCATATTCATTTTAGAATAATATAAACCTGTCCCTTTTATAGTAAAGTATTTAGCCCTGCATATAGTGATTAATAATTAGTGAGTTCAAACGTCTCTGACAAAGTCTCAGAGAAAGAACTCTTTGATGCCTCCGTAAGAGAGATAATTAATTCACGCTACCGTAAGATTAGTTTGTTTAAATCAGTTAGTACCTGTGGTTGAAAATGGCGGACCAAGCGTCGCTTGAGGCGAGTTACCCCCCTTCAGTTTAGAGTTGATTAAAGTATAATAGTAAATATTGAGAAGGGTGTCCGCCCCATCACATTTTTGTTGGCTAGCGGTTGGGATAATTTAAGACATTTCAAGTGATTATTTGAGTAGATTATGAAGAAAGCACTCTAGTTAGATTTGGTTGTGAATTTTAGGAGAAAATTGTGTGACGCATTTTAAGTATGCATTATTGTAGACTATGGTTAAAAGCAAAGTTAGGCAAACGACCCTTTAGAGAAAGTGGTGTAAGGGCTAGCTTAGGCGTCCTTGTGGATATTGCGCGTGGCATTCCAGGAATTTTGTTTGTTGCTTTTGAGGTGGACATTTTGTGTGATAAATGTCGATATATAGTCGTGAATTTGAGTAGGAAATGTACTGCTGGTGGCAGCATAATAATTAAATATTTGCAGTATAATTTCTTGTGAGTGTTGGAATTGTTTTTGAAAGAAATGTCTTAATTCTCGAGACCGTTCGTTGGAGAAAGTTTGAACCAGCTTGTGTTAGATAGGGCTTGAGTTATGATTTATGGCGACATGCAGAACAGGTAGTTTGAAATTGAATTCTGAGGAATTTTTTTTTATTGAGTAAAGGAAGGATGGCAGGTAGAGATGGCAACAGTAAACAATAAACAGAAAAAAATCGTACCGTCAGCGGTCGATTAAGTGAAAGTAAAGTAAGACTAGGATAGAAACAAAGCCTGAGTACTTTGTTTGCTAAATTTTGAGGAAATTGAAGTGAATTAAAAGATTGAAACAAGTTAAGTTTTTATGTAAGCATTTTTGAAAATGGCGGCTCTGAGCAGAGAAGCACGAAACACACACGCGGTAATTAATTAATAATTAATTAAAATTAAGGGGTATACTCTTGCAACTGTATTTATAAGTTAAAATAAAGCAGTCATTAAGGGAAGTTGCAGAGTATTGTTTTGTAAGGGAAATGCAACGGCGAAACAGGTAGCAGAAATTCCGAAGTGACGGGTGTCCCAAGTATCCGGCAGGCAGTCTGAAATGGAGACCAGAAGCTCAGGTACTCGGAATTCCTAAGAAGTCCCCAATGTCAAGCAAAGTGGTCTACATGTGAAGCCAGCTATCGTCCCGTTCCCGGAATCGAAAATCGTCTAGTGATGGAAAACGCAGCCCGCGCGTGTCGCAACAGGGGCAAGGAAAAATTACAAATTTGCAGGCAAATATACTGCACTTTGTACGTCGAAATTAGTGCCGGTAGATTTACAAAGGGTCGTAATCTACAGCAAGCGAAGCCCAGTGCGCTTCAAAAAATGGTGTGACCGAAAAAAGCGTCCAGAGAGACGTAGGGTCAAAAAACTACAAAGTGACAGATGACAGAATTTCTGTACTTTGTACGTCGATGGTGTTAGAAGAAAAATGACTACACGGACAACGCAAAGGGACGTTTTACCAGGGCCTAAGTGTCGCTGGACAACATCCACACGTCGTGTAGGTCATCTACGAGCTATACGATAGCTTTCGAGGAACGTTGGACGTCGCTGGAGATTAAAGGACCGCCGATGACGCTAGGAGGGAAGATGGACGGAGAAAAACCGAGGCGAAATGTGGAGGCGAGTCATTTCACGATTGCGGCTGTATTTGAAGATGGATAAAAGATAATGTAAGTTATGATGTAATCGGACTGCTATGATACTGCTTCAATGTTGTTTTTCTTTTGTTTCATATGACCAATGGCCCGGGAATGAGGACATTCGCTTGGTTTGGAGAACCGAAGTCAAATCAACACCGCCGGACTCCTGGACCAAGGCCGAATTCTTTTGGGGTTTTATTGGGTCATATCTGTATTTTTTTTTTCAGGAAATAAAAAATGTACAAGAAGAAAAATTTGCATGTCAACATTGTAATTAGCAATTAAGAGAATTGTTTTGTAAGGGGAGATGGTACAGTCAGCAATTTGTTTATTTAGTTTTGTTTAGGGATAAATAATTGGTCAAATAATTATTTATCTTAACGTGGAAGGCATGTGATAAGTCGAGGTTTTGCGCGCGGGTTTGGATGGATGTTTGAATTCAAACATCCATGTTTTGTGTTGAGTTGGTATTTAATAGACGCTCGGAGTGGCGCTGCAGTCGCGTCAGGGTTACCACGCAAGCTTTTGGCGCGAAAAGCTTGAGGAACTGGTAAAGAGACAAGCAAACAGCCTCTTTAGCATCGGGCTTTGAAGGTAGACGGTCGTGCGTCAAAACGCGCGCCCAAGCGTAGGGCCCCAATGGGGGCCAAGTTATAGAAACTGTGCTGTCTCGTGTTTCTTGTGCTCACCGAAATATTAAGGTATTTATTTGTTGTCTGTACTTGCTGACTTGTCCATCTCTGCCAAAGAATATTTTTGTTTAGGATTAACGTATTCAAATTCCATGTAAGCAGTTCTGCATTGTTGTATATATTTTTGTTAATAGATTTTATTGTGGTTTTCTTGGGCATATTCATTTTAGAATAATATAAACCTGTCCCTTTTATAGTAAAGTATTTAGCCCTGCATATAGTGATTAATAATTAGTGAGTTCAAACGTCTCTGACAAAGTCTCAGAGAAAGAACTCTTTGATGCCTCCGTAAGAGAGATAATTAATTCACGCTACCGTAAGATTAGTTTGTTTAAATCAGTTAGTACCTGTGGTTGAAAATGGCGGACCAAGCGTCGCTTGAGGCGAGTTACCCCCCTTCAGTTTAGAGTTGATTAAAGTATAATAGTAAATATTGAGAAGGGTGTCCGCCCCATCACAAAGTTTAAAAACCGATTATGACGAATTATAAAACCAACAATTCAATTAAATTCCATTGAATTAAAAATGTATAATTTTAGTAATGAGTATGATAAGTTATAGACTTACCAATCATAATCATTTTCTAGGCTAACCGTTTCAAAATGCAGATGATTGGCATTTTTCGAAAGTTTAAAATTAACTGCGGCTGCTGCGGCATACTTCAGACGCATGCGTATAAACAGAAAACGTCAAAACTCAATAAAATAAAAACCGCACACAAAAAACCTCAAAAATGTCGCTCTATTACAGTGGTACATTTACAAAATCTGCTGGGGTTATCAGCGCGATTGTAAAGCAATTAAAAAAGGTCAATTTAAAGCCGGTGAAGAAGATCCAGGTGCAATTTGACCCGTTTCACGAAAAAGCGGTGACAGCCAGGTAAACATAACCTCAAAATAATATTGATCTTGCGTTTAAAAATAGACGCAGACGTCCAGGACTTAAAACCCATAACCGCCCTTGTTCCAGAGAATTCCTGAGGCATATTAGCGCACCGAAAGTTGTCAACACTAACCTAAACTGCCTTATAAAGACTAATATTGTCTGCGATAGGAGTGAACCCGAAGTCAAAGTTGACCTAGTAAATAATAAGTAAGGAGTGCAAAATATACGGATTTAGTATCTAGAATTGTCATATTTTTTAGGAGCTTAAGATTCCTGGCGAATAATTTGTCCGTTTTGGAGATATTGCAGCATTTGAATAAGCATTTGGATCCGCTTATTGAAAAGGAGGATACTACAGTCATACCGGCTGTTAAAGCGAAAATTCAACAGAAACTCAAACACAAATTGCACGGGAAGTAACATGGCTATTAAGCATAACTCGAAGAACTACCAACTTAAACTTATCGAACACGTTTATAGCCAAATTCCTGCCTTTACGGATGTTTTTACAGAGGAGACTTTTTATATAACGGCTACGTGTTTTGTTGTAGCTACAATCGCTACGGTTTTTGTTATATCTAGATTTGTTACCCTTCGACCAGTTGAGTAATATTTATCGTTTAGAAAATAAAAAATGGTTTTATGTTCTTGATTTGTTTTCTTTCCTGACATATTTAACAAACAGGAAGTTTGATATCTTATATAAAATTATCTTTGACTTACCAAAACCACTGACAAGTAGTAAGAATAAAATATTCGTGGGAAGTAAATAAAAGACAAACATACAGAAATATTAATATAGATTTTATTTGAAATATAATAATCTTTTTTAAAGTACATTAGGATCTATAATAAATTCATTGCTTGGCAAAAGAAACTAGATACACTAAACAAAAACAACAAATAAGGTGAGACAGACAAAGACGCTTATCTTTGTTAAATGCTCTGTCGAAAACTCTTAACAAATTGAGACAAACTTTACATCGTATTTACTAGAGTTATACGATCTCAATGCTGTCAATTAGCACTAGTAATCTTCTCGTTATAACTCTTTGGTCGCATCGCAGAGAATATTAAAATAAATATTTTTTTTGCTCAGGTGATTCACAATAAATATACTGTACAATAAAAAAATTTTGCGAGTAGTATTTTTCACATCAACAACAGCAAAAAACAATTGTGTGAGTAGAGGCCACCTACATATTTTGCAAATACAATATTGCACTCGAACAACGATCTTAACATCCGTAAAAATAATAATTAATAAGTTACAGCAATCGTAAAAGTGACGAAACAATAATCGATAAAAATTGTACTTGGCTTCTTAACGATATATAATAGTAAGTAGTAAAACAGCGGTGACGATTATTCAAAAAATAAAACTTAAAAATAACCACATTTATTCGGAAAATTCTATTTTAAGAAAAGTAATACCTCACAAACAGATATGCAGAACTGCTCAATCAATAAGTTAAGGAGAGACCAATAAAAAAAATGCAAAATATATTGTATGACAATTGTTTTATATACCGATACATTATTTTTTCTTTGTGTTGGGCTGTGACGTTACACGTTGTGGGGTTGCCGGGCGACCCGAATTCGTCCCCTGGTATTGATACTTTGCTTTCTTTTCAGACGGCTTCAAAATCTACAACAAAAAGAAAACCATATTACTACTATATCTAAGAATATTAATTTTTTAAAAAAACAATTAAGTTTCATTGAAATATGTAAATAAAAACCTCCTTTCATTTGTTTTTTGGAATTATTTTAACGGGTACATGATGTTTTGTCGAAAAGACATCTTTCTATCATCACAAAAATTTTTGCAATGCATTTTTCAACCATCCTAATGGACACATTAAAAAAATTGTTAAATTTTTAGACTGAAATTAAAAAAATTATAGCAGAATTGAGCTACTAACCTGAAAAGAGCACATGAGTGTCTCATCGACGCTCATCATGCCACCGGCATTGTCAAACTCTCCGCAGTAATTCGGGGCAGAGAACAGGGTGACTAGCTGCCGTTTGGCGAAAAACTCATAGCCGTCTTCGACCACCTGGTGGGCGCGGCATATCAAGTCGAGGTCGTGGCGGTTCAAAAACTTGCTCACTACGTCCGCCCCAAACGTGAACGAGACGCCGCGGTCGTTCTCACCCCATCCCTGTATGTCCTTGTCCGGGTCCGACCACAGTAAGTCGCAGAGAAGTCCTAAATAAAAAAAAAGTTTAAATTTGTTTATCTCAGATTGATTTTAGAAGAATTTTTTTAAGTAACAACAATATAAATAGTGGAAAAAAATCAGTTGATACATCATTTATTAATTGTTTAAAGATTAAACATGATAAATTGCAGCTAGGCTTTATAACAGACTACCACCAGATATCAAAAACCAGCCAAGGTCAAAGATAATAATATCCATTTCTCATAGAAGGGGTATACTATATACTCCCTGGAAGTACAGTTAAATTTTTGAGATTCTAATATATACCTTTAGAATCAGAATTTCATTAAAAATAATTGGTGCAACATACAGGGTCGTCAATAAACCAGATATTCTTACACTTTCTCAAGAGTAAACTGTTAATTGTTTTACATTTAAATTGAAAATGTCTTAGGAAAAAGCACTTAGAAAAAAACTAAAATGTATGTCAACTTAAAGTTAACCAACAATAAAAAAAAAACAATTGGCTCAAAAGATACTTGATTTTGAAATTGACATACAATTGAGTGTAGTTGTTTTAATAGTTATTTATGTACCAAGGGCATTAAACGGATGTTTATCATTCAAGTAGAATTCAGCAAACACGAAGTTATTTTTTTAAATTCTGATGTGTCTAGTCTTCCTGTGATGATATAGGCAATTCTTTACGGCATAACTCGCCATTTTGAAGTAAAGACTAAACACACCTCTTAAAAAAACTTCTAGCGCGTCGGGCTTCAGTTTTGACAGCTTTGACCGTGTGTCATACTGTCCAGTACGAATTTAAGTTTTAAAACATAAATAGCAACGCGCCGCGCTATGTGGCGGCATCTTATATCATCTAACCGCATTAACCGGTTCATAAATGTGACGTAGCCAAAAACAGCTGTCCGTTATACCGTCTTTCAGTGTACCGTGGACGTAATCAAGTGACATGCATATCTACGGAGTTGAATTACAATACAAACAATTCGGAGTTGAGTGACAATGCAAACAATATCAAACAGAATAATCTTAATTGCCAATAATTGACGTTGACGATTTAAAATTCGCCTGAGCGAACAAATGTAGATGGCGCTGCAAAAAATAGTTATGGCTGCTCTAAACGGGATAAAATCCTGGTGTTCTGTGTACATACGACTACGATATGACTTTAATTAGATGTTTTTGGAAGGCTACAAGATGGTATTGCCCCTAATAATAATGGCAATGTAATTGGTTGCGGTTATGTTAGCGAGACCATAATTGCAAAGTGTTTAACCTCAAAATATGTGAAATGACAATGCTTCACTGTAAAATGAACTACACTGAGGAACACAACAATAGTTGTTATTGCTCTTATTGCAACTTTTCATTGCCCTTTCCATGTTTTCGTTCAATAATAGGATTACAAATGCTAGTTTACCAAGTACTGGCCACACCGTATCCCGTTTAGAGTAAGTCACTCTTTTACCACGAGGGGGCGACTTGCCCTTTCCATGTTTTCGTTCAATAATAGGATTACAAATGCTAGTTTACCAAGTACTGGCCACACCGTATCCCGTTTAGAGTAAGTCACTCTTTTACCACGAGGGGGCGACTCTTTCGTTCGTTTTAGCGAATTTACAATTTGAATGTCAAATATTTGATGTATCTGACATATAAACCATGGCAACGCTTAATGCTCGCGCGGGCGTTAAGAATCCTTAATGCCCTTGCGGGCATAAAGTAGCTGTTTTCGCCCCGGTATCTAAGATGTAAAATGTTACTTTATGATCATCTAGGACATAAAAATAATTATATGCTCAAATTTCAAATTGGAATGTTGAATCTCAATAACAGATATCGGGCCAGTTCAGGGCAAATCTGTAAAATGAGCACGACCATAATTCAAAATAATAGATACCTATCAGACATTTTTAATCACGAATTACAATTAAACAGACTACAAGACTGTGTCCTAAAAGTTACTTTCTTTATGTCAATATATTTCTTAAAAATATCGGAATAGTTTACAGAACTTATTTTGTAAAGAATTGCTAAAACAATGGTTATTGTTATTATTGTCACTCAGTTAATACTATCAATAGTACATTATCAAATGCAGCTATCGTAATGTGTTATTAATAATGTTGACTTAACATCAAACAATAAACATATGAACTATTGATGAAAACAACAGAGACAATATTAAAATTGATATAATATATTCAAATTTTTTATCCCAGTATTATAATTAATTTAAAACACCTTTTCCCTATTTAACAATTTTATGTTTTTCAACCGGCCTCTATGTTAAATCAACATTCTGATTTGGTCCTCTATACCTATATTTTTTCTCGAGAAATTTTAGTGCATCGTCGGTATAATTATGGCTGATCTGGGGACACACTATAAATTAACTCAATCAATCAATCTGGTTATCAGCCTATATATCAATTTTCTTTCAATATAATCATAGTTACAATGTGGGTGATTAATCAACCTGCTATCAAACTGTTTCTTCCAAATTATATATAAGTTAAATTATAAATTCCTGGTAACAGTGACTCATAGAACTTGATTATAATAAAACTTCACATTTCAAAGTTTACACTAGGTAATATCTAGATAAACTATTTTTCTAAAGAACTCAAAGCTACTATCAGTTAAACTAGGCATATAATCAAAATTGGAGTTTTAGAAGTGTTGTTATTAAAGTTAAGATAAAAAAAGATAGACCTGTATCTGGTACGTCTGTTGGTCGCATAATCCTCCTAATCTGTTCCATGCCCTGCAGGTCAGGGCTTAGGCCCCCGTGGCAACAGAAAATCTTCTCGTCTATAATGGCCGCAATCGGCAAGCAGTTGAAGCAGTCGGTGAACGTCTTCCACAATTTTATATTATAACGTCTTTTACCTGCATTAAAAAAAAACACATACTTTACACCACGCAGTTTACTAAGCTAACAAAAGCAAACAAACAATTTACACCTCAAAATAAATAAAAATGTATGTAGAATATAAATTTTAAGCGTAGTAAAATACTTACACTCATCGTAAAATCCGTAGATTCGGTTGATAGAGGCGCACTCGTGATTGCCACGCAGCAAGAAGAAGTTCTCCGGGTACTTAATCTTGTAAGCGAGCAGGAGGCAGATAGTCTCCAACGATTGCTTACCGCGGTCCACGTAATCGCCCAAAAACAGGTAGTTCGCCTCCGGGGGAAAACCGCCATACTCAAAGAGGCGCAGCAAGTCCGTGTACTGTCCGTGGATGTCACCTGCAACCCCAGCGCATCACTCTTTATTTAGAGGGACATGGATAAAACATGGATAACTTTCTTCACAACAAAATTCGATTTTTTATTTATTTTTTTTAACATATTTATGAATTATTTTATGTCATATTTTATTAGTGCACAACAAAAGTGACTCTTCCCACAATTCGTGATTTTGCAGGAGAACGGTTTCATGTTTTACTATTACTGAATATTGGAAAAACCAAAATGTATGATTTCTTTTATTTTATTATTTTGATGAAGTTCAACAAACTGCCCCTAATATCAAACCTTGAGATGAGTTGACATGTTTATTGTAAAATGTTGAAGTTCACAGACAAAATTATCAAATATGTCAAACAAAACTAATATGCTTTTTGTTTTTATAACTCAAAATTTATTGTTTTCTGTTATAAACTTAGGAATTAAAATCAAAATAACTTAATCTTTCTTACTTAATAGCTAAACTATAAACTATTATTATTAAAAAAAATTAATAAATTAAAGTCATATTGCGGAACAGGTTTCTTAGGTTTATTTTTCCGAGAGAATAAACTTAATAAAATCAAACCTGCAAACAGTTGTAGATTTGTAAAGATTTGTATTCCCATAGTTTACCACGTTGTGCTTAATGATTTATTGCATGTCACCTTAAGTGACATTTTTAACAATCATTTGACTCGGCAATCTCAGCAATAATTTAGTCTGTTTACTTAATGATACCAATCGTTTATTATCCATTATGCCCATTCAAGAAACATTTTTTTTATTCAAAATAACGGTATCAACAACTAAAGCACACAACTTTATCAACAAAAATGACAATTCTAAATACTGCGCACTACTTTTTTAAGTATCCAGAAAAGTGAGGCAATTCCAAAAAAATACGTCTTTGAGTCGTCTTTTTTCTGAATCAATGATAAAAATTCAAGAAAAGTCACAACCAAAAATAATAAAGGAACAGGATAATTGTACATTATTAAATGACCTTACCTTATTATCAAAAATGGCACAACACAGAATATGACGTTTTTTTTAAGAAACATTTGCAAGCGCTTACTGATCAAACAATTAATTCTAAATGTGCGTTCTTCTTGTGAAGTTTACGTACCCTATCACTTGATCGACACAACTAAAGATATATAATTTTTCCTAGTTTGCCCCCAAAAACAAATTGACACTTGTTTTCTCTACCAGTTCTCTTATGAAATATCTTTATGATGTTTTTCAGATTACAATAGTCGTTTGCAAACATAATTCATCATATAACTCAAAAATTTCAATTTTTATAATTATCTACTTTTAAAAATGATGAATGTTGTTAAATAAATTACTACTGCTACAAAAAGATGACTAATTTTGAGACAAGTCACTTTTCTTGCGCATCCATTGTTTTAGAGGTTTAATAGACTTACAGATTGCAAATTAAATTCAATTAATAATTTCTACTAATTAAATAATTTTATCAATGTATATAGGTTATCAAACACTTTCGAATAGGAACTACTTGTGCTACTTGTAGATATTTATCAAGAATTATCATATAAATTACCCATTGTATACATTATAATAAAAAATACATTTGAGTTTTAGAAATACAAAGAAAAAAAACTTACCACAAATTTTGAGTGGTGCTTCCAGTTCTAGTAAAATAGGCTGCTGCAGAAATATCTCACGTGATTTCAGGCATAAGCCGCGGACCTCGGCTTCGGTCATTTGCACGGACTTTCCGGGACGACATCCTCGTACTAAAAACCACAAATAAACTGCTCGTAAAGCCTCGGTTAAAGTGACAAACGGGGACAACTAGCATCGTAGCTATTTTAAGAATTGTAATTCTACGTATAACGAGCTCTGCATAAAGTGTAAAATCTACGTCTACGGAATATGTTTTGGGTAGTAGGTTGGTTTGTTTCCTTACGTTCCGATGAGAAAAGTGCTTTGAATTTAGTTTTCTTCTTGCTGTCGTTACTATGGGCCTGTTCTTGTGGAACTTTAAATACTGTAATGTATGGCAGAGTCGGTGGAACACATATCGCAGCACAGAACAGAACAACAGACAAGGGTGTGTGTAGGTGTATTAAAAAACGAATTTGTGTTATTCAACACATCAAAACATGAGTGTGAATGAGTGATGGTTTGACAGATGAGTGAGTGTGAAGATTGCACGGCCTATTGAATAAAATGGGCCGACGCTTATGGAAATCGGATGTAATGATTATAAAAGAAATCATTTACTTTACCATCTAATAATCTCTGAATTAAGTTGTCGACGTTCAGTTCTTGCTCCGCCATCTTCCAATTAGTTATTTGACGTTCATTTCACTAAAACTTTAGCAAGAAAATCCCTAGAAGCGCCGTCCGTCAAAAGTCCGGATATAATTTTTGAATATTTTTTACAGCTATACGCGACACTTTTTACGAGCCCATCTTGGTGTGGTTGTTTTCTGCAGCTGCCCACAGTGGATATCCGTACATTTGCGAGGGGTCGAGCTTATTAATCACTGTACAATTTGACGGGTGACATTTTGATAATATTTCAAAGTTATGGCGCCAAATGAAGACTACTCGAAACACACAACTTTTTCACCACTTTAAAGTCGCACTGCCTTTGGCGTAAACTAGTATGCTTGCTAATCACAAAATTGTCTCAATTATCGCCAGCCACTCAAATTCCGACGAATTATGACGTCTACACTATAATAACTTGTACAACATACTCGTACTGTCACACAGACCTAGATGTCGCTAGTCATTCTGCTTCATCAATATTCTAATCAATCTAATCAATTACTTATTTAGGAATGCAGGCTGTAACTAAAATAAGGGAATACTAAATTAGAAAAAGTAGGTCGTGTGGGGTATGTATAATACTCCACACGACCTACTTTTTCTATTTTTGTGAAAATTTGACAAAATACATTTTGATGTAAACGAAAATAATTTTGTCAAATTTTCACAAAAACACGGTAAGGTCGTGGTAAGGTCTCTAATGATGACCTCTAATAGCTACATCTTCCAATTGTTTGTAATCTACCCACATCCTCCTAGTTAAAACGATGTAAAAGCCAAAAAAGGTTTTCAGATATGAGTGGACAAGATTATAATCCACATAACCCAGTGAGCACAAATGTAGCTGGGTTGTTGAGTTTCGTCCATTTTGTATTGCATTATGAATGTTCAATATGTGATATCTATGTAACATTTCATATGCGTTCAAATAGTACTTATTTTATCTATTAATAAATAAAATAAGTCCTAAAGTCCGGGGAAGTCTAAAAACTTTTTTTGAAAAAAATAGTAAATTTTTCACATTATTTTCTAAAACGACTTGTCTAGTCAGAATTTTCAATATTTTTCTCTAATTTTGGTTTGTGCTATTGTCACACAAATAAATATTAAGAAAATAAATTATTTAATCATCTTTTTAAACATTGCACCTCCCAACAGATTTCTTAGAATGTTTGAGTAAACATATGCTACAAAATTTATTTTCATATTTTGATGTGTAATTAATAACTGTCTGAAAAACTAGCATCGTATGTCTGAAGGGATTATTAAAGAAACTTTTAGTGCTAAAATTTGTCACATACATGATAGGCATGATCTTACTTACCTTTTTGTCTAGTTAATTCATCACCAGACCCATAGAAAATCAAACAAATAAAACACGACAACTAAATAATACTCTGTATATTAAAAAACTCCTTCCAACTAACATTTAAGTCTGCAAAAATTTTATATATACAAATAATATTATACACTTATAATTATCCACATACTATAACAGAATCAAGTTTTAAGAGATTAAAATTGGCATAACGTACAATGTATTTGAGTCTCTTATACCATCAAGGGGGTCCTGCTCGTACTGCAATTCCTGTATAGTCGCAGGAGTCTCCGGTATATCCTTGTTAAATTGTTCCCCGTAATCTTCATCAGGAAGAATAGTCTCAACACTTTCCTGCTCTTTCCGATCATCTTTATTACCGGAAGAGTCACCAGGCCTGCCTCGTTTTCTATTATGTGTCAACATATGCCTTTTCATATCAGAACGCACCCTAAACCTTTTACCACACATATCACAGCAATGAGGTTTTTCACCTAAAACGATTTCTTTTTTGAAAAATTGTGCTAGTTAAATTTTTATTTTACAAACCTGTATGTATTCGTCGATGATTTTGTAGGTATGACGATGCCCGAAATGTTTTCGAGCAAAATTCGCATTTGTAATTTTTCTCGCCTGTATGAATTCTACGATGGACTATTAGGGAGTATTTCCGGGCAAAATCTTTTCCGCAGTAATCGCACTGGTATTGCTTATGGTCAGAGTGTATTGAGACGCAGTGGTACTTCAGGTCACCCCATTGTCGGAAATACTTACCGCAGTATTCACAACAATATGGCTTGTCACCTAAAAGAAAATGTTAATTTAAACAACAAGTATCTACAACGACATAATATCTAGTATAATACACACCAGTGCTTTAGATGACAGTTGGGTGATTTATGATAACAAAACTTCTAACCTCTAAACTAGACTTACCTGAGTGGAGCCTCATATGAACTTTCAGAGCACTAGCAGCAAAGAAACTTTTTCCGCATTGGTCACAAGTATGGGGACGAATGCCTGTGTGGCCCCTCATATGGTACACCAGCGAATTCTTGTGGTTAAACACTCTGGGACACTCGGTACACTTGAATTCGACAACTTTCTTCTTTTTCTTTCCGTCGACTGTAGATATTAAAAATTCAATCATACAAACTGCCTTATAGACTGGATTTAAACATACACACCTTTCATCTCATTGACATCAACTTCTTTGCAAGCTAAAGAGTGATCATGAAGTTCAGATCTCATGGCAAATTGTCTTTTGCAAATGTGACAGACATAGTCTTGCGCTTCTAATTCTCTGAGGTCTTCTTCGGTCGCTTGAAGCTCGTCTTCTCTATGATACCTACAGAAATAAAAATATAAAATCATCACATTTTTTTATCTCAATATACAAATCTTTTTTTTCACAACAAATGTTACTCCTTTTTTTTTATTTTAAGGTCACAAGGACGTGTGGCCCTTTTTATTATAGATGGCGCTAGCGTAAACTTTTTTTTCGAGTGGCCTACGTTTCACCATATTTTTTAATTCTTTGCAAAACTTACTAAAGTACTAATTTAGTCCTATCCTAATCGTTAGTTTTCAAATTATTGACTTATTTGCCTAAACAAAAACAAGAAACAAATTATATCTAAACTACAAACAATTTGTTGATTAAGTATGAAATTCTATTTAAAATAAAATGTATCAATTTGCATACAGTGTTCACAATACTGGACAAAATCTATCAACCAATTTTTGTTCCAAGAATATTGATTTCCTGTATATGGTTACATCTTTGGAATGTAGGCATTTTTTCACATAAAAAGTACTATTGTGTAAAAATCTAATGTTTTGGAAATAATTGCTTTTTTAAGTCGATTGTATCAAAAGTTGGTATCCCTCGATACAAACACTATTCAAAAAAATATTTCACCCAAAAATATTAAACCGGTTTTGTTTGAATATATTGAATATGATACTTCTTGCATAAATAAATTAAAAGAAAAAAAAAAAATAAATCCATATTATTAGAACCTATTACATACAGGTCCCAATATTGCCATCTAAAAAATAGCAAACAATCTGATGAACTTACCATTCTTTTGTATCAACAACCGGTTGAACAGATGTGTTGACATCAATGTCAGACATAAGATCTTCTGGTCCACTAAATTCTTGCATATCATCCTTACTGTGAAATTCCCTAACGTGTGCTTCAAATGTTTTTTGTCTGCGGAACGTCTTATTGCACTCTAAGCAGGTATTTAGAATGGTCGATAACACATTTTCTTGCTGTTTTGTTGGAGTATGTTGCTTAAATTGGCTTTTCGGCTTCTCCTCCTAAAATTATTTTAATTTAACAACGAGCTAATAGATCATCAGGCCAATTCTATAACCAATTTTAAAGGGTTAACGCGAGCAACTACAAATATTGTTAATTGACAACATGAACAGATCTTAAAAGTAACCAAGAAGTGAGGTATACAGGTTGGAGCATAATAAAATACATGTTCCTAATAAAACTGATAACAATGCGTTAAAAGTCATATCAAATACCCTGTTTTTAAAGAAGAAGTACATAATGTAAACATGGGCAGAGGTTTTGAATGACACTTTTCAGAGTTGCTATAGCGTTGGGCTGCATGTCCTTTTAAAATACTAACCACAGTCATAGTCTGCTCCACGAGGATATTCGGTTCATAGTGTCCTTTGAGATGCTCAAAAAATCTCAGTTGGTCCTGATAACTCTCACTGCATATCTGACAGGTAAATAACGCCTGATTAATAGGGGTTATCGTCGTCTGACATAAACTCTGATGTGTCGAAAATTCCTCATTATTATTAAACACCTGCTCGCATAGTGAGCACTTATACACTTTTCGTACGGTCGAATTATTTTTTCGAAGTTTTCGAGATATTCTTTTCTTGTGTGGGAGGCTCTTTTTTGAGGAACGGCTATCCGATTTATGGTCACCATCGGATGTGGCTAATTCAATTTCTTTTTCGGACTTAATTGATAAGATTTCTTCGTTGCGATCGTAAACGTCTGCTGGGGAGAAATCCCGGGAGTCAAAACATAATTTTGGGATTAAATTTTGTTTGTATATGTTTTCAGAATCGACGATATGGAGGTAGCCATTGGATATAGTGGCTTTATCCGATAAAACAATTTGTTGATCGGAAAGTTTATCGTCACTGCATAAGGGTTGAATACCGTTAATCATAACATTGCCTTCGGATGGTAAGTGGTGTTTTTGTTGTTGACTGAGTTGTACGGCAACTAACGCTGCAGCTAAATTCCTATCTTCCTCTGTTAATTCCTGCGGTAACAATTCCTCGGAACCATAACTCACCGGAATAAAATCACCAGCACCCAAATCAACAACTAATCCCGTATGATGTTGCAACAATTCAGAACTCAATAACTGTTGACTGTCCATCCTAGGAATTGGTTGAATCATATACTGGGATCCGCTAACATCACTAATAGTAACCCCATCCAACAATTCCTGATTTTCATTTTCCATTTTCAAAAATGGCGCCTTTATCAAATATCCGGATATGTAGTTGTTATCAGTATACGACGTTTCAAGGTCTTCGTTATGTACGTCCCAAACAAAGGAATTTCAACGTAAATTCAGCTCTTGCCCGCCATATCATCTTACATAAGCACCACTTTTAGTTGTATCACTACAATCACTGCTTAATTAAAGCAGTTATTAACTGCTAAAGTCTAATAAATATGTCGGAGTCTTGTATACACAAACAGAAAAGTGACAACACCGCGACAGATGAGCGGATGCGACCATCTTGTGTTGAGCGCCCTCTACCCTATAAATCCTTAACTAACCCCGCGATTATTCGAACCGTGCGAACGATAATATTTATAACAAATAAATAAAACAAATCTGTGTTAAGTGCAGGTGTATATTAAACAAAACAATACAGTGATCAATAAGTTAAGAATAATGCTAATCCAGCGGTCACCCACTTGTTCTTCTCCGCGGGCTCGCAAGAGATTTGAAGAGATGTCAACTGTTTTTCTCTGTTGGAGGTTAGGTATAAAGGTAAGTGCAGAACCTTTTCGTTCATTATTGCCGACATCTGTAAAATAAACTTTGATAAAATTTTCTACAAAAGCGCTCCATCTTGGTCAAACCTTATCAGTAAAACGAAGATAACAATTTGGTACTGAATTTACGCTTTCTGTATTGCTAGTGCAAGAATTTAAAATAAAACCATCGAATGTAGCGCCTGATATTAGTAAACCCTCTAGGATTAAGGCGTCTTGTGTCGGTTTCCAATTCGTATGTAAAATCAGCTGGTCCAATGGAACATTTTGTTTTCTGCAAATTAAAAGGACTAAATAACAAAACGCTGGTTGCTATGACTACCAAAAAACCTGGAGCAGTGTTGTTTAAAAGCTGCAAGGAAAGCTTCTGGTGTAAACAACAACGACATGTTAAGCGGTGTCTTTAGAAAAACATCGAGAGCATCATTTTGCCAATTTCTTATCTTTATGGTTTTCACTATCAGATGTCTTAAATACTTATTGGGATCTGATGGGCCATTCCACATCTTTTTCCATGAACTGGGTAGCTAGAATAACTATGCAGAACACACTTTTTTTTGCTAACCAAATACCTTACCTTTTGATTTAGCAAACATGTTCCAACATCAAAAGTTTCTTTATCAGGACTTACGTTACTCCTTACAATTCTGTTTAGCGATGTAAACTTTTTATGGATATGCTGGATTAGGACCAAAGCATTATAGAATTCCTCTTGAAAAAAATCGAGTATCGGAGATGCACTTTTATTTGAGGAGATTGCATTCAAATTCAGTTTGACGAAATCCTGACCTTGATTTAGCTTTTTCCAAAGGTTTATGTAAGGCGCCAGGCCTTTCTGCCATAGGTCCTTGTTAAAATTTGATTGAATATCTTTAAATTCACGTAAACTGCGCAATTCTGATATTATAATTTCAGAGGTGTTTTGCTCCCAAGATCTATTGATATTTTCTGGCAAACCAAAATAATTGGGGAGATCTCTATTTGGCAGCTGTTGAATCATACTGATGTACTCCTGAAGTTTGCTGGTCATTGGTATCGAATTACTTAAACCAAAAGGCTTCCAACGATGGCTCAGTACCTCGTCACTTAAATATTGGTTTAAATAACTTTCTAGGATGGCGTTATCCTGGATGTTATCAATCCTTCCTCCGTATACAGCATTCAGGCACAACCCTTTCACAAATTTCCACGGAATACTGTTTGATTGGTTATTCCAAATCTTTTCGCATAACCTAACAGATGTGTTGAGGTCTATATCAGCAAATTCGTACCATTTCGACCAACCTTGAGGAATGTATATTCTTCTTTCCTGTAGCAAGGCATGCACACAAGCTAGGATGAAGAAGACCCGAGCACCACTCGCTGGGAGATTACTCAAATACGTTGCATCCCATGTGGCATAAGTTCTTTGTATATTACTTTTTATTCCAGCTGGTGCCTCATATGCTATTTTCATGCAGTTCTGCGCCAGGACAGGACTGAATAAATTATGAGGCTCGGTAATCAACCACAATCTGAAGTCAGGGTGTACATCGACGTGATGAAGCTGCTGAGATAAAACCGGCAACCACTTCGTGACCAAGTGGAGATTTTTCAGCGTCAACCAATGGCCTAATTTTGACGACTCTTGTAGATTGGAGATGGCTTTTGCCTCTTGGCCTTCGCCCATAGCTATCTCTGAGTATTTTTCCGGACCGATCTTAACTTCGGCTAGCTTCTTTATTTCGGTGGATGGATCGTTTCCTGTTGTTGTTAATAATAAGATAGGTTCGGCTGGACTTGATTCATTCAGAATTGCTGAAAATTGCAGAACATCCAGGTTGAGGTTTTTCAAGCCTGATATGTGCATGACGAACTGGATTAGGGCTGAATATAGGCGATCGGGACGCAAGGCTTGGATGACCAAAACACGCTGGAAGTCGGTTAGTTTGCAGTGTTGGGGGAATTTTGTTTCGCAATCGTTTGATTCCATGAATGTGGTCCAAATGGTTTTTTCGGGCAAGTTTAGACTTGTGTATAGTTCGTATTGGTTTTGCTGAAGGAATTGCGCTTTGCTGGTTATATGGTCGGGAAGCCAAGATGCAGGTCCTTCTTCTGATTTGTTATCTTTGGTAGACAGAGTTAACCCCAAAAATGTATTCCATTCCTTGAAATTAAAAAATAATTTTTTTTTAAATTTTGCTTAAATATTCAAAACCTACATCATCAGTTATTTGATTGGGGTATATCTTGTGGACCAAATGGAGAATAAATTTCAGCCTATCGCCTTTCAGCAAACCACGTCCAATAAATTGATAAACAGACTGGAGCAAGATCCTCTGATGAAAACCAGCAGTCGTACCAATATCCTGAGTTGAAGATATAGATTTTAAGAATAACCTGGTATACGAAGAAATTGAAATTGTGTACAAGACGTTGACTTTAGAAAAGTCCAAAATTGCGAAATATAGCAGACTAGCAAATGATGATATTTCTTTGTACGCGTCATACCCCTCTTGCAACTTTTTGCGTATCTGATTGGATTCGTTCAGCGCTAATGATATAGCGTTTGAGCTAGCTTTCGTTTCGTTCAACGATTCCAAAAGTGACTGAAATAATGATTAGATTTAATTTAGGTCAACAGAAATAAAATTACAGTTGTTACTTTATTTTGTAAAATATTTCCGGTTGAGTTGGCCAAGTCTTCAAGGAGCTTATTCTGTAGATTAAACTGTTGCTCCTCTAGTTCTTCCCTATTTCTCAACAGCTCCTTCCGTCGATTTTCCAATTCGGGATTTTGTTGTCTAATTGCGCTAATCAGTAGTTTTTCCGTTAACCCAGAATGTGTTATATCAAAATTAACAGTAGTTATGATTGATTGTAACTCTGGTGGCAGTTTCAAACGCGTATTTCTGGTGTTTAAGACTAATTGGAAATCTTGATGGTAATCGATGAGTTTTCCAAATAAACTCACCATCTTCCTTTCACCTAAAATAACTATATGGTCAAAATAAAACAAGACGTTTGATGACTAGCTTACCTTGATGCACAAACTCTTGTCTCAGAACAGGCAATAACTCCGGAGGGATAGTCTCAATGTCTTCAATAATCAACACTTTCCCAAACCTTATGGCAAGTTCCAAGGTGTTATGGAACTTAGGGGAATTTTCCGCAATTTTCTCAATTGTATGACTCCGATAGTGCGATTGGATAAAAGTAATGGCAGATGATGTTGGGTCGATTATCAAAGGAAACATTTTACTCTAAAATTATATCAATCGAGCATTAATTGACCACTACTTGAATGAATGAAAAAATGATACCCACGTTCAAAATTACAATGGCGTTTTGTATTGAGAGCTGGTCAGAACCTAAACCCTCGCTCTGCCATTGAAGTTGTTGCCTCTCTGAAGATAAGAAGTCGTCCAAGCGAAATGAAACGTTGGACACCAATTCTTGCCAAACAAGCTGAAGCTTCCTGAAAATAATTCGTATATTGTAGGAAGATGGTTGGTTACGATATGCTCACAGTCTGACGTCTTCAGGTTCTGATGATAAGTAGACAATAAAGGCTGCGGCCATTAAAGCATTCAAAGGTAGATTGCTCAATTCTTCAGAAAGACCTTTCAATTGATCCTTCCACCTTTGGTACTCGTCATCAAGCCTGTCCACCAAAACTTGTGCAGATTTCAGCGTATCCTGAACCGTCTTTAACCCAATTTCAATCTCCGCAGCTTCCTTGGTGTAAGTTGACAACTCCTCTTTAAGTTTTTGGACAGTGGCGTCAACATCGGAGAGGCCAGCGCTTAACGCACCAAGCTGATGCTTGGATTGTTCCAAATTCCTACCAAGAAGAAAGTCAAGTTATGAAGAACAAAAGTTTAAGTGATCATAATCACCTCTTTAGCTTATTCTTCTCCGTGGTCAAAGGCTTAATCTTATCCAAGACATGGCTATAACGGACATTTGCGGTGACCCAAGCAGCTAGAGGAACTGCAGTTACCGAAGCCCGCTTAGCCACGGCCGGATCGAAAGAATCAACTTTAGTCCTCATCAATTTCTCGACTGCTAGACGACTTTCTGCTAGGATCCTACTAGCTTCAAAAGCCCTAAAGAAGAAGAAAAGAAAGACAATCATTAACACCAATATTTATGTCAAATTATTACTTTATATCTTCTTTCACTCCTCGTTTTGCTAGGAAGGTCTTCATACTATTCCAAGAAGTATCCTGGATGCCCATTAACCTCAAAACACCTTCGAGGATATCCCTGATGACGTCAGGAGGAGCCCTTAAGGATCTTATTTCGGATAGGGATTCAGTTTTTATGTTGCCCACGGCGGCGCTAGCTTCCCTTATCAGCGGTTCAACTTCTGCTAGTTCAGCTTCGATGTCTTTTTGTCTAGAAATTGAGGATATGGCATTTACAATTTATTACAACGTCTTTATTACCGCTTCTCTAATAGTTGATTTTCATTTTCGGTATCTTTTTTCAATGATTCCATTTCCTTCTTCTGGGTGTTTGCATCACGCATGGTGTTGCTTATCATGTCCAATGCTGAATTGGCCATGGTTTGCTTCTCTGCTAACTTTTCTTGTTGCTCAGCAGCTTTTAATTTTAGTTCGTCAACAACTTGCCTGGCTTCAGTTAGTTTTGCAACTCCAGCCTATTATAAAAAAAATGCTTAGGATAACTTCAGATTAGATTATTGGTAAGTTTAGACCTGCAATTTCGATTCCTTTTTAGATATTTCTTCCTTCTTCGTGGTGTATATATCAAAGTAGGTCGTCACTAGTTGTATATATCGAAAAGGTGTATTGATTTTTGTTTTTATGGTGTTGTGTATGCCGACGAAGTTATGGTTTAGGTTTTGGTCACTATTTTGTTGCGTATTCTTCAACAGGAACTGAGGAACGTCTTCTAATGAGTTTTGTTCCCATTTAGACAACCAAATTATATCGCATTTTTGATATAAGGTAGGGCACTCAGAGAAAATATCCCATAAATTCGTATTATCCTTATCCAAACACAAAATAATATGCAATCTTTTCCTAACACCTGTAAAAAAATGTATTTATGGTTTGTTATCCTTGGAAGAAACATTCTTACGTTCGATGAAGAAATTTCGAAGATTTCCTTCGTAATTTTCTCTTGATGCTTCGTCTGTTAAACCTGCTAGAATAGACTCTAGTTCTGCGTCGTTGTATAGGCCAGGAACCTACAAGATTTCTTTTTAATAAAATCAAAGTTATTGCATAAAAAAGAAACATACCTCACCAGAACATAGTAATGTATTGACCATGTTTAAAATTGCTTCGTTGTTCATTATGTGATCTTCTAAGAGTAAGTGGATATGTTCACCTTGTATTCCACTTTCTTGCATGGCCTAAAATGATTATACATCATTTTTAAAATTGCAACTTTAGTGTGATGAGTGATGACTGTGGGGTGATTGATATACTTACCAATTTTATATCATTTGTAAATGCAGAAATTTTAGTAGAAATTGGTATAATGAGCTTTGAATTCTGCAAAGATGATATTATCCGAACTGCTGAACGTCTACCAACTCCAACAGAGCCAACTAGAACCAAATGTCCACCTTCCACAGTCATAGTTTTGGTTATATGCGAAGCCAGATACAATAATTCAGAAATCAACAACAAATTCAACTTATTTCCATCGCGTTCTGTAATCAAAAGATATTTTGGTTACGAATTATCAATTGTCATGAATACTGACCATAAAGCATGATCCCTTTTTTGACTAATGCCGTCCAATCACTTTTATCAATTTTGGATAGAGTTTGTTTGGTTGAGGATATTGAAAATGTGGGTACGTAGAACGAATTTCGAAGTTTTTCGGAGAAGTTTGATATAGCCCAGTCGTTTAGGAAGGCATTGTTGAGTATAGATTCTATTTTTGAGCGGTCATCCGTGTTTGTTATCCTATTTCCGAAAGTTTTCTGCGCTTCTACGTAGATAATCTAACAATTTATTAATTTGTGGTTAAAATGCTCGTTTATAATTAGGAAAATAGTTACCTCAAGTATGAAAAGGTCCAATGCGATATTGTTATCATTGCTATAGTTTGAAAGATTTTTGCATAGGTTTGTTAAATTATTTGGGCTGTATATGTAATGTGGTGATTCGTTTATTGTAAAAGTTTGTTTCACCTAAGTACAGAAACAAAAATTACAATGTCTGAAAGAATTTTTAGAGTAACAAACCTTTTGGTAAATTGAAACTACAGTATTCGTCAGCTTTGTTATCTTCTGCTTGGTCCAAATGTTGTTATTCTTGGGCAAAATAATATCCATAACATCTGTTAACTGTCTGTTGCATATTACCTTCAGGTCATCAGATTCTGGCAACCTAAATTAATTATTTTAATGATTAAGAGCTACATTCACCTTTATACGAGAAATAAAAGTTGTTTACTATTTAAATTTATTTTGGGACATAAACACATAATATAATCAACACCCAAACATGGAGCAAAACAAAGTACATCAATATTACAAATCTGGACCATTTAGACCGACTGAAATAGACACAAAATCTTGCGCCTATACTATCCAAGTTTCTGTTAGTTTTCCCAGAAGATTCTCGATGTCCGCCAATAGAAAAACTATTATTTTGCCGTTCATCGAACAACTCATTATACTGGCTTCTAATTTTCTCTAACTGCAGCCGTAAGACATTCTTTTCTGTGGCCAACGAATCCAAACAATGTTGTTTTTGAGTCAGGGTTTCTGTCAACGTTTGTATCCTACCGTATAAACCAGAATTATCCGATGGGTTACTTTGCATTTTTAACAATTCACATTCCTTGTTTTTCTTGTCTAGAAGTTGGGATAATTCCAATGTTAGTGCTTTTAATTCATGCTCGTTGTTTTGTGTATCTTGCTCAAACTGAATTCGAGAATTCCTCTCTTGGTCTAAGCTATTTTTTAGGTATTGTATGGATACTTCGTTGGTACTTTGAAGGGTTTTGTATTCATCTTGTAGAGCGGTTAAATCATTAGTTAAATTTTTGACATTTTCCCTTAAAACATTGTTTAGTTCTTCGTATTGTCCAACATCCTCTTGGTTCGTATTAACCTTATAGACTTTATTTTTATATTCTTCCATTTCATTTTCTACAGATAGTACGCACTCCTTCGCATGTTTCAACTGCTTTTTTACGCTTTGATTTTCAAAAAGCAACTCCGAATGCGTATGCTGTAAATTTAAAATTTGCTTGCTCAACAGGTCATTTTCTTCCTCTAAAATTCTCATTTTATTTTCGTAATTTGTATGTATCGTATCTATTTGGTTCTTGTACCACTCATAGTTAGACTCTTGCGTGCTGTTATGGTTCGATTGGTTTTCTGTTACCGCAAAAATATCTTCCGTTATCGGAATCTCTGTAAAATTATCCGAATCTGTGGGCATACTCTTACTGAAAGCTGAATTGGCGGTTTTATCTATTTTGTTCAGAATATGCTCGGTTTTGTTTGCAATGGTCTGCAACCAAGCCATCAGGTTACTGTCAAATCGTCATTTAACTGACATATAACTGACAGTGGAAAAGACCATGGCAACGTGCGAATTGTCACTGTCCACAATATAAACATGGCACTTACCCAATACAGTACACATTCATGATGGAGGAAAACCTAATGGAAATCCTATTGGGGACAGATAGCGTTCCGATAACGGTGACATTTTCCAAGCCGACCCACTCCAGTTGTTCGTCAAAGAACCCATTGTAGGATATGGCCTGCAACAGACGAGGAAATGTTTGTCAAAATCTGGACACGCCCATGGCCTTGTACAAGTTTGGTATTATGGTCTTAATCACAATCTACCTTTTACTCCCACTATTCGTCCTCGCAAAATACATCTACAAACAGATGACAAGCGTATTGCCAAAAAAACCAAAGACCAAAGCAACTCTGCCGGAAACCTCGAGTATGATAGATAATATTGAACTCCTTAAGAAGAACATCAACATGATAGACATCTTAGAGAATTATGAATTCACACTCATCAGTATATTCGAGGAACATAGGCTATTGAAGATTGAACGAGACGAACTTCAAGCATCTGTATCTGCCATAGAACAAGCGTTCAGGATAATCCTAATCAAATATGAAAAGGCTAAAGCTATCATTGAGGGGTTGCAGGATAACGAAAAATCGTTGAACGATCATCTGGAGATCTGGAAGCTAGCGCTACAGGACGTGGAGCATAGATACAAAACTTTACGTGATTACGCCTCTAGCAAGCTGGAGAAATCGAATTATAAGTTACCGAAATCTGTCTCTAAGCATATTGAGGAGGGGAAATTGAAAAGTGACGTGTTCAGGAGCCAGGCCCTTGGGGCCTTGGAGCTGAAGAATAAGGTGGCTGCTGGTTGTAAATCTTTAAATTCCGAGTATATTTTCAAGCCTCTAGTAAGTCGGATAAATTGATTATGGTTTAACACATATAAAGGAAAACGTAATAGTTGGGCAAATATCGAAAAATTGTAGTGATATCATCCAGCTTCGGTAATAATTGAAAACAAAGTTGCAAACAGTGCTCTTGAAAGATTTTTTTAGTGAATAGTGTTGAATAGTAATTTAGAAATCTCTAGTCTGTCGTATAAATTAGGGTTAAAGTGGTTCAGGCATTTATCAAAATGGTACTGTAAGGCTGCAGTTGAATAAAATAAAATAACTTTTTGAGAGAAAGTGTATTTACGCTTTTCGACTATCAGTTTATTGATTTTTGGTCATAAAATATGATGTAGAGGTTTTTGATGTATACATACCTGCTGCAAAAATTCCACTAACATATTAGTGCCCCACTTGTCAAGGTTTAAGAGATGCATATTTTTGAAATGTACCACAAGATGCCCCTTCTTCGGTTTGTAGACTCTACCTTTGTTGCTACTTACTATTATACAATGCTGCAATTAAATAATTAATGATTATATATATATATATAATTATAATATTTATAATTATTTATTCTTAAACTTATATACCGAACCTGTTTCAATTTATGTATTAAATACTGTGGAGTAACATAAGCACTACAGTGCACTGTAGTCATGTCGATATCAGATCTTTCTTTGACCAAACTATCCAAAATCAAACTGAAAAAAAAATTACAATATCTTATAAAGTTTTAACTCAGATTAACTCAGAATCTTACTGTTTTGCTGAACCATGAGGCCCGACCAATAAGAAATGTTGTTCTTTCCCTGGGGTTAACCACTTTTCCAAATTTCCCATGGCTTGAGCGACTTCCGCTGTGTAAATGAGTTGACTCTCTTCGTTGAAATGAGAGTTATAACTCACTTTATTCCCGAAATTCTCAATAGTTCCTTGTTGCTTGTTGTAGTAGAGTTTCGTTAAAACTTTTGGTTGGACCTCACCAGTCCATTCGAAAACCTGTTGTGCCAAAACCTCCTTGAAATCTTCGTCCAACTGACACGACAGCCCATTGATTAAATTGATGATAAACTCAGTCTTGTTTGTTGAGTCTAACACTTGGGATAAAACGGTCTTGGCAACACCAATTTTCGATCTGACCATAACTTGTTCGCTGTTGTTAAAGACCCAGTTTACGCTTTTAATAAGATAATCATTTATGTACGTCTCCAAAATACTTGATGACTCTTTAACTATTGAACTCTCCAGGACGTCTTTTAATTCTATATCAGTATCCTCCAAGAACACTATTCCCATTCTCGAGATAGTTGCTGGGGAAGCGTTCTTCAGTTCGTGGGTTTCGAAGACAAAGTT
The DNA here is from genome assembly GCA_963966075.1 of Aphodius sticticus. Taxonomy (NCBI): domain Eukaryota; kingdom Metazoa; phylum Arthropoda; class Insecta; order Coleoptera; family Scarabaeidae; genus Aphodius; species Aphodius sticticus. Next base: position 26,450,303 of record OZ014512.1, read on the forward strand.
AACATTTGGGCCAAACTGGATCCTCCAGCCTGATGGCAACGACAGAAGACGATTATCATCAAGGACTGAATTTAAGGATTCCACCCATTCTGGATCTATATCACCATCGCATACAATCCACGACCAAACGTCCAATGGCTCTGATGTCACTTGTAAGCTATACAGAGGCAAAATCCCATCTGTCCATTGTCTGGTATCCACGTCGATTTGACCAAGGAGTTGAGTCCTTGATAATGATTTAGGATTGAAGGTTTTTTGCTTCAAGGATTTACCCATTTTGTTCAAAGCCTTTAAAGTGAAAAGAGGAACACTAAAAATTTATACAAGAGAAAATAAATAAGGGACTACCAACATGAATTAAGATGCTTCTGACGGCAGTTTTGCCTGATGATGATGGGCCAACTATGGCAACACCCATTCTTTGACGCAGCTGTTGATAGAGTTCAACACATTTTTTTAGCTAAAATATGAAATAGAAACGAAGTAAATGTTTAATGCTCAAGTTTTCAAAACAGTACCTGTCGGTTATTGACGTAGAATCCAAGCTCTTTTGCGCTTTGTTCTAAAGCTTGCCATAACACGTTATGATCACCAACATCGAAGGAGACGTTAGGGAAGACATCTTTGATCAAAGCATCAAATTTCTTGCTATCGTTAAGCGTCAATTTTGATATGGTATCCATTCTCAAAGCACCAACAACCAAACCAAATTCCAAATCTTCATCCATATTTTTACCATTGATCTTGCAATGCCTCATAGATTGGCCACAACCATTCAACACTGTCTTTAACGCCCTTAAACCCCAGTCATAATGGTGCTGTTTACTCAACAGCTGACTTGCTAAATTGAATATTTCGACTAGTTTCGGTGCTATGATATCCGCTTTCTTGTAGCCATCGCAATGCAATAAAGTCTTAGCAATTTGCTCATGGTCTGGATGGGTCATGACCACAGGCCTAAACAATTGCTTGAGGTTATCCGGGAGCTTATTGCGCCCACCATAGCTACCACCTGCGGGGTTCAAGGTAACAAATATACCACAATGGTTGTTTAGCTGGACCGCTTGGTCCAACAGGACAACGCTGGTTTTCTTTAGCTTCAAAGCTGTCTGTATGGGTTGAATGTACATGGAAATTGTGGATAAAGTTGCTTCGTCAAGTCTGTTAAATTCGTCAAAACATCCCCAGGCACCAGTTTTGACAAGTCCAGAGAGTATTCTCCCCATTGAAGATGCATCAATACCCTAGGATCAAGATTTTGAGAGTTGCCATTTATTCGTTTAATATACTTACATACCTCGTCACAGTTAAAGACCAAGACCTGTCTACCTAATAAGCAACCTAAAGCTTTGACGGATTCGGTTTTTCCTGTGCCAGCTGGTCCATAAGGGTTACCTCCCATGCCCAGAAACATCCCCTAAAAGATTTTATTAAGTTTGGAGATTTTCCAAAGAAGGAAACTTACTTGTGTTAATGTCAAAAAGCATTGCTCCGTCAGTGGAGTTCTAACTAATTTTGGACTATTGCCCAAGTATTCGTAGGAATAATCCATCTCAGCGTTGACCATTTTGATAATAATATCACCGTTTTTACCAGTGTAATACCTGAGTTGTTTCTGCCATGTCCAATCACTCCCCTTGGTTATGTTATCACTGATTAACTCATCAACCACCGAAATATGATGAATGGTATCCAAAACTAAAGACTTCAGCTTCAAGTCGAGGACATGAGATTCAGCGTCTTGAGTCCTTGGGTTTGCGGAATCATTTTTTATGTCCATGGATGTATAGTAATTTAGTTGAGACTAAAATGAGTAACACCAAGGAGTTAAGACCAATAACAAATCTCATGATTGAACTAACTTTATAGTTTGAGAGCAATGGTTGTAGGCTCATGGAAGATATGGCTTGCTCGCATTTTGTTGTAAACGTCACCGAGTTGGCCAAACATAATATCTGAGATGGGTACTTCCATGGATCTAAGTTTTGGCCATCCACCAGACATTCAAATAGCAACTTCTTCAAAGTTTCCTGCATAGAGGTGACCAAATTGTTCATCCATACTTCGACAGGCTTCTCAACATTCACATACTCCGTCAACTTGACAATTTCTCCTTCCAACGAACACATGGCCACTATATTTCGTTCAGGCTCGTCAAATTGTATACTGTGGATACCAGCGAATAGCTTCTTAAGATGCGTTTGGATAACGTTCTTCTTTGATGACTGTCCAACTATTTCCAACAAGTCATCATCGCCCAAGAATAGGAAACGTGGGAAATGGCTTCGTTTCTCCTACAACAATAAATATTTGTTGTGCATTTATGGGTGTTTTTGGGAGTAAACGCACGGTTAAAAAGTTGTCCAAACTTTTCTGGCACCTTCCCAACTGGTCTTGCAGATTTTCGAGCAAGGCCCGAATGTTGCTGTACCTACAGAGTGATGACACCCTAGAGTCATTATGGATGAACTTAAGGAGATTTCGAAAATCACGGTCAAGCCTTTCAAATCTGGATTTTTCGTGGATTAATGTACCCATACCAAATATAGGCTCGAGATAAATCCATCTACAAACGATAAAGTTTTAAATCTGAAGTAAAAAGGGATTTCAGACTCACTTCCGCTGTATTTGGGATAAATTGGCCAGATAGTAGTCCAAATCAGCTAACTTGTTCTCCCATAAAGCAGCACGCTCGAAGAAACTTTCAAAATTGGACGAATTCTTAACAGATTGTAGAAGACTTTGGTTGTCACCGATCTAAAATTACCACCATATTACACCATAGGTACAATTCGTGTTCAAAATATACTTTTACCTTATTCAATACCTCTTTGAAATCTTTTATTAAATACAAAGTTTTCTTATTTGAATCTATGTGTTCAGTTAAGACAAAGTGCGATTGGACCTCCCATTGGTCCAGTTCAGCCAGAGCCTGACGCACAATGATCTCACTGGTGGCCTTCCTGCAAATTGCCTGTAATTCCTTGGTCTTGGTTTCGAAATTCGGTACCGATAGGAAATCTTGAAGACACAACGTTTCCAATGGTTTCGGTACTATGCCCAGAACTGAATAGACTTCCAACCAATGGGTATCGGTGAAATCTTCACCTTTGGTGTACTTTAAAGCTGGTACAAATTCTTGGTATTTCTGGATTTCTTTCAATAATCTGGTCACCAAAGCTGTGGCTTCCATCTTTTGGAGTTTGGTCTGCCATTCAAACAAGAACTCTTCAAATTTGTACATCTTCTTGCGGAAAACGATCCATTCCTCATTGTTCAATGTTTCCAGCCCTAAAAATCATTATGAAAAAATCATCCAAAAAAGATCTTGTCCTAACCTGTATGGAACTCTTCAAATAGGCTCCAAGTTTCCTCTAAATTCTTCAGATCTAGCTCAATAGCATCACAGTGCGTGAAGTCAGGTCCTTCCAAACTGAATTTTAGATGGTCTCCCCTTATTTTAACTTGCTGATCTATAAGCTCATTCCATTGGGTTCGCTTTTCCTTGATATGCACCAAATACCTATTCAAATCGGCTATGGAATCAGTGGCTATTTGTCCAGAATGAGGCCTTGGCTTGACCTGCTCCCATTTTGCTTCAAAACGCTCGATTTCCTTCATCAGGTTATCACTAGCTATATTCAAAGTAGTTTTAACAGTTTCTATCTGCTTGGAAATAATATGCTTATGATTCTCCAACAAGCCTGAAAGCCTCTCCCATGCTGCTTGAAGCCTATGGACGGAATCTATTTGTTCTCTGTTCCAAGTAGCCAAGGTTTTCGTTTTCATGCACATCGCTTGGTGTAACTCTTCCATCTGGAAAAGGAAGATTGATTTCGAGGATTTGTTTTTTATTTGAGTTTTTGGTTCACCTCTGGCCTATCGCGTAGAATATTAGCATGGGAAGCATCTGCTTCTCCTATTTGCTCCATGGTGACAGGCTGTCTGTTCAACGCAGCTGTGGAGTTATCCACATATAGCTGCAATTTGAGGACATCCTGAACTATGGATTCTTTTAGGGATAGAGTAAGGGAGTCCCAGTAGCTACGATTATGAGACTCCAAGTCGGAACGAAGTCTTGTTAGGCCGACGATGAAGCAACCAACACGTTCTTCAGTGCTGAAAGTACATCAGATAATAAAAGAGTATATTGGAAGGAAGAGATCATACCTTGGTAATTTGGCTATTTCTTGCCCAAACGTTTTGGACGCCCGGAAGTGCAGGTCCCAGTCTTGCCATTTGGTCAACTTTGTAGTATCCAGAGGTTCTAGAGTCAACCAAGACGCCCAATGTTTGCTCACTGATTTCAGTTGCTCGAAAAGATCTTCGGTGTTCTTGTTGACTTTGTCGATTTCGTACTTTGACCTGTCTATAATACCTGAAAAGGTATCCACAGTTTCGGAAATGCCTCGAAAACTTTTAGGGATGTCCAAGAACCGTTTCAACTGGGATTCATATTTTTCCCTAAGGATTTTCTCTTCTGGTGAATATTCTAAGTGGTTACTTCTGTAGATGAGGTCTGTATAAATTTCTGGTAGGTATAGGTGGACTGTATTCAGACTTTTGAGATATTGCATCTCCAGGATTTTTCCTAGATGCTTGTCCAATTCAACCTTCCACGATTGCATGGATTTAAAGCCTTTATTCTGCACTTGATAGACTATATCTCGAATGGTCTTTGCTGTATCTTTCCACTTTTGGTAATGTTTGATCAGGTCAATACTTTCGAGGTCTTTTATCTAAATAGGATAAAAATATTATTGTCATAATACTTCTCAACATTATAAGCTACCTTATCTATGATTTGGTGATGATAGTTCGTCAGTGTGTTATTTTCTGAAGACAGCTTTTCGACTGATTCTTTCAGTTTTTCTATGTACTTCTCAACTGCAGATGTTTCACCCCAACAAACTACCTCTTCTTCTTGTACCAACTTAGACAGATTCACAGCACTTGCTAGCATCAATGGCCGCTGAGACGGAATCATTCTATCTCCAATTGTGTTGTGAAAATTAGCGATCTAAAGATAAATATATGATTTTAATATACATTTGATTTATTGTATCGAATGCGCACCTGTTCTAACACTTTAGCAAATTTCATAAACTTTTTGGCCAGATCTGTAGTATTTTCGATATTGCTGGGTATTCTGTAACCCATGGCGGACAACTGCCTAACTTCAGTCACCAGAGTCACCAATCTCGGAGAATAATTTACTCTCATTAGTTTATTATTAGAAAAACTGATAACTGGATCATTTTCCTTCAAACTAAAAGAAAAATTGAATTTGACAATAACCTCAAAACCTCAACATTCCTATACCTCAAGCTTTTGTTTTTAATATGATGAGAGACCTCGCTAGACCAACTATCAAAAAGATCACTATGCTGCTGTTTTAAATTATTCAAGAGTTCTACAACTAAACTGTGAAGCTCTTCGTACTTCTGCAGATCATCGAGTAATTTTTGCGAGATCTTGAACACTTCGTTGGCTTTGGCTTCATTTTGGCGAACCATTGAAATTTCAAAGACAATTTGTGGCGTATCATACTTAACATTAACGACAGCTTTTTCGTTGTCTTGGTTTGAAATATTTTTGACATAATCAATTAGGGCACCCAAGAGGTACTGCCTTTCTGTTTGGAGACTTTGCTTTAATGTTGGTCGAGAAATCAATTCGGAATATCGCCCGAATTCGTGAAGAAGCTAAAAATTAAAAGCAGGAACTTCAAAGCTGAACAAGCAAACAAAACTAAGTAGGTACCTGTCTTGTGTTTGCGTTTATGCTACTCAATTGTTTCTTTAGTTTTGTACCAACCCTTTGTTCAGCTGGCAATACCATATACTCAAATTGTTTCTTAGCTGTCAACCATTTGTTTTCGAAGTTTGGGCCATACTTGAGTACATCTAATTCTGGATAAAACAATTAATATTATCAACTAAACTATATAGAAATAGTTTTACCTTTGAATGGTTGAAACATATTATTAGTATTGAGATCGTTTTGCTCATTTACAGTCAGCAGTCTTGTCAATTGTTTATGTACCGTTCTGATGTTTAGTATCTCTTCCAACCCGCTTATTAGATAAGTCAAATTTAGTGGGATGAATCCAGGTCCAGACCAAGCGTGTAGGGAATAATTGGGCCAAAATATCTCTGTTAATTCTTTACATGTTGTGACCCAACGTTTTCCTGTAGTGATACAAATATCCAAAATGTCGCAAACTGTATTATATTCCAAATTCCACAGATCCCTCTTAGAAATTTCTTTGCTTATGCAACGACCTACATCAGATGCTACAAAATTAAATATAGTCATAACAAACAAACGTTTGAAACTTAAGAAAATCCAACATACCAACTATATCCATTAAATTTTCCATCCGAACTTTTGGATACGGTGGTTCATGTCTCCAAAGATCATCTAAGACATTATGAGCATTTTCTAATATATCATCGATTTCTATTAAAGGCAATGCGTCTATAACACTAAAACGACCAAAAATACAATAACCTGAAAGTACCCCCAATAAAAAAAATTACCTAAAATCCTTTGCCACAATAAGTAAAATATCACGCAATTCGTTGTACTGGTTTTTCAGTTCCTTACTTCTGGCATTACTGATGGCATTAGTCCAAAATTCCACCTCATTTTCCAAGTTGAAAATGACTTAAATAGTCATAAATACTGGATAAAAACACGTTCAAATATTATTAAGCAGCACTTACCATTAAGTCCAATTTTGTCTACATTATTTAAAGGATCTGAATCTGGGCTACCAGATAAAATTGTAGCTCGTAGGCCGGCTTGTAGCTGTAGCAATTGTTTTTCGATGTTGTTTTGAGCTACACTTTTCCTGTTGATCTAGATTTTCGAAACATTACGATTTTATAATATTTAATTAAATGCACCATTTACCTTATTTAACATAGGTGCAAAAACATTATTTAAAGTGTGATAAAAACCAAAATTACTCGGTCCTTTTAGTGATGTAATCTGTACAGTATCAGTTAAATTTTCATCATCTAAGACTACAGGTTTTAACTTGTAGAAGACTACAAGTGTATCAAATTTATCATTAAACTAAAAATAAAATTAGTTCATTTTAGGTAGGTGTACATATCTTTATACAAATCGTCACCTCAGTATATAATTGAATCCTTTTTACATCATCATTTTTGAGAACACAGGCATATAGAGCAATTACATTTTCATTTTCAACAAATACCGTAATTTGTTCTTGACCTTTTAGATATTTTTCGGACTCTTCGAAAACATCTAGTCCAGAATAACAACCTAGAAATTAAAATAAAGTATGTGGTTTCGACATATGATACTATTTAATATTTACCTAAGATATTTATAAAATATTTCTTCTTTTTGTCGTCCATTGCTGAAAGCTGTTGACGTAAAGTTTGAATTTACGCTTATCGCCATGGCAACCGGACGCCTGCGCACGGTGACAATCGCATCTAAATCATTAGTGCCGATAATACAGATATCATTTTTTTATTAATTAGATATCAAAATCCTAATTATAGAAGGTATTGTGAAATGTGTTGACTACGTAATTAGCTATTTTATTGACAAATGATTACTAATTAAGCAAAAAATGGTTTTTGAACAACTGCAGTTACGTTTCCATGTCGATACCGATAACAAATTCCCGACAGATTACAAACTTATCAACGTGTCAACCAGCAAGATGTACTCCAACAAAAACATAACCTCGACGTTTGATGTGATTCTAGAATATGGAAGAAATTGTTAAGTGTTTGTCGCATATTACGTATTGTCAGTGGCGATAATGTATCAGATTCGACGTTGTATACGATCGTACACTAATATTTTACGAATTCAGCGCAACATTTTTCACCGTTCAACATCAAGTCCTATTTTATTCTCTAGTTATGATAACGGTAGATATTGGGATGAATACAGTGGGAAGTCATGGTGGAGGGTCTCCACCCCGCTCCTATGGTCTATTGGTTTAGCTGCAGTATGCTGCGATCCTATTAATAATGGAAAATATAACGAAAAGAGGTTTTTTCGATCCGTTCAGTACGGAGAGGAGCTAGATGTTAAACGGATACTTACCGCACAGAAAGTTGACGTTAACGCTAAACATAAGCTTGGGTGGACTGCGTTAATGGTTGCGGCAGTCAACGGAAGGGTGGATATTTGTAAATTGCTGTTACAGAATGGCGCTGATCCTAATACTGGAGATTTATATATAAATGCTTCACGAACAGCTACCGAACAAGGTCTACATTCATTAGAAGGTAAGATTTAATCTTAAATTATACGTTTTTATTTTTTTTTTACTTATCACAATAATTAATGAGCTTGCATCGTTCTACTTATTTATCATATACTTGATATTTTATTAATATGTAATGGGATACTATGATATGCCAAATTTGAAACCATTATTTTCAATAGGTCTGAGACAGTATATTTTTTTAGTTCTAATGATGCGTGATGAGGAATTTTCTAGTAAATTAAACAATAGGGCAACATTTTTGGGGTTTACTGCTCTGCACTACGCGGTTCTTGCTGACAATACAGAAGTTGTCAAATTACTATTAGCGTCTGGTGCGAATCCACTTATTGAAAATGATGCAGGACATGCGGCAACGCAGTATGCGAAAGACAACGAAATCAAAGCTATTTTGCAAGAATATACAGAACAGGTAAGTTACATAGAAATTATTAGAACTGGTATTTAGTTTTTTAAATCAAAATTATGAATTTTAGTTTGAAAAATTGAAACATGAGCAAGAATTGGAGGAACGTAGAAGATTTCCTTTAGAAGAAAGATTGAAACAGTTCATTGTTGGACAGGAAGGAGCAATTACCACCGTTGCGGCAAGTATGTGCATTTTTCTCGTCTGTTTTTCTTTCATTCTCAGTAAGATTTGGAAGATGTTCTCTAAAACGAATTGCTGGTATTTATTGTTTTTATGATATATTTTTATTAACTAAGAGAGACATTGGATTATATGCGTACTTATGTTACTATTAGAGATAGAAATTAGGTTAAATGAATTTGCTGGAAACACTTTTGTTTTAAAATATTTCTTCGAATAGTGCTTATATCGAGAGGTACCAGCGTTTGATTATAACCGACGTAAAAATGCATTTAGGACATTTTTACACTAGTTACAAAGTTAAAATTGAAATTATAGCCGTTAGACGAAAGGAAAATGGCTGGGCCGATGATGACCACCCTTTAGTATTTTTATTCCTTGGATCGTCAGGCATTGGCAAGACTGAATTAGCCAAACAATTGGCTGCTTACATCCACAAGGACAAGCCTGCTGGATTTATTCGACTAGACATGTCCGAGTATCAAGAAAAGCACGAGGTAATAATAAATTTATTATTTTTCTAATTCGTTTTTAAAAAATAAATTAATTTTATTTAGGTTGCAAAATTAATTGGGGCTCCTCCTGGATATATAGGGCACGACGAGGGGGGCCAGTTAACAAAAAAGCTGAAGAAGTGCCCGAATGCTGTCGTACTGTTCGATGAAGTCGACAAGGCTCACCCCGATGTCCTAACCGTACTTTTGCAGTTGTTCGACGAAGGTCGACTCACCGACGGCCAAGGAAAAACAATCGAATGCAAAGACGCCATCTTTATAATGACGTCGAATTTAGCCAGCGATGAAATCGCTCAGCATGGCATTGAGTTACGTGCAGAGGTTGAGAGAATTCGCAATGAACGGTTAAAAACAAAACCAGGTGAATTTTTTTTTATTGTAGAGATTGTAGTTGTTATAATTGTTTTTGTAGACGTGAAACAATATTCCGAAAGTATCGTTATCAGTAGGAAATTTAAAGACAAAACAGTGAAACCGATTCTGAAGCAACACTTTAGGAGGGACGAATTTTTAGGACGTATTAACGAGATTGTTTATTTTCTGCCGTTTTCAAGGGGGGAGTTGATACAACTTGTCGATAGAGAACTTCAGTTATGGGCAAAAAGGGTAAGCGTGTCTAATTAAAACTAAAGAAAAAACATTTTCTAATATTTTTAGGCCCAAGATAAACATAAGATTGAGTTAAACTGGGATAGAAGTGTAGAATCTGCTTTAGCGGATGGCTATGACGTAAATTATGGTGCTCGGTCAATAAAATACGAAGTTGAGAGGCGTGTGGTGAATCAGTTAGCTGCTGCTCACGAAAAGGGTGTTATTGGAACTGGGTGTACTGTCAAAGTGTCGGCCTCTTGTAAATTGCCATCAGATACACCGATGATCAGATTGGCCGTACGTCAAGATGGCTTAAAAGACTACATCGAGATTGACCAGGCGTCGAGGCCTCAAAAAAATAAACGGTCTGGTTTCTTTTGAAATTTCGTTTATTTAAAATAAAATACAATAGGGTACACTCTTTCTGTCTCGTTGAAATGTAAAATACTTGTATATATACAGAAATCATCTTGTTTGTTGGTTAATAAATTATAATAAATACAGGAACATTTTGTGTTTTTTGTTTTGTTTTTATATACTTAAAACTATTTTTTTTGACACATTCAGACACGTTTATGTATAATCTAGATATAACGAAATTAGGTTAATACTGTTTGTCTTGCCCCTGTTTTATATTTCTTTCTTTGTTTTACTGTTATCACAGACAACTAAGAAAAAAAATTCAAGAAACAAACATGTGCGTCAAACTATACAATACGTCAAGAAAATTAGATTTTATTGTTTCTTTCTCTATCATTAACATTTTCTTCCAATTTTCTTTTATGAAAGACCTTTGTGTGTATAAACCAAAATCAATATGTTACAAGGAATTTCATTATTTATGCAGGTACACTCATTTACAACAATACACATTTATCTTTAGGTACATTGGTTAACTAAATTGTCATTGGTTGGATGAATTTGAGCTCAATATTTGAAAATAAAGCTAAGATTTATTCTCAGAATTGATATTTTGAAGATTCTGCCCAGAAAAGATTTTTTGTAAGTATGTAGATAAAAAAAAATCAGAAAAATAATATTTCGTTGATTCTTTGGCCCCTCTGGCTTATAAACGTATGTTGTCAGCATTGAAAATTGTAAATTATAAAAATAAAAGTAGCTTTATTTTCGAAATATCAAAAGTCAAAGTATTTTGCGCTCATATCCACGTGATAAGTATTTTTAACATTAACAGTAACACCAAATAGATAACATAGTGTTTTATTTACTTGAATAATGATCTCTAAAACGGTCTCAACTTTCCTTAGAAAGGTCAATCAATACAAGTAAATAATACAATCAGATGCACATATATGTATATATAAATAGAATACATATTGGTATAGTCCCTAAATAGTAAAATAGGTACATTGTCTTTCAAAAACATATAATCTCCATATTAATGTGTATATAATCATTTTTATTTGTTTTTTACCTTAGATACTAAACATATAGAGATAATACATATTTATAACAATGTAATATATATTTAATCATAAGTTCTCTTTATCCGTTGTAGGGACGTGACACGATATGATAATTGTCTTTTTTTATACAATAATAATGATAAATACAACATCCCTGATAAAAATGTAAGCGTTTCAATTTTTTTCGGGTATATTTTTCATAAGGGTATTAAAATATCACTAGAAATTCCATATATAGAACATCGACATACATTTTTTAAAAGTTTTTTTGGTTGGTACATGTATTGACATGCTTTAAGCTTACAGATTCCTGTAGGTAATTTTTCTTTTGTTAATAATTGAACACCTCAAAATGATCTAATTTGACGAGTCGAAAACAAATAAACGAAGAAAATAAATGATTGTCTAAAATACGTTCAAGGACACATATCATAAGCATTTTTTAAATCGGTTATTCTTTGTATATGAATAACGTTATAGATTTATTTTGTTGGCTTGTTGCGCGCTGTATCGTAAATTCGTATATGCAATATATATATATTTATAGGTATATGTATGTATATATAATAAGTAACATCGATTTCATATATATCATTCAGGATATAATATTTACATCCTGTATAATACATATTCACATTTAAAGAGTTAAATTCGTTATTCTTACGTAGAATAGAGATGGAAATGTTTTAGCAAAGTAGTAAAAGTTTTAAAATTATGGTATGTAGAATTTGATTTTTTTTGGAAATGACTTATTACACCTAGTATTTTACTTTTTCATATCAAACATTTACTTCGTACATCTTTAGCACATTAAGCATAAGCAATGTCGATATTTCAGAACCAGTTTAGGCCTTTCGTAGGCCCAAATATACTTTTGTTTTTTGGGGGGAATTTTGAGCAAATCTTTCCTCTTGCATTTATCGAAGTGTATGCCAGCCTGCTACTGCTTTTCGAGGGCTCTGAGTCATATCCAACCAATGATCTTTTTCAGGACCATTTTCCTTAGGCCCTATTAAACAACAGCCTAACAATGGGTTGCTAGCTATATAATCATTTCCTTGGTCAATTATGCATACCTAAAAAATAAAAGTTCACTATAAGGTAAAGTGATTATGACAGAAGTGATTGGTTTGGCACCAAATAACTCGCGGTAAAACTATGTAGTTAGAGAGAAACTTTAAGAGAAGCATTCAAGGTACAATTAGGCCTTTTGTAGCCTATAATACTACAGCCGTACTACATGGCTTGTAACTTACCTCAATGGCAGCATTTGATAAATTAGCAGAAGACAAGCTAAAAGTCAGAGCTTCATTCCAAACAGGGTTGCAGTTAGCCTTCCTAACAGCGGTTTTCTTTTTCTTTATCCTTTTGCCATTGACCACCAAATAGACTTTAACGAAGGGATCTACAACATCAATATCAAATAACAGCAACCAGAATAAAATACAAGAACTAACCAATATTCTCTTTATCCTGCGGCAAAAACAAATTCCTAGCTTTTATAAGTACCACGGTTAACCTCTCCGCAGACGGCAGATAGCTCAGCGATAGCAACACATCTTGCATCTCCTCTGGTGGCTTCTTATTCTTCGTGATGACGCCCCAGACCTCAATGCTCGAGGTAACATCAAATTCATCCATGGTCATTCTAACCTCGCCTATGACATCATTTCTGGAGAATCTATCATAGTCAAACACCTGCAGGACCAACGTTTTCGACTGGAGGTCATCATGGGATACCGGAAACTTGAAGCTTTGGTCGAAAAACGGATTTGGGTCATTCCTGTGGATGATGGTCTGTCTCTTCCTTGTATCTACCTCAGGTGTTAAAGAAACGCGGACGTATGGGTCGTTAAAACCACCTTGGTCACTACCAGCCAAATCGTGAGCTACCGAAAGACAACATTGGGTATTTTCATTCTAATCAAATTGATCAAATTACCTTCTATCAAGTGAACGACTAGGTCACTCCGATCAAAATCGTATTTCAACCTAAAATGAAGGCGACCTAAGGTTGGTCCAAGCTTTGGGCTTCCTCCTATGAACAGTGGACCATCTTGTCTCGTGTACAAGTCTGGTTGGATGGCCCCCAATGGGCTTGCAGGTGGGATCGGGACTGTTACATCAGGCGTATGCGCCCTATTGATTTTGTATTGTAAAAAAACAACTTTTGATCGATACCCGCTATTAAATTAAATATTGCCGCAAAATGTCTACAATATTTTTCTGTGACTTTGTAATATTGGTTTTATGTATTATGTAATATAACTGTTATATATCTAGGTTACCTAGCTCTTATGTCCTACCGCGCATACAAACAATCAATGTTACTGAAACACCATAGTTACATATTACATACAACGTTGTAATGTTGTTTAAATATTACAAATAATGTTGCTAACCATGGGCGCCGTTTGAAAATGTTCCAGGGGGGGGGGGGCAAATTTTTTTCTAGTATTAAAATGGTGACGTAATATTAAGGACTATGCCCTTAACTGCTTTGCAGCATTTTCGTCTTGTGTTATTTTGCATACGCTCTGAAAAATCGCTTTAAAGTAGTGAAATGTTTTTGTTCACATTTTTGTGTGTTAATAGCCATCCATGGTCGTGATCCCTGTATCCTCAACAACACTTACTTATTACATATTGATATTCATTGAATTTCAAGTCATTTTGCCGTCTTTCTATCGTTTATTAATGTGGCATTAACATTTTTAATTGATAATTGTTTGTAAATATAATTTATTTCTAAATCATTGAACTCTTATTTTAGAATTTAAGATTTTGTATGATTTTCCACCAAATTGTAGCCTTTTTATTACTTTTTAATACGCTAGGAGAAATTGTTGTTAATTTCCTATAATAATTTCTGGCTCATGGTCATCGGGCATCTGATAACAATATCTTAATAACAAATTGATAAACAATAAAAAGGCTACAACATTATTTTCAAATTTACCCCGTTAACGAGAAATAAAGAATAACTTCAGAGAAAAGTGGATTCATTTGAAAATTCTGTGTTAAGGATAATCGACGACGAAATAATATTTTTTTTTATTTTACTAGGTATTCTACCTGAACACTTGACAATGTTAGGTCAACTACTAAGTTTTGAACGAACTCATGTACGGAAATGTATTGTGTCAACGCTAGAGAGAGTCAGAAAATGGTACCAATTTTTTAAACAGCGTAGAGAATCTATCGGCATGTATCATAGGATGGCCCTTTTAATACCAAATAACTTTTGTCTCAAATTTTTTATTATTTAACGTTTTTGGAATTCCCTTTTCATTAACCGAAGTTTTGTAATTTTAGTACCAATTTTGGTCAATAATGGGTTAACTTTAAATCTTTTTAAATTATTTGATTTTAAAATAGTTATTCTATGATACTTCATACAACCTACTTTACTAAAGCAATTTCTAAAGTTGGTACAATATTCCGGCTGTGCAGTTCGTAAACGGCATCTATCTGGACATGAGTTCGTTATCAAAAGTGGGTCCACTATCAAAAGTTGACTATTGTACCTCATCTATATATTAGACGCTTATTAGCTTAACACCCAGTGTAATTCAGATAAACTGCTCAGCAGTGCCAAAAATTGCGAAGTAATGGAATCTAATTAATAAGTACGATCAAATAAAAGTGCATACAACAATACTTATTTTGGACTACAGCGCAAAATTTAGATACCGTATCTTGTCATCTTGTGGTTCGTTCGCGACTGTTACGAGAGGGCAATATCGCAATATCTAATAAAACTGACATTGGTGACAATAGCCGAAAATAATCGGAATAGTCATCATTTATCTAGTATTTCATCCTTCACTATACGAAAATGTCACTTTTGCATCTTTGTGGGGACACGAAAGATGTTAATTGCCCGCTAGGCGTTTAGTTAATAACTTTCAAGCCTAGCCGCGAAAATATTTTACACACAGGCCGGGCGGCGACCGACTTGTCTGTCCAATAAATACATAGCTTTCAATTCGGTTTGACATTTGCGAGATCGATCTGATCAAAAAGATCAATATGATCTATGATCAAAAGATCCATGTGATGCCCATATGTAACGGCGCCCCTGTTGCTAACTTGTATTTATCACGTTCCGTAAATTTTGTAAAGAAGTTAGTAACATTATTTCAACACCACAGTGACAAGTCAGTAATATTTTTTGTAATATTTAAAATTACAAGCGAGTAAATTTTTTTGTAATATTTTAACTATATTTAAAATGTAGTAATATTTTTGGCAATATTTGAACAACATTATAATCACAAGAATGCAAAATTTTGTATAATATTTTAGTATAATCCCCCGTATTCCCTACAGTATGATAACACTGATAACATCTCGAATATTTATACCGAAATACGAGCTGATACACTTATGTAAATAAAATGTTGTCTCGAGATTGTGGAAATACATACGTTGCATTTATGTAGATAAAATGTTGTCAATGAAATGTTGTCTCGATATTGTAAACAGATGATGCACTTATGTAGCTAAAATGTGTTAATTGAAGTATTGTATTGAGAATGTTTCACAAACATTGTAATAACATAATATAAATACATTTACATAAGTTACCTTCTTACAATATTACAGAAACTTGTCGCAATATTGCATTTTTAGCGGGCAATGCTTACCTTGTTGGGATATGTAATGGTGAGAGGCATCTACCCAATCCTGTGGTCCTGGGTGATGCAGGGGCTGGAGAATTGCACGTGGAACTAGCCGATCCACCAGTTAATGATGTCAGACTTGATTGAGAAGGTGATGGAGTTCTTAGCTGATCGCCAACAATAGAAGTTCCTGGTGATGAACACCTAATATCTAAAGAAGCTGCCCTTAAGGGCGAAGGAGATCTGCTAGCATTCCTCAAGGGGTAACTGCTGGAGTGAGTGGCTTCTTGATGCTGCAGTGAAGTCGTTCTTCCATCTGGGGCAAATGTTCTTATTTGTGGTGACGAACCACGATGACCCTGAGGGATAAATGATATATGAGTTGGTACACCAATATGAATAGTGGAATAAACAACTTGTCTGGATGCTCCACTGTCTAAGCTGCTCTGGGAGGAGACACTGGGTGTTCTGCATAATTGGGGTTGACCACCTGGATAACTCTTCGATTGGTGTTGAAGTTGGGCACCGCTATAACTGTTTGAACATACTTCCAGCGGATTTTTCATGAATTCAGCTGTCATCGATTGCCCTGCTGTGTTGTGCGGTGGTTGTATGACTTGTTGTTCTTTTGTCATGTTGTAAGATGGGTTGAAATCCTAGACAATCCAAAAGAAAATCGTTGCTGTGTGAAATACTTAAGGAACACGAGGCTTTAGTTTTAATGTATTTTATGAAGAATTCAAAGAAGTGTAAAAGTTTCGGTATAAATTGTGTAGAACGGAGTTGAAGTGCCAGGAGTTGAGTTTGTTGACTGTTTGTGTATCCAAGTTCTGAGAGTGTTTACCTTAAAGGGAGTAATATAGAAATTAAATACGCAGAGATACGGAAAAAATAAGAACTTTCGAACTTGTGTCATTAAAAGTTAATGAATATTTTAAGTAAGATTTCATAGTGCGAATATACCGGAAGTGATGAAGCAAACAACAAATTTGTTTATTTTTGTTGAGATTGAGAATAATAGAAATATCTGGGATTGCCACCTTTTAAAAATGATAAAACCGCTTTTTTTTGTTGGGTTGCAGCCAATGTAAACATACCTAATATTAACGACGGGCCTTATACAAAGTTTTTAGATATTGACAACTTTATACATGCTTAAATTACATATTACAGTAACTGCCAAATATATTGAAAGACTTTTTTGCGATTGTTGAGAGACAATTATTATTATTGAAAATAATTTTGATAACATGTATTTTTTGCTATTAAGTTTTACTATTAGTAATTTACTATTCTACCTACTCAATTTTGACGTTTTTTTGACGTTTATGTTGTGTGTATATATATGTATGTATGTATGTATATATGTATAATTTTTGTATCTTGTAAAATAAAGGCTTATTATTATTACTTTTTAAAGTGTAGTTACAGTTATTAACTTTTTTTATATTTTTAATATGATTAAATTAAACTATCGAAATCGATTTTGAGCCCGTGGGCGCGTTTTAATATGTATTGATTGATTTCAAGTCAGCAAAAAAAAATTCTTGTCAAAATGATGTTTTTGGAATGTTTGCAAATTTACAATCATCAAACCCAACGCTCTAGAATTTTCAACATTGAACAAAGTAAGTAATCGTCTTCGTATTTCTACGTCATTTATTTTTGAGCACTTTTCTGCACTAGTTGAAAACCCCCTTGTAACTTAATGATTTCAAAATATTCTGGCAATATGATACAAGCCTATTCCACAAATAAGCTTGTGTAACTGTCACGTTGAAAATGCTTTTCTATTCAGAAACCAAATAAAGGGTTTATAATAAACCTTATTACAAATCTTTATGTAACACCGATATCGGCACAAGGACGATGTTTCCCTTTTCAGAACATATTCAGGACATACGTGATATAACGTGCTGCTACGAGAACGTAACAGATTTTCTGCTGACAATTTACATGATATTTGCGCTCTGGTCTCTGTAACAAATATAAATTTGACGATCCCAAAGGACAAAAGAATATCTGAGACCGCTATCTCTCACAGAGAATTCTATATGTCGTTTCTAAAAATAATATCTGGGATACATCGGTCTATAAACGGATTTTATCTACTGTTTTCAAAGTACATAAGTACTACCCACTCTACCCAGTGGCGTAGCTACATATTCAGCGCTCTGGAGCGAGTGAAATCAGTGCACCGTTTTTTCATCTCGAAAGAGGTCTGGCATTATTTTTAACATTTAATTTAGTGTGTCCCACTTGCACAATGCAATTTTTTCCATTCCAGGTTATACCTGAAACGATAGTTATCCAAAATCCTTGTGAAATTGGTTTATGGTTTTTATGACAAGAAAAACCAATTACTCAAAAGCTGACTGTTTTCGATTTCTAACACACTAAGCAAATCCCAATCTTATACAGATAAAAAAGTTTTTTATATAAATACCAGCGTTATATTTTATGGAATTTTTCTAAAACTTGTATCCTTTACTAGCGTGAAGGACATATCTCGGAAATGGTCAAGTTTTAACTGCATTCTATGGTTCTCCTTGCCAACACGTACTTAAACGATGTGTAGACATTTTATGTAGAGAATTAAAGGATCTAGAAGTTTCGTAAAAACATCAATTGTCGTCCGATCAATAGATAGCAAGATTTTGTTAAATAATGCAATTGGGCCATCTTTTACTGTGAATTTTTGCAAGTTATTTGTAATGCCAAACCAAAGCGTATTCAAAAATCCAGCTGGGCTTGAATTTTTCCGAAGTGAAAAGCTTTATTTTTCTAAGTTTCTGGACTTAAGACGCGATATAGTATACTATTTCAGTATTTCGAGTTGTTAAGCTTGCATGGAGTGTGCTGTAATGTAAATAATCAAATTTCATTGTCTATACATTCTTTTTTGATGTTCCACTATCTTTCCATTTGTAAATTAGTTTACCGCTGATAATAATAGTGATTTAAAAGTCATAACAGTCATTTAAACTACACAATATACTACAACAGCAAGTTGTCGCAAAAAGTAAATAAAGGGAATTGCTTAAAAAAGAACAAATGCAGCTTTAGGTGTCTCAAATGTAATAGACGTTAAATGTATATGTATAAATACCCTATACTAAGCTATAAATAAAAATTATGATAATTAACTACACAAAACATATAGCTCCTTATAGTTTTATTTAGAAAATCTGGCGAATCAATTTTTCACACAAATGTTCTAAGAAGTTTTAATTTTTCCCTTCCTATTTTGCGCCCCCTGTAACTCGTACGCCTGGAGCAGTTTGCTGCAACTGCTCCACCGTAGCTACGCCACTGGTACTACCTAGAGTAGTTTATGATATCGTTAAATATCGTGACCTTTCGTGAGTAATCCACATAGAAACCAATCAGCTTTAATTACAAGTGACAAACGTAGCCAACTGCAAATGAGGTCGTCCGTATTGCAAATAGCTTTCGGTTGTCTCTAAAGGGATTTCCTCGAACCACCAGCCTCTTTGATCGCAAAGCTGACCAGTATGGCGTAAGCCACACCAATCACACCATATCCAGCTGAATGCAATGGTCTCTCCAGCATATAGATGGATTCACAAAACATGGGCCCCTTCCTTGGTAGGTATGTTTGTTACAGTCAAAGAGTTTACAAAAGATTGGACTACTGTTTGTTCCATTTTATTCCTGTGGTTGTAGCTGGTACAAACCGCAACGTGTTACAATTATTCGACCAAAAACTTATTGTCATTATATGTATATTAGGGTGGTCCATATTTTTTAAGCTTTTTCTGCAGGACACTCATTTTGTTCCGTTATCTTCATACTTAATTCCTGTGAAATTTGAGATTGTTGAATACGTATTCACACTTCCCCAAAGGCTCAACACTGAACCTATTATAGCTTAGGGTTATTATTTACGTAGGTCTTACTGAAACGACTTAACTGAAGTATTCTTGATTTGTTCAAAACTACAATATACAAAATATATATGTTATGGAATAAGTGATTAATTGGCCGTATGAAAAATGTCCAAAATGATCGGGTAAGATGCTTAAAATAATTGAAACTATATCTATTGGGCAGAATGATTAAAACATGTTTCTTTGATTAATTTCTTTTATTTCTGTATTTCTACGAACTTGAAGTAATACGCATTTTCTCTAGCTATTTTTATTATTTTGTCACTTTTCCACATTCGGATCTAGGAAAACGTTGTCATTTACTGGCTTTCCAGTGATTGTATTTTTCTTACTTTATGTCTTGGCTCAGGTACTTAAATAAACGAAGGATCTGTATTAAATATTATGATCTTGATTGGTTGCCAACTCTTTAGACTGCAGACTGTAATTTCCCGCTAGAGTGACGCAAGGCAAACTGATATTATTATTGTGGATACTGCCCTCTACTTCAGAATTGCACATTATACTTTTGAAATGGTTTCTAAATCTTCTAAGCATATTCCTACATCTTGATTAGCTCGTTCTACTGACTGTTTACGTTGAGAGTACCTGAGCTGTCCGTGTAAGATCCACCATTTTTAACTTGTACCACAAGGTATAAAGGTCGTTTATAATATTATTGGCATTTGCCATTGAAGTTGAACGAATTTAGTTAGATGGTCTCAATAAACCATCAAAATTCTAAACCACCTAAGTATTGATGTAGCTTGACACTGCATATCAATTAAATAGATTTGATTCTTTTAAACTGCTATTTCTGGTATGCTTTTTTCCATACAATCTGAATCTGAAAGCAGAAATTTTGACTTGACCCTAGTTTTTTTTTTTTAAGAAAGCAGTGTTAAAAAGTACAAAAATCACTGGACATAACTTGGAATTTTTTCTTTCAGGTTGTACGAAAAACAAGTATACCACGAACAGGTTTCTCTTGTCTGATTTTGTTTTTTAGTTGGCCGGGATAGTCACTTAACTTATAACGTGTTTGGAAATGTGTGAAATGCTCTGATATCTAAACTCAAATGTTAAAAGAAAACAGAAACTTTTTTTTTATTTTTTTGAGCGCCTTGGGCATGGGTTAATTTGTTTTGATCGTTCTTAAATTACACATGAATTAAGGATGAATATAAAAATAAAAATTGCGAGGGTCCCGCAAAAAAGAATTAAAACTTATATTGTTTTATCAAGGAGTAACACCGTTTAGAATTAGCATGCTGTTGTAAACCCTGGACACCGTTAGTTTTTCGTTTTGTCGTTTTACGGTTTTAATTTAATTTTTCATTAATGATTTATTTACTTTATATTCTGATTTTGTTCATATTTGGTATAGATAGTAAATTAGGAAGTTCTAAAACAAAGTCCAAGACATATACAATAATTATTGCTGAATCTTTTAGCGTAATACCTTATCAAGCAAAATTACAACCGCTTAAAGAAACGCCAAACTGCGTTTTTTTATCTACTATTGCGAATGTCGCGAGTACAACAATTATCGATCTGTGTCCGTTGAAGGCCCTACAGTCTTGCTACTGTGACGTCAGAGTTGCATACCGAAATTAACGTAAATAACAACAAAAAACACCCAATGGGAATCTGTTAAAACCTCAATCAGAAGAGCTATAGAAATATTGGATGAGTACCTCTAGGCTGTTATTACTGCTATTACTGTTGCTTCCATTTTCACTGGAATTGTTGTTATGTTTAGGGGATGTAGTACCCATGGCTCTCTCTTTCGCAGCCTTAGCCCATGACTCTAGTCGCTTGTGGGTCAACCAACAACCAGCGGGGCCCAAACCGGACATTTTCATCTTGGTCAACACTCAGAAAACACTTTTCCTTTTAGGCGTTTCAACCACTTCACTATTATTTTCCTCCCTGGAGGGATTCATCCCAGTACTCTATATATTCTATAGCTAAGGGTTGCAAAGTTGAAAATTCAGCGAGATATTTCAGAGGGTTGTACTTGAACGGCAACAGGGAGAGTTTTCAGAGTACTGAAACGCCTCGCGGTCTAGGCCGGGGTTTCAACAGGTTGGGGGGAGGGGGTGGTTTGAAATGTCGGTGGGGGGTGTTGAGAGGCTAGGGGCGAAATTTCTGATGCGAAGCGCGCGCGATTCCGCAACCCCTGCGCCCCTCTTACTTGCCGTCCCTGGTCCTGCAATTTTACGTCGATTGTGAAATTGACAAGTTACAAGCGGGTGCCCACCCCCTCCGAAACACCTATCGCAGGAAGCTGTGATTTATTGACAGAACGTGTGTGCCATCAATTTTACCAGCTCGAGATAGCTGGCGATATGTATCAAATAAAATGTTTTTTTATGTTTTGTTGTATTGAAAATTGGCAAAGAAATGTACAAGAGTTGGAGACAGATACATGTACATGTAGGTACAAATATAATTGAACCAAATGGAAGAAAATTCAATACATTGTTGAATGTCCTATATTTAGCATCTATGGGTTCATATCATATCAGGTCTTTCAATAGGAGGCCCTTATGTCACCTAAGGTATTATTATGTGGTGGTATATCTGCAGGATAAATGAGCCAGAAGCTAGAATTTATCATTTTTTTTGTTTGCTGAATGATAAATATTTATATAAAAGCCGAATCAAAATTTCAAATATCTCCCCTTCAATGCAATCACGTCAAAATAACGTTTTCAGTGATTAAATATGGAACCCTTTATGAGGCGGGATAAGCTTTTAAAAAGCGGGACAGTCCGGCCAATTTGGGACGGTTGCTTGCCCTACTATAAAAGGAAACATAGTTCGAGGTTTGTGTCGCCATCTGTGATCTGTTTTCACAAGTATCGCAACGGTCGCCAGAGAAGATAATTTTATTCCAAGAAGAAAAATTCTATCGACCATTGTAATTGCGTCATTGGAAATTGATCTTTTTGTCAATGCTTGTGGATTGATGGTTACTGAAGTAACTGAAAACTACAGCTGCGTACAGCCTACTCTAGTTTCTTCAGGAGAATTTGTGAAAGATGGAGTTTAGTTGCGATTGAGTTTAGTTGAGTGTTTAGTTGCTCTATTTTGTTCGAGAGATTTTCCTGCAAACAGATTACGTTATTTAAACTTGTGTAGCTTCGTAATTAATATTTGCCGTGAAATTACCGTACTTTACATGCGAAATTACAAAATAGCCTGTAAAATAACTGTGATAATGCAGTAATTTTATAAGAATATCTCAATGTTATAGGGCAATATTGTTAAAATTATACAGCAATATAGCTGGTATCAAATAACACCAAGTGTTCTTTTACAGCATTTTTTCTGCAATTTATTACAGTAATTTGTGTAATTTATTAGTTTAATTTTACAGTATTACCGTTCCTTTCACAGCTTTTTTGCTACATTCATACTTTGTAACTCTACAGGTATTTTCTCAGTGCATAAACTTTTTTTTTCAATTTCTTCCAAAGTGACACCCGTTTATAGTATTAACAACAGGAAGGCAAATGCAAATACATATCAAACAATTCAAACACAATGAAATAATACAAACAATACTCTTTACAATAATGAAATGTAAGTATTAAGTTAATTAATAAGTAAACAAATTAACAATAATAAAAATAAATGAATAAATAATGAAGAAAAAACATTCTTTCTGAGTAAAAAGTTTCATATGTACTTGTTTTCGTTGTTTTTTCTTCAATCCTTTAAGTTTCAGCCGTTTAAAATACAGTATTGTTGATAGTTCAAACGGCTGTATTTCATGCCATCGAAAAACCAAATAAGTAAATATGAAACATTTTACTCAGAATGATATTTACGTTCTGAAAAAAAATGTGCGGGAAAAAAGTCACACATCTCGAAATATCTTTCAATATTATTTTACACCCCAATTTCATCTATACCAGATGATTCGTATATTTTCTCTTAACGTTTTTATATAAAACAGGCATAGTCTTTCACAGAAGCTCAGAACTTGTCTTGGGATAGGTTAGTAATCCCATCGTGAAGGTACGAACGGATTGAAACCTACAATTTCTGGTCTTCTTCAAAAGTTAAGTTCCCTGGATGAGCAGACACATTGTGTCGTACATTTTTATGGAATGGGAAAAATAAAAAAATAATAGTGTTAGACTTTGATCCATAATACTGCCAGGTGGATGTCCTGATACAATATTGAGCTTCACACATCTATAGCCGGACATTTTCGTGCGCAGTACTTCGGAAGGCACGAAAATCTGTCCCGGCAATCTGTCACACTTTTGTGGTTGTTGATATAGTAGTATAGCTGTATAGCTGTAGTGACAGATAAAACGTATTAACCGCAGGGGTAGTCATATGCTGAGTTTTATTAGCAACATAATTTTTGTAAGAAAATATCAGTATTTTGCTTGGTAACATACTCCTATAGTACGTTCTTGGCACCTATTACTATTTTCCTTATTAACTGCTGCATAAAACCTAATAACTAGTAATGGGCCCTGTATACAGCACATAATGGCGCGTAAATAGCGAAAAATGTTTGTCGAGGAGTAAAATCTAATCAACTTATTGCTCCGGGTGCTTTTGCCTTGGCACGTGCACGCGCTCTTTTAATGAGAACGGAGCCCGAATTAATTACCTTGTGGGGAAGTGGGTATATGGACTTGAGCGGTTTCCTTTGCTGTAAAATCTCATCCTGTAAGGGCATTCGGTCCAGGCTGCCCCAAAGTTTGCTGCGCCGCTTTTGGTAATAGTATCTATAAATCACGATTGTTAAACCAACTAGAAGCGCCATCCCGGTCCCTGTGGCGGCGCCCAACACCGCAGAAGCCACCATTTTCGTCCAGGTTCCTCAACGACCTGAAAAGATTAAGAGGGGATTTTTAGTTTATGTGACTTTTGCCGGATTTGTTACTAAACTGGCCGTATTTTAATGATGGTGTAGCGAAATAGAAATCTGTTTTCAACTAGAAATACAGTAGAGCGTCGATAATTCGAACTAATTGAGACCGAAGGTGGTTCGGATTATCAAATTGTTCGGATTATCAAATATTGCACCTAAATAGCAGAAAATACGACTATTGTAAACAAGGTAGACACACATTATTTTTCTGTAAACAGGAATCGACAAAAATGGCTTTTCCCTCGCTTACTCAGTGATTTATTTCAGTATTATTTCTTTTTGGGCGTTCGGATTAGCGAACGTTCGGATTACCGAAGTTCGGATTATCGACGCTCTACTGTAGTTGTTAGAATTAGTACCTTAAGGGGTAATGCCACTCTAGCGCGACAAAAAATAGTCGATTTTGTAGGTATATTTTTTACAATATAGTAAATGAATTACAAAATCTCTTTAAACCCCCTTATTGTTCTTATTTTGAGGAATATTCACAATAAAAAGAAACAAAAATAAATACAAAATAGCAGCGTTAGAGGACATCAAAGGAAAGCTCATCCGGCGGACATGGTTGCACGGCCGGAAAGATTTTGCACGCAGTTTTTCTCTTAGCCATAAAAACAAAAAAAAAATTGATTCTATATAAGATTATCTCGGGAAGTACGTACGGAAATTAGAAAATTCCGCTTTAGAACAAAATGGCGGACGTTTGAACACAAAATATCACTTTTAGGTACAAAATTAGGTTAAAAATTGTTTATAACAAAAAAAGTTTCGAACTTATCGTAAAATCCGTACGTACTTCTCTAGAGTCTAGATAATATTGTTCTGAAGCTGCATATAAAATTTCAAGTGAATTGACGAAGATCAGTTGAAGTTATCTTTCCGGCCAGTTTGAAAAATGCGGTTTTGAGAAAACAACGTTTAAAATGTTGTGTAACTTTGATGTATAGAATTGTTATATTTTACTATAGTCGGCGAAGCCTGGATTTCACAAAAATGGTGCGAACAACTTTATCGTAAAATGAGTGAAAAATCTGACGAGGAAGGTCCTTGAATGCGCAAAACTTTTCAATTACATCTACACCTATTCTTATGCGCATGACAAGGATAATTCAGCTATTTATTTCATATCCTTTTTAAATAAATCGGCAACTCGGAATGAAAGTTTGTTCAAAATTCTCACAAGAAACCACGATTTGAAATCCTAAGTCACGGTTGCCACTTTCGGCCAATTTCGCATTTGATTTGCACGTTTTACACACTACAACTTGTGAAATAGCAGAAAACACAACAACAAAGTTCAAAAGATGATACTTAAACGTCATCCACTTCAACGTTGTAATAATCTTCAACCGACATTACTTTTTTACCGGTGTGGACTGTGGATACGTTATCAGGCAGAGGCGACTCTAGTTCCAAACGATTCAATGCTTGTCATATTAGTTCTATTTGAAAATATGCTGCTTGCTTTCGACTCTTTTCAATCACGATATACTCCAAGAATGTCACTAATTATTTCTGCTATTTTTTTACCAACTAATCAAGAACAACACACGTTACATCAGACAGCTGTAACATTGTGCGGCTAGCGCCTGTTCAACGAACGTACCGAGGATATTTCCACAAAATCTTTGTGTTTTATAACATTTTATGTTATATTTCACACCACGCATGTAATTCCTCCAAATAAGATAAGAGCGTATAGGTCTCTAGGCCGTAACCTCTCACGCTAAACTTTTTGCATGTATACGCTCGGCTAGACGCTTGGCCGTATGTTCATCAAATAAGCATTTAAAAATTTTTTTCCAATATGAAACGTATTGAATCTTATTTCTAAGATCTCAAGACATCATTTAAGAAAATTTTTTTTTTTTGATTTTTCAAAAAATCTAGAGTGGCATTACCCCTTAACAAAACACTTTTAGAAAATATACTACCTGACAATACCTACACTACAATTTAATGCCAGAACAAATTTAATAGGCCAACAAATATTATCGTATCTGCTCTCCTCTTATTCTGTTGTTTGCTTTAATATTGTGTATCATTTTTCCCATTAATGGGTTTTTCCATCAATAATCAACCAAGGAATTTCTTGTATTTACTGTAGCATATGTAGCACCCGGCCGGCAAAAAAAAACAATCAAATAAAAATGCAACAACAGATCTTAAATTCAAGACACGTCCTGCATTTGCATCTTTAAAAAAATCTGGATATAATCATCGTCAATGAATAATTTATTTCCCCAACTGAAGAGGCTATACATTAAAATGCACGCAGCATTCTACTGGCTTCGACGAGATCTGGCGTACACAATTAAATGGGTTTCCATAACAACCTGAACTCATTGCTATGCAAACACGATGTTTTCAGCCTCCCCCAATGTTGTTTGTAAAGCGGAGTTTTTGCGTTCGGATGCTGTTCATATTGAATTGTATGCTGCAAGCTTCTATATCTGCTTTTCTCTATTACAGGGTGACACATTATCCCTGAATAACAGTAACGAGTCTGTGGGCATTTTGTAAATAATTAGCAAGCTGAAATTACCGATAAGCTGAAATAATTAGAGGACTATATAGGACTATAAACCGAAATATATTGTGTTTTGCGTGTGGGTTTATTCCGTAATTATATGAGAAATTGTATTCCTTTAGGTCTATTTTGGTTGCACTTTGACATAGTTTTCGATCGTTACATTCAGACAATTGGTTCAATTTCAGAGAACGGAAGTACTCTTGTAGTACCTTTTCGGAGTGCCAAACATTTTGCTCTCCTGTAGAGTGAAACGTGTTGCGTTGTGATTTTACTAATCCCAAGTTATTCTGTCAACTTTAGAATTGCTTTTCAAATAATTGAGAAATTGATCGAGTCTTGAGTAGTGGTAGCACTTTGTACGCTTCAAAATTGAGTATCTAATTTTGTGACTGAAAAACGTACAACGTAAAATGTTTATTTATCGAATTTATTGTAGGCAATTTAGGCATTTTCGGAATTTTCACGAAAAACAATCGCTATCGTAACACTTGTTATTCCCGAGAGCGCACACACTGCAAACAAAACTATCTGTTATCAAGAACATATAGTCTGCTCTTGTATAATATTAGATAAGGGTTCTTTTTAAATCAATACTTTGTCTATGTAAAAGCATCATGCATATTAATAAAAGTTGAATAGGCACAATCGAGCAAAAGCCAAATCTAATATATTTTTTTAAAATATGCAGACACATTTCAAAAAAAAACACCAACAGTTACATCAACAATATTCCATATACTGGTAAGCACACTTACTATGGCAACTTTCCCTGTTGAGTTGACCTTGCACCTCAAAGACTTTCCCCTCAAATTCTCAAACAGCTGTTGACTCCGGTGGTTGTATTTGGATCAGGGGTGGCCTACGTCACGCTCGCTTGACGGCCGACGCGATGTACCCGCCGGTGGTGCAGTTTGAATGAACTTCTATTTATTTGTTGGTACGATGGAGGCGCTTTCGAGCTTTCGTTCGAACTCGAGAGCTTTCGTAACTGAATACATTACCGGGACGATAAATTTTAATCGCGGTGAGCTTAGCCAGGCGATAGCACTTGTTTACCTCGAGCGAATACGATTTAGAAGCAGACGAGAGCTTCAAAATGCTAATTTTTGTTCGGGTGAAGCTTTTGACTAATGAACTAAGTTTGAGAGACCGTATGGAGTAACTACGGAACTTTGCCACGTTCTCAAGTATTCTGAAATACAACCACATCTATTCTCAATATTCTGTTTTTTTATTCGTTGCAATATATTAATTTTTGTAGAAGATACAAAGTTTCAAGTGAAACTATGCATTTTCTGTGCTGAGTATAGAAACAAAATTCGGGATGGCTGCTTATACTGCTTATATATCGTTAGAGTAAAGATTATTCTCTCAGGTACGTGTCTATTTGGGTTAGAAATAAGATTATTCTGTCTTCGGTACGTGTAGTTCTATTTGGATTAGAACTAATATTATTCTGTCTTCGATACGTCTATAATTCTTAATATTATTAACAGAATATCAACTAGTATGCCCCGATATGAGCCTCAATGACGTACGTAACTGTTAATCGATGTCGAAAACATCGTACCATATGTTAAATAGCATAGAGACAAAGGCGAGCAAATAGCATATAAAGTTCGGAGCTGAATCAAATGCTATTTTAATTTTTAAGGGATCGCTCTGTGTCCCCGCGAGCCGAAACGTCGCATGCGCGGTGACTCTTCACCTTGCCATTAGACGAGACCGATTTCAGTACAATACGCGGCTCATTCGTCGTTTGTCTGAACACCTGACACCTCACCTTGACATGCCAAACGGACAATCAAAGAATTTACGACAAGAAG
The DNA here is from genome assembly GCA_963966075.1 of Aphodius sticticus. NCBI lineage: Eukaryota > Metazoa > Arthropoda > Insecta > Coleoptera > Scarabaeidae > Aphodius > Aphodius sticticus. Next base: position 26,479,483 of record OZ014512.1, read on the forward strand.
AATTGAACATCCGCACAGAAGAGAGCAATTACTTAGAGGGGGAGGTTAGGAAAATGATCGATCCATCTCGTAATATCGCGGGATCAACTTCGAATCTAAACAACTAAATTGAATAAAGAGATACATACGTGTACCTGCTCAATTATTAATAAATAAGGTAAGATTTACTTTAATTATTATTATAATATTAATCATGTATGTGTCTTATTTAGATTTTAATTGAATTCGTCTATAGAGAAATAGTTTAAATCGCTCAAAAGTCGTAGTTTAGTATTGTTTCAATTTTGGCGGAGGCGACGGGATATTTCTTTTTGTGCTTTTGTAAATTGGGTCTGGTGTAACAAAAGACGCTCGGGCGATGGTGTTTGTTCTCGGTGGTCGCTCTATGCGTGGGTGTAAGTAGAGCCATGGATACGCTATCAATATTTGTACCTGTGTTTGGCTTATTCAATGGAACTGGAACTGTTTAATTAATGATAGTGCACTTTGAGCTTCAATAATTTAATTTAGTGATTTATATTCGGTTACTTTGTATAATATAATATATTGTATTGTGTAATGAATATTTCTTGGTTTAACCTTTTATTATAGCTGTTAATTCAATTAATTACATTAATTTACACAATCAACCTATTGGCCGATAGCTGTCATCGTTCTGTGTAGTTCAATGTAAATGGATTTACGTTGGCAACCGAGTGTTTGTTTGTTTTGTTCCGCTATCAACCGCTTCTACTCCTCCCGTAAAAAGTTTCACTTCAAAAATTGCCTATAATCTTCTGTTTTTCAGATGACTATCATTCACGCAATCATGGCAATACTATGCGTTGTTGCAATAGTGGCACTGGTGTTATTTGTATTATGCAGGTCGATGAATATGGTGGACTATGTTGCTGCTTGGGTGCATTCAACAAAAGAGGAGAAAGTTGGACTTACACGAGCAAAAGGGCATTACAATGCGAACGGTTATTTGGTATGTACAATACATGCATTTTTACACCTTGTGGAGATAAATCTTAGAGTTCAGGATGTGGAACAACACACCCTGTATAATAATATAAAAACTATTTAATGTTTTAATATGTTCGTCAGATATAATCTGGAATGGCAGAGAGCTAGATGTTATTTCGATGGTGTATTGATATCAACGATGTTCCATTTAAAAAACTGATTTGTTTTAAGTTTGAAAATGTGAGTTCCAAATGTTGAACACCAGATGTAATAATGAACTTGTTGTTCAACATGAATAGCACTTTGTTTGTCCTTGTTGAAAGTATGTATAATTAAAACCACAAAAGCTTTTTTGTTTCTTTCTAACGCACGGGAATGGTCTGTAAGGCAAAACAACGCAAAATCCGCAAAATAACAGTTGAAATTTATAAGTCACTTTCAGTTCTCACTCACCAAACTTGGAACTTAACATGCTTCAATAATAACCAAGAGCACAGTGTCCCGGGTCGGGGCATTTGCGGACAAAAAGCAGTCTAGAATAAGGGTACTATAATTCCAAAAATAGATAACTTTAAATTAACAGTATATATACCTGGACAAATGAACATATTAAGTAGTATTACCATTACCGACTACTGATTTTGTAGAATAAAGCAACTATAGGCGGATGTAAAAAACTCGTCCAAATGTGTCCGGTCTTCGTTATATGTCAAACTTGCTCTGAACAATTTTATCAAACATAATATTCATCCTTGTTACTTAGTTTTGAAGATATTTATAAGAGACTGACGTTTTTGTGTTACTTTTTTACTCAAAATCCTTAGAACTAAAATTTTGTGGCCCAAATCTTATTGTAAATACCTTTTTTACGAGATATCTCATTTACGTTTGGCTGTAGTTTTTACGCGCTTTTCTTTTTATTATGTTCTGTTTTCACATCATATAAGATTTTTAAAACTTGCCGCTTGAATATACGGTTAAGCTGGGTCCCATTACTTTCCGGACAGCCTGTATACATATATTCATCTTGTGCCTATTGTATATGTCCTTAAGTTTTCGAAAGGTAGAACTGGTGCACATATACATAAATTCCTTTCGCATGTAGGATAACTTAATGAACGTCCTCACCAAATGCAATAATTTTCCTACATAGGTGTAATAGGAGTAAATACACAATCCTGAAACTAATTCAGACTTCGAGTGCAGTGCGAAATACAGATATTACACGCCGAATTTAATAATGCGATACCTGAAATCGAGCTATCCTACTGAATACATAGCTGATCCCAAACCTTTCAAGTCCAAATCAGGCGCCGGCAAATTTCTAGTTTGACGCTGTTTACAAGTTAATTTTGCCCTTCAATGTGCTGTGCGGTGTGTTCGGTTTCAAACTAAATCGAAATAATAATCAGCAAGCGGCTTCCAAAATCATATCTATAATTACCTATGTGGTTGCAAACCTATTGTGAACAATCGAATAATCGATATTGTCTATAAACTCGACTACACGTGTAATATCGGATACTTGTGACAATACAACCTATCTTATCATAGTTGGTATTGTACAAGTTGGAGGGTAGTTTCGTGGAAATATTTTTTGCTGTACGAAAATTAAGTACGGTACTGTTGATGTTATTGTTCTTCTTCCTTTTATACCTCATAACAGCAGGCCTTGCCGCAGTAGTTGCTAATATAACATCGAAAACATAAAAACATCTTTCAGGTTAATTCTGAATCTGACATCCAACTGGGTACATCTGGTAGTTTCAAAAGATTCGACCCAGTCGACAAGGACGTGAGCGTCACAATGGAGTCGACCAGTTTCAATGGTGAATGGCCATGCTTAGAAATAGACCGTTCTTTGACAAACGACCACTTGAGCTCGTTTTCCATTTGCCGGGAAAGCGGCCTCATACAAGATGCATCTGGTGCACAACAAGAGCAATCAAGGTAGGACCTCTAGTGGCTTCTTAACAAATTTAATTTTCCCTCCACAACCGCGCCCACTCCACAAAAGTGGGTACGCATACTGTAAAGTTTGTCGTCAAAGATTGATGATGCTGCGTAATTAAGTTCTGAATTGATTATATCGGGCCATCTAGGCGTTCATTTATAGTTGCACTTTAAAGTTTTTAAGTTAGGTAACTTAATCAGTTCCACAACTACTGTCTCGACGCGTAACAAGTTTACAACTGTAATAAGGCTAATAAGAATGTATTGATACTAGATTCTGTAATTCCAGACAAGAGCAATACAGAAGGTGCGAAACTTCAATATGCCCTATACCTAGGCCAATGTCTTCAATAAACATGGCCGATTTGACACGTGGCAATGTAGATTTTCCCGGCGTATCTGCATTTCCCATTCAAGCACTTGAACGCAAACAGATTTCACGTCAATCTACGTTACAAAGTGAAAATAGTACCGATATTGACGAAGAGAATATTCCTGTTTCTATCCAGAAAGCTGTTTCTTGCGAAACTATTTGTTCTGACACGTCAGTAGCTCTCGACGATTTGGAGGACTTGAATATCACAGGAAATCTATGCATTGGGTTTGAATATGACAGGTAAACATTTGTAAACGTATTTTTTCTTCAAAACATTACTAAATGTATTTGCTAGTGATTATGCTGAGTTGATTGTGAACATCCTGGAAGCTAAAGACTTGAAATTGCCTCCTCATGAGAATGGTGAAGTAGAGACATACGTCAAGGTTTTCTGTATGCAAGAAAATGACGCAAGTGTCCAAACTAAGACCTACAGATCTGCTGGAAGTCCATGCTATAAGGAAAGGTTCATATTTCCTTTGAATCCTAGAGACCAACAGTTAAAAACGTTGTCCTTTCAAATCTTTGGTGTAGCTGAATTTGGTCACTATTTAATCGGCGAAGGTGACATCAGGCTAGCTGATGTCAGCTTGAGGCAACCAATAACAACCTGGGTTACTCTTACAGATACTGGCCAACAGGTTAAAAGAAAATAATTAAAACTAATAACTTTATCAACACTTGTTTTGTTGTAGATTGATACGCAATTTGGTGAATTATTATTCTCTTTAAGTTATTTACCAACAGCTGAGAGGTTAACTGTTGTTGTCGTGAAGGCTAGGAAATTGAAATTTGAAAATGAAATCGGCGATTCGTTTGTTAAGGTTTCTATACACAATAATTTGATTTCAAATTTGCCAAATCCTAAAATTTTTAGGTGTACCTTATGCAATATGGTAAAAAGATCCACAAGAAAAAGACCTCGATCAAAAAATCAGAAGCCAGCCCAATATTCAATGAAGCCATGATGTTTAGTGTACCATTGCATAGCCTACAGGTAATAACCAGCCCATCATAAAACATTTCTCGTTAACAAGTTGCTATTTTGTTTTACGTTTATAGGCAATTCAACTAAGATTAACTGTAGCTACTACTAAAACGGATGCCGAGAGTAAAACATGTTCAATAGGACATGTTATCATAGGGTCTCAAGCTACAGGGCGTTCCCTCAGCCATTGGAATCAAATGTTGGTAGCACTCAGAAAACCAGTAGCTATGTGGCACCCACTGAGAAAATAATTTATATATTGCTGTTGTTTCGTGATTTGTGTGTTATAAACGATTTTTCTCTGGAATGTACGGCCTCTATATATATTATATAAGTATACAGGATGTTTCATAATAGCATACTAATCCTGAAGGCCTTCATACCACATTCTGTAATTGTTTGAAAACGTTAATCATCCAAGGAATTCAGGATTTGCATGATATTATGGAACATCTGTATAAAAGAATTGTTATATCTTCAAAGAATAAACGTGTTATATGTCATGGTATGCAATTGAGAGATTTCATTCTAAAGTCTGTTTCTTTCGGTTTGTAGAAGATTCTTCTATAGCTTATTTATTATTGCTATTAGTTTCTATATAATCTTTACTAGGAAAAAACAGACTTTTGAATGTATTGAACACACATATAAATAAAGATTAATTGCCTTTTAGATACGACCTAAAGGAAGAGAAGACTCGAAAATAGCACAAATGTAAACCATTATTAAACATTGCCATGTTTGTATCTTTCAGGTTCTTGATCATTGTTATAGACAGAGCTAAGGATATCATGGTATAATATGTTGTGATATTACCGTAACGAGAAAACTACGTACGTAATCTAGGCCTACGTTTTAGAAAATACACTCAAACGCAAAAAAATCGAAAGACCAAAAATGTACGTCGTTTGAAAGTTTTGCATGCAAGTGTATTTGAAGAGACGAGTTTTTTGCTGTATACTTCGTGTATGTACTTTACGACTTCCGAAATGACTGACTATATTATGTATACAACACGTACTATATATACATATTATAAATCTCGTTGACAACTGACTACTTGTATATTTTCAATTGGTAGTCTCTCTTTGTAGTCCTCCTTTTTTGTAATGTAAAATTTCGCTTCCATTGATGTGATAAATGGCCTTCATCCAAACTTGTTACAAACCTCATCCTTGTTAAATGTTCATCGTACCGCCACTTATAAATAACTGTTGACATGTAAACATTTAAATCAAATGTTAAACCCTGCAAACCTTTAGTTAATATTTTAACAACAAAAACGAATAAATCAAACGTCAAAATCTTGTAATTTGGACATTTTCAGAAGGGTACATATCAGAGATGATTTTTTTTTAGTAAAATTTAAATTTCAGAGCAAACATCAACGAAATTTACTACAAAATTTCCATAGATTCAGTCCAATTCTATAATAAAATCGTAACGTTTTTATTTTAGTAATATATTACATATTAGTCAAAACATGTTAGGTTATGTTTACATTTCTTCTTCTTTGGACTGGGAATTTGGTGCAACTTTTGACCTGCGTACCTGACTACTCTTGGGCAAAGGTTTTGAATGTCACTTTGAATGAAACTTTCGTATTGTCAGCGTTAACAATTTTGTTACAGAATTGGGCTGTTTGTCAAATATCTCGAATATTGAGAAATATCTCTCTCTGTTAGTCCAGGAAGATTAGATTTCCACTTTGTTGAAAGCTGTTGTTTGGGACAGAAATCATAAACCGAAAAATCTTCCGCTGTAAATAGTGTGCTAACGTTTTATTTTGTAAATATTTAATTTGTGACACAAAAATTGTATTCCCAAGATTAAGGGGAGGTTGTCGTGTAATCGGGTGGAAAATGTTTTTTTCTCTTATATTTTGAAACTTTGAACTGTAAAAAATAGCCCCTCGAAACGGCGTTTTGATCCTCGTATTTTTTACAGTTTTACAGCCTTGGTATTCTCCTGTCAAAATTTCCTGCATTAAGGCGGCGCAAATACATGTATTTTTTAATTGATAATTTTCGGTATCCCGTTAAAGTAGGCATGTGAAATTTGGGTATAGTGTAGAAAAGTAGTTGTTAATGAATTAAAATAGAAAAAGAATTTTAAAAAGTATATTTTTTTCTACCTTCTGTTGTAGAACTTCCTACACATACCGACGTTTGTATCGTTCACGGATCAAGTTGAACTTTTTTTCTTGAAGAAATACTTCTTGTTAAAGGTTAAACACTCTAATAAGTAAAACTTAAATTATATTTTGTAGAACAGCTTGAAAACGAAAGATGGTGTGAAAAGTCACCCTAAAAACTCAAACAGCAGCCATTTTGTCAATTTTTAACATTTTTCTTGGTCCAACCTGCAACAAATTGCATCTAGTTTCACAACTTTTGACGTTTCTACATGAGAACCTTCCCTTAACGCAACATTAAAAATATGCAATACAATTTACTATTTTATTATTTAGAAGTACAGCTTTATTAAACTAACTATCTAACTGCTTTGATTTCGGTGATAATACATTAATTTAAACATAAAACTGATTACCTAATAAAAAAATACGTGAAAAAAAGATGGTAATGAGATTTTTTGTTTACTGAACTCTGATTATACATTTATGTATAATATGTAAACATTATAAGAAACTGGCTTTGTAAAATACAGGATATCACTAATTTAATATATATTTGATAGAGCATCCCAGCAACATACTATCGGGAGACGATATTTTTTATTTATTTCAATCACAATTATTTAAAGGTGATGGAGAAACCATAGTCACTATACGAACTTAATGCTCTTTTACAGGACTAATAATTTTTACCTTAGTTAAATTTTTACTACCCTCGGTGTTGTGCACACATTAGATAATTAAAAAAAAATACAAGATGGTCAAAAGCACAGCTAATTCAGGTAAAACTCATATCTCTGTGGTTTTTAGAGTCGTTGATTTCAAATCTAAGTAAAAAACTAAAAATCAAAATGGTGGAAGAAATTGCTTAAAATATTCCATTATGCTGAAATTTAGTATTTGGGAATGGGAGTCACTGATTTCAAACTCGACGACTAAAATAATAACAAGACAAAATTGCAGATCTAATAAAAAGGAAGAAAGTATGTTTGATTCTGAAATTCAGTAATTAGTTGTTTTTACAGTCGCTGATTTTAAATTCCAGAGTTGAAAAGCACATAAGGAAGATTCATTCAAACAATATTCCGAAATAATGCCATGTTTTGATCTAATATTTCTGGACTGTGTACTCTTGTTAAAAAAAATTGTCCATTAACCTAAATTTGGGTGCATCCAAAATTTCTCAAAGAAAAACGTTAAAACTCATCAGTAAATTGCCATAAAAAACTGAAACTTTTGGCAACCTTCTCATCCAGACAATAACACACTACATACAATCTTTTTAACATATAGGAGCCTAGTTGTTATTGCTTAATTACTGTGATACACTTTGGGCACATATACCCCCTAAACAAACATAAAATGAATATGAAAATCGTTACAAATTTATTGACAAATACCACGAGAAAAAATTAATACCTAACTGCATGTATTTTTGTTAATTGTTTTACCCCCCTTGATGGTGTCTTACCTTGAACTTGAGCACAGTAAATAAATAAATAAAAGTCGATAAAATCTAGGAAACTGAGTTTTATTTTTAATTTTGCGTACAGCAGAGATGCAAACAAACTGCTGCATACTGGATAAGATATTATAAAAACTATAAACAGAAGATCACATTAAACAATGTCAAACCACAAATATATAGAGGAGATTAACTTGAATTTGAAATATAAACGCACTGGTTGACGAACTAATGACCATACCTGGAAAAAGAACAAAAAATATAACAAACATGCTTATCTTTTTAATCTAATGTCACTTACTTTTGGAATTCCCACTCTCTATTATCTAGAGGGCAAACCTGTCGAGTTTTTAACCAACGTGAGATGCAATGAAAATGGAACGCATGCTAAAACCACAAAAAAAATATTATCACCTATACACGATATAAATACATAATAAAACCTACGTTACACACACCCCAGGCTACAGTACACTCCTCACTAGTAGCGGACGCTTGATTTGCTTGACATTCAATGCATAAGTCCATAATATGGTTGCGACAGATAGCACAATTGTCGACAACAATATCTGCAAAATAACCCAAATTATTTTTTAAGTAAGTAGTAAATTCTTAGATAAAATCGGTAGTTCTTACCCCAAGCCCATAAAGCTACGGCGTTCCACTGTAAAAGAGAAAAAAAACGTTAGGTTTTAACAATGACCTAACAGGTTATGTTTGTAGGTTACCTTTTTAACTTCAAAACGTTTCTTTTCACCTTTGGAACTGCTGGAGGTTGGGACCTCGACTTCTTCCTCGTCTATATCCATAGCTGATGCCATTTCTTTTAATTGATTATCAAAATTATACCGTAAAAAGTGAGGATTTATACCAGGAATGACAGTCCTTTCTTACTGCGGTTAAATTCACACCTTTCGCTTTCTTTTTGTAATTAGCTCATTTAGGACTAACTTCGGACAGTTGAGTATACAGTCTGTCCACAAAGCGACGTAACGTGCCGATATCACAGCACTTGAGAAGTTTGCAAATCAAAAAATAAAGAAATATTGCTGTTAATGATATTCATAAAAATTGTTGGTGTAGATATTTTTTAGAGTATGATATTTCAATTAAATAAGTAAAACACAAGCTTTTAAAAAATACCATTTATCGTTTTAATTATTACACAGTAGTCCATATATACAAGCAAATGGAAATACATGCTCATACATTTACTTACACAGTTTTTCCATCAAATGTTTTTTCTTTTTTTTTGAGTTATGTATGCTATAAAATTTTTCAACAGTAATAATGTCAACAAGAATTTCATTTAGTATTATTATTATTACCAATCTTACAGTTTAAAACCATGAGGTAATTTTACACATCCGCAGAAGACAGAACGAAAAAAAGTACATACTTAGAAAAATATAAAAAAATTAGTGGATTATAATAAAAATAAATATAAATTACGGTCGTCTTGTCCTCTATGCAGCAAATCTATGTACACAAAAAAAAATTGTCTAGGATAAAAATATAATCAAGCAAACTTACTTTACTTGCTCATATACAATACAATAATATGATAAAAACTATTAAAAGTAGGCTAAAATAAAGCAAACGGTTCTACAATACTGCTTAATTAATTTGTTTTTCATATCACATAGTTCGAAATTACATTTTAATACATCCTCCTTACTACACTTATAAAACGACTATACAGAGTGTTCCAAAACCCACGTCAATCTCATCACAGTCTCTTGAAACACTCGGTACAATCCTGAACAGTATTATATACATGTTTTATTTACATTTACAGAAATGTCGCAAAAATGAGTTATACTACATTTTTTTTTGTTTTCTTTTTGTAAAAACGGATTGCGCTTTATCACACTTCACAAAAGGTTAAAAATATTACCAGGAAAACATTATTATTACTACAAATTTCTAGTGGAACTATTTATAAATTTAAAAATTCTTTATATAAAATTATCTAGTAAACCTTGCAGAAAAAGTCAACAAAATTACATATCATGTGAATACATATTATTATTGGAGATATAAATATTGTGTTGACAATAATATCTCACTGTATTAAAATACCCGCTGTCCCCTAAGAACGATAAAAAGTTGTACTTAATTTGTAGCCCAAACCAATAAAATAAGTTGAGAATAACAAAATTCAAAAGGACTTAAAAGTACCAACTTTTTCTAGTTCCAAAGAACAAACATTTTTAAGCACAATCAATCAATCTAGAAAGTCAAAAATATTTTAAAAAATACCTGTACCAATCTACATTTAGTTACGGCAGAAAATACAAATCGGAAAACAATTGAAAGCCCATACAAATTGACGAGAGATATAAGCAAGACCAGCCTCACTTTGCGACATTTGATCACAATGAAAACCAAGTAGGGGGAGTACAGGACAGCTGTTACAAGTGATGACAAATACTGATACATATTCAGCTAAAAAAATCTACAATTTAAATCTACAAAATACGAGAAAATTAAAAACAAAAATTGAGGTGTTACATAAATCCCAAATAAAGTGGAGAATTGTATATATGTATGTATAAAAATGTATAAATCAGTATTTGTCATTGCTTTGCAAAGCACGGAAATGGCAAACAGTGATGCAGATCATTTTTGAAATAATTGTTTGTTTGTCATTTCTTTGCAATCTCTCCCATATATACTGGGTTGGATGGATAAATAAATGGAATATTTCTGATTCAGTGTAAATTATTAGATTTTTCGGAAAAAATAACCATGATCAAAAAGGGCTGGTTGGTAAACATATTTGACTTTTCTACTTTTTTTAGTCATTTTCCATTTACCTAGCCAACCAACCTGTATACAAATAAGCGTATAGATGACATCAAACGCGACGCGGCGTCATACCTAATCGTTACTAGTGGACGGTATATCAATCGTGTGACTCTCGTTACCAAAGATTAGCCTCAACCTCTTCATAGGCGGATTCAACACCACTTCCTGCTGCTTCCGACTCTTATCGCGCTTCCTGTCTTTCGATTTATGCCGCTTCTTCCTATGCGAAAACGAACTATGACCCTCAACGCCCTCTACCCGCAGAACCTCGTACTCGGGCTCGTAACTATCCTCACTCAAACTGTTCCCAGACTCAATAACCTCGTCCAAAACGGGGCTCCGTTTCATACGTAACGTCAGCTTTAATCGACCGCCGCTACACTTTTCCGGAGTTTTTTCAGTTTTCGTAAACTGATACTCTTGCGATGTGGCAGTGTTGTCTATATCAGACTTTACTCTCGAATTATCTTCCGCGGGAGACATTTTTTCCTCTACGTTCGACGATACTTCTTCTTCGTTTATCTCTTCGGAGAATTCGTAAACGTCATTTGTTTTTGTTTCGCTTGTTTCGATGGGTGGAGGTGGGGGTACCACGATTACTTCTACGATGTCTGTCGGTGTGGATATTGGTGTGGCAGTGCTGAGACGGGTTGCGGAACGCGTGCTGATACGGGGGCCCGAGACATTGTTTTCGTGATCATCCGGGATCTGTCTGTCAACTTCTGTTAATATTTTACCGTTCTGGTTGCAGTCTATTTCTTCCTCTGTTATGACGCTTGGTTTTTGGGTCGGTGTGATGTCTGGGGTTTCCGCTAACCTACGGTGACTGCGCAGGAGCAAACCTTGTGGCGTTGTGGTTGGATCTGGAAAATTGAAATTTTTTGTTATGTATTTTGAAGAAGCTGTGTGAAAATTTGAAGGTTGTGATTTCTGAAGTATTATAATATTATAAGACTTAAAAATATATATTTTAGCATATTACAAACTTTTATCATTTTAAAGCCTCGTTTATATCCACTTAACTTAACTTAACGTACGAAAACTTTAACATTAGAGAAAGTTGAAGTCCATTGAATTATATGTGTTTGTTTACATTCACTTAACGTAGAATAACTTAACGTAACGTACGGATTTGTTCACTCAACTTCAACTTAACAGAATCCGTGCACTAAGTGCACCAATCACAAGCTCTCGATTTTGACTATTTGGATGATGGTGACAGCGAGTGACAGTTACATAACCTAAAAATTAACTCGTGCGACTTTAACTTTGTTATCTTTGTTTTTTGCAATATTTTTAGTTCGATTAACGGATTATTAACACGGATGATGGAACCTTGATCCAACTTGCGTGTACATAAACATATTTGTATAATAAAAGCGATAGATTTAATATGGATTTCATATTGTGTCACTGTCAAATGCGCATGTCAAACACCCCAACGTAAGTGAATGTAAATGGATCTAACGGATCTAAATTTCGTACGTTAAGTATAATTTTTCGTACGTTAAGTTAAGTTAAGTGGATGTAAACGATACTTAACAGCTACTAGCAGTATGTATGGCTGCAAGAAGGTAAGCTATTTTATTATTTTTTCCGTCGATCATTTATTTATGAGTCAGTTTAGTGAATAGGAAATCGTTTATTAACCAACTCTATTAATGCACGATTTCTATTAATGCATGATTTGTTATAGCCAATCACACGACGTAAAGACGTCGTTTGATTGGCCAATCTAACATATGTGAAATGAAACCTTCCAATCAAAACATACCGCCTGTAGAACTGTCAGTGTCAAATTACATAAATTGTCATATAACCTAAAAAGACATCGACGAAGAAAAATCTATGTAGACGACGCTAGAAGAATAAAATCGACGAAAAAATTTTGTAACCAACTCGAATATTAAACGGCGATTAATGATCGAGACTGTTTACTGTCCACTTATTTTTGCCAACTTTGAAAACAAAAACAGGAGAAATACATTTAAAAATCAATATTGATTAGCATATTCAAATTTTGAAATTGATTATAGGTTTTATAATAAAGATAATACTCCACGCTTCCACTTTTATCTATTTTCTTTATCATCAAGCATGGAAAAGATGGAAATATACATAAAATAATTAATATATCTAATTAATAAAAAGTTAAGGGCCTTATAAAACAAGGTTCTTCATCATATCATGTTGATTAATCTCTTTTGTATAAAAAATGTTTTTTGTTTTGTTTTAATTTTTTGGCAAATTGAGGTTTTGCACTAATCATGATGTATGTAATCATACATCATGATTAGTGCAAAACCTCAATTTGCCCAAAAAAATGGAGCTGCATCGTTCTTGCAGCAAACTCCGCAATTGCAGTTATTAATAATGAACATTCTATCAACTTACTACGTTTGTTAAGAAAATTTTGACACTAATAGTACTTGGAAGTTATAGAATAAGGAACAATACTTGTCAGTTAAATAATA